>OX038891.1:10040644-10152174 GCA_943789525.1 Agriphila geniculea | reverse complement strand
TATTTATAGGCCACTGCCTAACTAATAAATTAAGAATAAGTTTATACCGAATTTAACCAAAAACATTGCTTAGCAATATTACTTACGTTTGACGTCTCAAAACGTCATATTCCTAATAAACTTTTTGGTTATTCTAAGTATAAACTTATTCTTCGTTTATTAGAACAGATTTTATCCTTCAGGTTCAAAATGTACACTTCCCAAAAAGCACCTTTCCCGTAATGTACAATTCCTAAAATGTATCGTTCCCAAAATGTATACTCTAGAACAGATGGGAATAACTGATTGAATACATTTTAAAGTACCAGGATCACATAAATATGGAGAAGGTTAACTTCTATTATGTAGAGAATGTTCAAGTTTGGTAAAGTGAAAACTTGTTGAATTACTATTAAATTCTCATTATTACCACACTAAGCTAAAACTAACAATAAAATATCAATGTTCAACAATTTAAATATAAAATCTTCAACATAAGGCTTTGGATTTAGGCACATCGAATACAATATATCTAACAAGATTAGGTGAGTAAATTGCGATAAAACGAGACACACATATGCGAATAAAAGACACAATATAATCATAAATATAGCAAGGCACATAAATCAGGAAAATATCGTTGTCTCCTTTTGATGTATACGACTGTCTCGCTCTACACTTATATCCTATGTTCTAGATCTAGACTTAGGTGAAAATAAAGGCATTGTTGTTTTTTTATACTACACCCCCACGCCTTTTTTAAATATTTATTAGCAAACATTCTTAGTAATCTAGTAATGTTAATGTATGTTTATGTTAATTTATTATGAAACCTTTTTCCAAGTCCCAAATAATAAAAATAAAATACGTGGTGACGAAAAATTTACTTTTTAGTCCTTGGAATGTAGTAATCTTTTTAAGTATTTTAATAATAATTAGGCACCTTAAAGCCTCTGCCGTACAAATAAATTAAGAATAAGTTTTACCTAATTTAACCAAAAATATTGCTTAGAAATATTACGTCTCAAAACGCCCAAACTTTTTGGTTATTCTAAGTATAAACTATCTCTTCGTTCAGATGTTAAATCGGTGTATTTTTATTTACAACAATTGATTGTTTTTTGTCATTTTCAAAACATAACTTTGTAACTCTTACATATTTTTTTTAATAGTTATTACCTAAACACAAAAGGCAATACTATTGAGACACGGTTATTATGCGATAACCCGATAACATTAGCATAATGGCTTTTGGCTTAAAACTGAGCACAATGGATATATCTCGAGCCTTTGTATAGATTGCTATCGACACATTTAGGCACTACATATTTTTAATACTGAATGGAAGCCAAGCGTTCAATTTTGGCAATCTAGGAAGATTTTTGTGACAATTTTTATAGCATGTTTAAGCTCCAAAGGATTAAAACTAAGCTAATCTAAACTATTTAAACGACCAGACAAATTATAACTTATTATAAAACTCGCAGACCGCCTTTAGTAACATTGTAATTTTTTAAAATAGTTATGTTAAGTTATAAGTCAATTATAACTTCAGTTTCTAAAAACGGTAAAAATTCCGCCCTTTTATAATTTTGTATTTCCTGTAATTCGTAAATCAATAGATTTATTTAATACAGGAATGGTATTTTGACATAATGAGCATTTTAGTTAGGTAACTAAGTTTTTGACAACATGATTATGTTATTTTAAAGCTTTACTCAAATAATACATTTGATATACACTGCCCTGCAAAAGCTTCTACAGAGGCCTATTTTCATACAAACGAGGTAAATTTGATGCTTTGGTTCTCCGTCCAGGATTAAACGGGGTGTGATTTGATAATGGCCATTCAAAGAGTAAATGGAGGAGGCCCAGATCGCTACAGAAACCCAACGGATTAGAAGAGTCATTTACACCAGAGACCGAACGGACTTTTTAGTGTTACATTTTCCATACTTTTGATGTAATTTTAACTTGTTATTTTTTAAAGTTCTACCCTGACCTAAACGACTTTCTAATCCGTTGGGTTTCTTAAGCGATCTGGGCCTCCTCCATTTACTCTTTGAATGGCCATTATCAAATCACACCCCGTTTAATCCTGGATGGAGAACCAAAGCATCAAAGTTACCTCGTTTGTATGAAAATAGGCCTCTGTAGTACTTACTTTTGCAGGCCAGTGTAATTACATTCATTTCACAATTGTAGAATATAATTAAGACTGATATAATAAAAGTAAAACTTCGAAAAGCTTAATTTTGAAAATTTTTATAATCACCATAATAATACCCGTTAATTTTGAAATGTATCTAAAAAATTTAAATGAGGATATCAGGCCACGTTACTGAGTATGTGCAGTTAAAAGTAAATAATCAATAGTTTGAAAATATCGGAATATAATGTTAATTAATCGGAAAACTCACAAATATAGCAAGGCGTGTACTATGGGCAACAGCGTCGCTTAACCAGTTAGCAACAAAATTCGTGTGCGCGCGTATCGCCCCTGCACGAACTAAATGTATGTGACAGCGGGCGCGGCGTGCAAGCGATTTTAACCTTAGCAGTGGTTAAGCAACGCTGTTGCCCATGGCACCTACGCATTCATTATTTCCATGATTTACGTAAACAATATAGTTTCTTTTGATTACGCGCGTAATAAGTATATGAATGAGAGCTCTAAATCCAGAAATCAGTAAAGTTTAAGGACACAAACAAACCTTAATATCTTGACCGATTAAGAAATATTGAAAATTTTAACTGCATACTTGATTAGTAAAGGGAAGATATATATTTTTAGATATACTCAAAAATTAACCGTGTATAAAGAAGGCATAATTATTTAATTTAAAACTTGGTCTACATAAATTATCATGTCATCAAATTACAAATCTTTTTAGTCAAATCCAGCACATATTTTAAAAAAGCTTTCAACTATCTTTCTTAAGTTAACTTTATTATAAAAAGAAAGCTAAATAAAATTATCTGAGCAGCAATTTTTTTATTCGGATAGGTACCATAAAGTTAATATACCTGACGGAATAGAGGCACAAACATGAGCTGTCAAACGAATCCAAAATTCTCAGCGTGCAGATAAGTCTCAGAAAAAAGGAAACCTATGGAAGTGACACAAACTGCAATAACAAAGGATTCGTGACGTCAGGCGCGTGCCGTGTCCGCCGTACTGTATGTCAGGTCCATATTATTCCTTCGTCATTGAGATAAGTGCATATTGAGACGAATTGTCAAACAGTTGCGAAAAAGAGTTCTGTTACGTCATATCACGCATCTCTTTTTATCACACATTGTTGCTGATTGGTGACATCTCGCTTACTCAGCCCTTTGTTCCTCTATTCCGTAGGTATATTAACTTTATGATACATACAATGCGATTAAATTGACAATAGACAGTGATCGGCTGCAACTTCACTCGAGAATGTATGGCAAAGAGAAAACTTTATAGATTAAAATACGTCTTAATGTACCGCAAGCGCTCTGAAGTCGGTCACTTCTGTTGTACATTGTTAAATTAATCACATTGTGGTTTGATAAGTCCATGACTTTGTAAAGAAATATCTTTTTTCGCCATATTTTGTTTTATTTCTCTATATACTCTTTTTGTAGCTCTGCGTATTCAGACCAAGTTTCTACCTCTTTAACCCACCATTTTTTCTTTCATCGCCTGAAAACTGTTTCAGAGCTCATTTCAGACACCACATTTTGGCTTGATGGAAATCTTTGCTCGCCAAGACATCTATTCATGTTAGGTAGGAGGAAAAATCTCAGTGGGCTAAATCTAGGGAATAGGAAGGATTCGCATCTTCATTCGATGAGTTTTGATGTCATGAGTGCCGCGGAGAGGATCGACAGGGCCATTAAGAATAGTTAGAAGTCGCTTGAGCATTTTGTTTCCAAAAGTAACAATCTTTTGCCGAATTTTATATTATAGTGTAAAGATTCTTTTTAAGGCCATATATTTGCATTTCATCGAAATTAGTGTTTTTCCAATGAAGTTATCTAAAGAATGAAAGCATTACTTTTTTTTAGGAAGCAACTTTAGTTTTAGGAAGCAAAGTTATTAAATTAGTGCCGTATAGAGAGAAAAACATAATAAATTGTCAGGTATTTTAAAACGAAGACGATCTGTTCAAATTTAAAATTTACTTGTCAGAGGTATTTTTCAAAAACGTTTCAGCTGTAACAAATAAGAATACGACTCATATTTATTTTTTCACTTATTTTTTGTATTGTCAAGGAGTTCCCAATAGGAGAAAATAAAAAAAAAACATTTAATCACAGAGAAATAAAATATTAAAAAACTAGCGGCCGCCCGCGACTTCGTCTGCGTGGAAAGGTTTTCTCCTTTCCCTCGGGAACTATAAATTTTTTCGGGATGAAAGGTACCCTATGTCCTTCTCTGTACCCCTGACAACGTGTATGCAAAATTTCATGATGATCGGTTCAGTAGTTAGGACGTGAAGGCGTAACAAACAAACAAACAAACGGACTTTCGCATTTATAATATTAGTAAGGATGCTCAAATTGGTACACTTTGACATGTTTTTTTTACTGGTATTTACAGAATCTAAAGTAATTTTTAATTTTTCTTAGGAATAATGAGGTATTTGTCTAATGTATTGCGTGTTTTGTATATACTTATATCTATTTAATAATTTAATAGGAATTTTCAAAGTTCGCCCTCATTACGGCTCGCGCAGAGTTGTTTTGATCATTTGTATTGAAAATTTAAAAATGGAACGTGATGCGACTCTACAGCCTTAAGATACAAAAATAAATGTTTTTGGCGCATGATGTGGCTGTCTATAATTAGAGTTGCATGAACCAAAAACTAATATTTAACTGTATCGTATCGTAATCTTGTTAACTCTGTTGACGGTCCAAATAAATAAAATAAAAAATAAAAAAAAATTATTAAAAAAAGGTATATTTTCTTTTCAAAGTCAAGGACTAAGCAAACCGCCCTCGTATAGTAGGTTATTCTTTCGAACCCAAGATCTCACACGAGACGTAAAAACGCGACCAATTTTGATCCACCCGGTTATCAAATCTTAAAATAAGCCTATTATTTGCAATCAAAAAGACTGCTCAGATAATTTTGACATCACACCCTCTGTATTTAAGCGGCAGAATCGCCTGGCTTATCACATTTATCAACAGATATCGTAGTTTTCAAATTCAAGGTAGACAACTGGCTTACAGGGACGCTGTGCCCTTCCGCGTAGCTATTTGACCCTCTAACGGGGCCCCATCTACTGAAATACTCGGTTTCATCATCACCCTCGCTACCATCCTGAGATATAGTACCATACGTGCTGTTACTTTTAACAGTTCCGTATTTATCAGCTTCCAGTGACGGCAAGTCTATCATAACAGCCTCCATAGCGATGTCCTGGTTCAGAGTCAATTGAGAAATACTTCGTCTTATATCAGGTTCTTTTTCATTCATTTGTTTAAACAGAGATTCCGACAAACTCTGTCTATTCAGCATTCTATTAGCGCTTGACACTTTGGCTACAGGTTTAGATCTTTCTAGACTCTTCCTCGGTTCCTCTTCTATTTCCTTAGGAACATCCCCGTAAGCCATTATCGGGTCTCTTTTAAAGTCACCGCCATTAAAAACGGAAAAGCCAGATATCTTTTCCGAAACCAATTTCAGATTAGAAGTAGATCCGTATTTATTTAGTTTAGTCATTTTTCCGCGCTTGGTTGTATTGTGTGCGCTAGCAGACGCAGATTTAGTTCCCCTATCAGAACTGGGACTGATGCTTCTACGCCTATCCATGTTGGGTGTGTTAGCAGCTGATAAGAAGTTTAGACTTGTTCGGGATCTAGATAAAGATCCTATAAACGAGTTTCTTTGGTGATACGCGCTTAAAACGTGTTGTAAGACGTTCTTCGGCCACGGAGCGTCGAGGTAAAGACCTTTATTTTCGATGGGCATGCCGAATTTCTTCTCGTGGTCGTCAAGATGTTTCTCGAAGATTTTAATGAGTTTCTGAAGGGAGAAGCGCGGGTTAGAGCGCGACGCGAGGTGGACGGCACAACACTATTGAAACGCGTTAAAGACGACAGGGGTGGTTTGGCTATACCTAAATCAGTAGTGGAATGACTTTATGTCAAAAGGTTTAATGGATTTTGTTGACAAATGTCTTGTTTAGTTTGGTTTTTATTTTTAGTAAAACAAAATAATCTTCGTTTGATTAAAAGATGAAAAATAGAAAGGGAAAATTTCACATTTAGTAATGCGAAAGTTCCGAACCTTAACATGATATTTTACTATTATATAGAGTGGCTTGAATATGAATTGAACTAACAGTGGCCTTATCATGAGTCGATGAAAACTGTTTACGCTACCGTAAACTATCGGATATACTGCTCACAGTCAATGCGAGTGGAAGAGACAAAGCGATAGTTTACTGTAATGTAAACATTTTGCATTAACTCATGGTAGGGCCACAGGATTTTCTGGAGTTGGTGTAAGTGTTATAGGCAAACTCCAAAGCTTTGGCTAGTCAAACCTCAGATTTGACAAGAAGCCTTAGTCAAAGTCCAAACTAAAGGCGTATTTCGGCCTTTGACTAACAAATTTGTGTCTCAACCTAGGAGATACCAACTTTGAATAGTCAAACGCCGAAACTCAATACGATCAAATCGGGGTTTGACCAGTCAGATTTAAATTAGGTACAGAATATGTTATTTTGTATGTTGATTTATCTAAATTGACAATTATTCTGTTAACCAAAGATTTCGGTTGTCTGTTAAAAAAAATAAGCACGAAAGTTAAGACTAGAATTTCTAACCTATCACGTGACCTACAGGAGTAAGGCAGCTTTGACTAAACTTAACCACAAGATGTATGAAAAACATCATTCATTTCCGATGTTAGGTTTAGTCAAAGCTGCCACTCCTCTGTAGGTCACGTGATAGGTTAGAAATTTAAGACGTCTTAAATTTCGTGGTTATTTTTTAATTTTTAGTTCACAGAAAGATTGTTAATTAAGATAAATCAACATACAAAATAACATATTCTGTACCTAATTTAAGTCAGACTGGTCAAACCCCGATTTGATCGTATTGAGTTTCGGCGTTTGACTGCCCTAGTTGGTCTCTCCTAAGTTGAGACATAAATTCGTTAGTCAAAGGCCCAAACACGCTTTTGGTTTGGACTTTGACTGAGATTTCTTGTCAAACCTAAGGTTCCTCGTCAAAAAAAAAATGGTTACCACTATGCCAGCCTCTCTTACTAAGAGGTTCGAACCCATTTCTAACCTATCACGTGACCTACAGGAGTGTAGGTCACGTGCTAGGTTAGAAATAGCCACAAACGTGTCTTTATTTACATTTCCGGAACTGTAAAATATCATGTTAAGGTCTCGGCGAAGCAAGCATTCTTATGGTCAAATCAATAGAAGGCGTATTTACAATGTACAGCGTGGTTGCATCTTCAGCGCGTTTCAACATAAAAACATTCATATGATGGTCATATCACTTTATATTCTTTTAAAAAAATGCTTTATACAATTTTAAACTATAAAACCAATACTGAAATTGCAAATAAAATGCCCCCTAGCCAAATGGCTTTTCGATTATTGCAATAGATTACAAGTGACATTGGGTGCATTCCAACAGACAAATCGCTGAGTCATCAATTACCACAGTATACATTTAACCTGCTGATGGTTTTTGTCAAGTTTAAGTAGGACATCTTTATATTTCTTTCTTTAAAATAATATAGAGTGATATAACCGCACCATAGACAACATAGACAGACCACCACCGATTAAAAGACACCCGCTACGCATGCGCCATGCCTCGTCCACGGTTAGTCGTCATGCTGGCATGCTTATATCTATACATGTTGGTAGACATTTGCTTTTCTTTTCAAAGTATATTAAAATTGATTGAATCATATTTGCATTGGACAGTAAAATGTTTCGCCTAAGGGCTGGTTTATACGGGGCCAGTAACTGTACCCAGCGTCTCGGAATTTCGGACCCAGTAACTGGGTACATGTAGACAGGATCGGCAGTTGGTCGTACTGTGCCCGAAACTAGAACGGGTTGCTAGTCAGCTGGACTGACTTGCGAACTAAGTCAGCACTGGGGGAGTATTACAACCTCTTAAAACATGCCAGGTTTTTGGATTGCTATAGTTCCATCTCTTTCTATCTGTATATCAAATAAAAGAGATGCACTGATAGCCATTTCGAAAACTGGCAAGTTTTAAGAGGATGTTATACGGGGGCTGGACTCGTTTGAAATTTGTGACTACACGAGTCCAGTTGTAAGTCAGCGCTGGACTGGGTTACTGTACTGTCATTTTACTGACCCCGTATAAACCGGTCATAAAAGCCAAGCATTTTTATTAAAATTTCTCTGATTCCGACTTCTAAATTAACTAAATGTTTACCAAAAGACAATAATTTGTTTTCTATACATTTTCATATTTGGTAGAGGGATAGTACACCATTTACGTATATTTTATGTGAAATACAAAGTGTATGGAATAGCCTTATAAAGCCCAATATGGTAGAAAAGGTACTATGCTTAGTACAACCCCGGAAAATTAGCATAAACCCTGAAAACCATCAAATGGCTGAGAAATTTTGTATTTTTATTTGTAAATGACAACCCTGACTACCATTTTCGAGAACCAATCTCATTAATAGTCAAAATCAAAACACAATTTTGGTTTAAGGTTGCCATTATGCAGTTAATCATAATATTTCTATTTTTCAAAAAATTGCGGTTTTTAGGGTTTATAATAATTTTTCGGGATTGTATGCTGTTACCTTATCTACCATATTTGGCTTTATAAGACTCCCTGTATATTAACTTACATATTCTTATTTATTATGATTATAACGTCTACTGTACTTATTAAAAACTAAAACGAACAATGTTATCTTTACCACTTTTTCTGACATTGTGACACTTTCAAACACGTATTGCATCAAAAATAAGTAATTGAAAATAAAAAGTTTTCTTACCTATTAAAAGATTTATAAAATTAAAAAAAACTAACTTGATGCTTCATCTATCACCATCACTCATTTGTCGTTCACCTAGTGAAGTGCACAAATAGTTTAGTCCATCACCAGTGGTTATAATAATAACTATGTGAAAACAAGCAATAAATACCACACGTTTCTACACCAATTATTAATTTCAAATTAATCAAAACATACCAGAGTCTTTTTGTCTATGTGCTATCACTTTCATCACCTTGATAATACGTTCATTCATCACCATCGTCATTAACTGCCATGTATTATCTTCTTAACGACATTTACCAATTCTAATAATTTCAAACAATCTAAATCAATATCTACCACCCTTCATCATCTTTATTTAAATAGGTATCTTTATCTAAATATTGACCATCACCTAAAATCAAAAAGTTTCAAAAACTCAAAATGAGAGTCTTCTGGTGTATGTACCATTATGATGGGAAAACCCCTAATATTTTTAACCCTGTAAGCCATTAAGAACACTTTCATCACACCTACATCAACAATCAATCAGATATTTTTTTTGGCATTTATTGTAACCTGTAATCCTCATTAATATCATTAGAAATTACGACGAAAACATTAGCTTTATAAGAAATTACAACCATCACCTAAAATCTAATGATTTCAAGCACTCTAAATCAAAAAGCTACCAGAGTTCATTCATGTGTGCATTTCAGACAAATCAACCACATTATCTTTTGTCTACCAGTGTACTTAAAGTCTGTCCATCCTTACTTGTCTTATTTAGTAAATAGTTTTTGACAGTTGTCATACGTCTTTTAAACTTAAATCGTTATTTAAAAATATGTTAGTAACTTTATGAAATTGTTGTTAATTTAGTAACAATTTATTTCGTAATCTATGTGTGGAAAACCATTTGTTGTATTTTATAAATGATTATTTCAATAAAGAGTTGGGTGAAGATTGTTTACCATATAAGACAAGTAAAGATGGACAGACTTTACTAGTCTCATAGTTAATCACTGCATTTATATTTCTCTTACTAACTCAAAACTTAATTTACAATCATCACCTAAAAACTTAAATATCTCTAACTCTGTCCATTCATAACACTTCCATCACACCTACATCACCATTGAACGCGTTCAATTTACAGTTTTTCTACTTTCATCATAATAACACAGATAACTTTTCAGCATTATTTCTAACCTCTTTTCCAACTTTCTAAGAAAATCCGACCATCACCTAAAATCTAAAAATTTTAAACATTAACTTAATCAATCTTTACACCATCACTAACACGTCCATCACACATACAATCACCATTGTTTCACCATTCACCATTGTTTACTTTCATCATTATAACACATATAACTTTCCAGCATTACTTATTAAACCCCTATTCCACCTTTCTAAGAAAATAGGACCATCACCCAAGTAATTATTGCTTGATTTCAAACATTCAAAATGTCGATCTACCGGTGTACTACCCTCATCATCACCCTTCACTCATCATCTTCCTGTCTCCTAGAGTTGCCCTCTTATCCCTCAGATCAGCCGCGTATCTCTCTTTAACCGCCTTCGTTTTACTAATCTCGTGGTTCGTCACCGCATTTATACGTATTTTACTAACTCACCTTACTTAATTTACAATCATCACCTAAAAACTTCAATATCTCTAACTCTGTACATTCATAACACTTCTATCATCATTGAATGTGTTCAATTTACAGATTTTCTACTTTCATCATCATAACACATAACTTTTCAGCATTATTTCTAACCTCTTTTCCAACTTTCTAAGAAAATCCGACCATCACCTAAAATCTAAAGATATCAAACAGTAACTAAATCAATGTTTACACCATCACTAACACCTCCAACACACCTACATTCACCATTGAACGTGTTTAACTTACAGATTTTCTACTTTCATCATCATAACACATAACTTTTCAGCATTATTTCTAACCTCTTTTCCAACTTTCTAAGAAAATCCGACCATCACCTAAAATCTAAAGATTTCAAACAGCAACTAAATCAATGTTTACACCATCACTAACACTTCCATCACACCTACATTCACCATTGCATATGTTCAACTTACAGATTTTTTACTTTCATCATAATAACACAGATAACTTTCCAGCATTACTTATTAAACCCCTATTCCACCTTTCTAAGAAAATAGGACCATCACCTAAATAATTATTGCATGATTTCAAACATTAAAAATGTCGATCTACCGGTGTACTACCCTCATAATCCCCCCACCCGTCATTATCCCCTCCACTCACCATCTTCCTGTCTCCCAGAGTTGCCCTCCAGTCCTTCAGGTCGGCCGCGTATCTCTCTTCGACGGCCTTCATCTTGCTGGTTTCGTGGTTCATCAACGCCTTGCGTTTCTCGTTCTGGTATTGCTCCAACTCACGGAGTAACGCCTGGGGGAACGACGAAAAGTTTTATTTCACGTAAAAGTAAGAAAAATTAAAAAACCTTATTGAAAGGGTAACAATAAGTATTTGAGGGGTGCCCTTTGCATCGCATAATTTGTCCTAAAGTCACTTGGCATAACTCGATTGGCAAAATAATCACAAAGCATACTATTTATTTAGCATAAATTTCGATACGCATAACCATCGAATTGCATAACTTTTAAAAAGCATAATATTTCAAAGCATAATAGTTACAATTCCTAATTTCAATTGGCATATTGTCAGTAAGCATATTTTGAAAGGCATAATTTTGTTATGTCTAATATACATAACTACTAATGTTTTATAGCTTAGTATAAAAGGAAACATAACTAATTTGAATACTAATTTATAAAAAAAACTTTAATTATGACCACCATTGGTGGGTTAGGTTAGGTCAGTGTTTAGAGTTTAGACCACTCTTAGCTAAGCAGGTGGAGCTTAATAATGCTTGTATGCATGTTGCACGCTTGCTTGCATGCTGTGCCTCCTTGCATGCATGCATGCCTGCTTGCAAAATGCTTGCCGGGGGGTGCAGGGGGGCTGGCCCCCTGCTCGGGGGGGTCGGGGGGCCTGAGGCCCCCCGCTATAAAGAAAAACTTTTTGTGTACTAGGTAGGTTAGGTTAGGTTAGTGTTTTGACCACTTGCAGCGGAGCGAGCGAAGCGAGCGGAGCTCTATAGTGCTTGCATGCATGCTGCATTTTGCATGCTTTCCTGCATGCTGCATGCTTGCCTGCTGCATGCTTGCCTGCATGCTGCATGCTTGCCTGCATGCTGCATGCTTGCGTACATGCTGCATGCTTGCCTGCATGCTTGCTTGCATATTGCCTGCTTGTCTGCATGCTTGCTTGCGTGTTGGGTGCTTGCTCGCACGGGTGCTGCAGGCTAGGTTTTTGCTTGCAGAGTGCTAGCCGGGAGGTGCAGGGAGCAGAAGTGCTCATATTTTTAATGATTACTTATTCATAAAATAATTATGAGTTTTAAATAATATGCCTAAAGAAATTAGGTCTCTTAAACAATGTCTAATAAGATTATGTCTTTTGATGATTATGCTTTTTAGACAATATGCCAATTAAAAAATATGCGTTTTGATATTTATGCTTTTTGAAAATATGCCATTGAATATTTATGCTTAACAAAATTAAGCCTTATGATATTATGCGTTTTGAAATTGTGCTATAAAATATTATGCTAAATGATGATTATGCCATTTAACAGTATGCGTTTCATGTTTAGGACAAATAAAGTTATGCGTTCCATTAGGTAATCGTATTTGAGTATTTGATAAATATTTTTATCTACTCTCATATCGTAAAATTCGAATTATGAATTTCAAAGCGAAATTATATTGACATACTTTATACACGCAATACCGAAAAAAAATTAAAAAGTTATTTTACAACATACCTTCGCTAACTGAAGTATGCTATAATAGTAGTTTGTTACACAAGGGATGTAAGTGAGCTATTACAGAACAAGATCCAAATTGGCGCCCGTCTTCTTTCAGTGAAATTTCCTATCTTCAATATTTAATGTACTTTCCTTCCATGTGGCGAAGTTTTGGGACACCCTGTATATAAAGTTTTCTCGCAAATGTATTGAAAAACGTAGTATGGTACACGGTTGTTAAGGTTTTTAAAACTCGTGACGATTATAAGCTCTCGCCTACGGCTCGGGCTTATAAAACGTCAACTCGTTTTAAAAACCTCCTTACCAACCTTATATCATAAACTACTATTACAGTTAAAGCATTCACCATCCTTGAATTGTAAAGTGATTTGAAAATGGAACGTTCTATCTAAACAATGCACTGTGTTGCACATGCTAACTTACACAGCCTCATACTATCCCCCTTACTAATAAAGATTGTATAGCAGCTGCATAGTTACACAGTGTTTTGTCACTTTCTTTTTAATGTCAAATTCAAATAGTTTGACAGAGAGTAACCATTGTGTAACTAAACATCTGCTATTCAATCTTTATTAGTAAGGGGGTTAATAAGTAAACCCTAGTTACCGAGCAAGTATGATGTAAAATAACTTTTTTTCTCATTACGATACAGGGCAAATCCAAAAGAAGGCAGTGCCGCGATATTAAAAAAGAACAATGATATTTCCACATACTTTCCATGATAAAAATGTACTCTATGGTGATCGATAACTTAGCGTAACGATTAGTCTGCTGGAAATTGGAATGCACTACCTCATTATAATTTTTTCTAATAGAATACGCGCCATGTTTTGATTTTAATTTTTACTTTTGCTTAAAAATGTCTGATAGTATTATCCCCGTCATTTGGTAATGCGCCTGGCGGCCATGATTTTAACCTCAAAAATTTTTTAAATATCTAGACTATCTCATTGAAAATAATAATTCAATAATTAATATATAAGATTACCTATTGGAATTCTCTTGTTTCATGTCATTTTTAGTTGCGGATCACGTCAAAGTGGATGTTAATGTGACAAGGTTCTAGCGCATTACCAATTGACGAGGATACTAGTGAGTGTGGACTCCACCCGATATTTTAGATGCGGCGACGGAAAAACGTCTTACTTAACCTAGGTAAGTACCTAAATACTACCTCTACCAAATCGTAGCAAGTCGAGAAACTACTCACTCTTTTTATCATTGATAATTTATTTTGTAGGTTCAATCACAAATTGTATGAGAGTAGATAAAGTAGTGTATGAAACTGTACATAACTAGGTATTAAAACACTGGTGCTCGTGTGATACTATTAAAAACCTTGCCTACGGCTCGGTTTTTAAACACACACACAAAAAAAACGAGGCTTAGTAGATTGTTAGAATCTTCTAAAGCTAGTAGTACTTAGGGTTGCCAACTTTTTTTCCATCAAATATAGTATTTTCAAGATTTTTAGTGTAAAATATAGTAGATGGCGAAAAAATCCAAAAAAAAAAATAGTAGGTAGCCGTTTTGTATGGAGAATTTTAAAGAAGTTGTATTTTTCGAACTTAAGTAAGTACTTACATTTTCATAGTTTAATTACAAAAATATTATTCAATTACTTATGTGCATATAATTAATAATGTTTTTGTTACTTTTGTTTAATTTTTTACTTGAAAAAATATAGTAGTTTTGCCTACTATATATTCTTTCAAAAAATATAGTAGGCGAGCCCTCAATATAGTAGGATACTATATTATATAGTAGGGTTGGCAACCCTAGTAGTACTACTAGCTACGGCTATAGCAACTTCTTTCAGCTGGCGTGGCCTACTCGATTTGACAAACAAATGAAGTTCGTCTCAGTGCGAATCTAGTGGGCCACGGCCTCGGTCTTCGAAAATCGAGTTGGCCGCGCCAGCCACATTATTGACCAGCGGGTTATAATATTACATTATAACCCGGCTAAAGCCAAGAGATATAATGTCTTGCTTTCGGTAAGGTTTACATGACATATAATTCGGCATTGTCGAGCATGTGGTGTGAAAATTAGATTAATTGGCTCACCTCGCCGGCGGCGCGTAGTTCTTCCCTCGCCTTGGTGTGCTTCGTCATCAGCCGCTGCTGCTCGGCTCTGTGCCGACGCTTCTCGTTCTCTTGGAACTACACACAAACATCATTCATTATACGATGGCCACAGTGAAAGTTTTGCGCTACGCATAAATTAAACAATATATTTGAAAACTTATATATTTATTGCGCACAATGTACAACTGTAATGGAGAATTACAGTTTTTAAATCGTTTAAACTATTACTTATAACCATACCCCGTTATCGCGGATGCACGAACGATATACAGACTAAAAAAAATCAGAAGCGAAAGTCATTTAGGGCCATCTACTTACTGCCTACGTGTTTGCTACTCATAAAACAAACTGACTTCTATTATACTAAATAATATACTAGAAAAAATACGACTCGCACCAGATCAATACTCAGACGGGAATCGAACCCGCGACCTTTGGATATCCGGTCCAATGCTCTGACCGCTGAGCTACCGAGTCACTAGTGACATCGTCGAATTTTTCCTAGTATATCCTAAACTCTTACGCTGTAAGCCAGCGTTATTTCACCAATGTGAGGAATTCCCTCGACATTCAATTGAAATATCTTTCCAGATATTTAAACAATTGATTAAGATGAAATAGCTATATAATTTTTAAATTTGAGATTTTTGCATTTACAATGCTATTTTTAAGCAATACTAAATAATATACTAGAAAAAATACGACTCGCACCAGATCAATACTCAGACGGGAATCGAACCCGCGACCTTTGGATATCCGGTCCAATGCTCTGACCGCTGAGCTACCGAGTCACTAGTGACATCGTCGAATTTTTCCTAGTATATCCTAAACTCTTACGCTGTAAGCCAGAGTTATTTCACCAATGTGAGGAATTCCCTCGACATTCAATTGAAATATCTTTCCAGATATTTAAACAATTGATTAAGATGAAATAGCTATATAATTTTTAAATTTGAGATTTTTGCATTTACAATGCTATTTTTAAGCAATACTAAATAATATACTAGAAAAAATACGACTCGCACCAGATCAATACTCAGACGGGAATCGAACCCGCGACCTTTGGATATCCGGTCCAATGCTCTGACCGCTGAGCTACCGAGTCATTAGTGACATCGTCGAATTTTTCCTAGTATATCCTAAACTCTTACGCTGTAAGCCAGCGTTATTTCACCAATGTGAGGAATTCCCTCGACATTCAATTGAAATATCTTTCCAGATATTTAAACAATTGATTAAGATGAAATAGCTATATAATTTTTAAATTTGAGATTTTTGCATTTACAATGCTATTTTTAAGCAATACTAAATAATATACTAGAAAAAATACGACTCGCACCAGATCAATACTCAGACGGGAATCGAACCCGCGACCTTTGGATATCCGGTCCAATGCTCTGACCGCTGAGCTACCGAGTCACTAGTGACATCGTCGAATTTTTCCTAGTATATCCTAAACTCTTACGCTGTAAGCCAGCGTTATTTCACCAATGTGAGGAATTCCCTCGACATTCAATTGAAATATCTTTCCAGTATACAGCGTAAGAGTTTAGGATATACTAGGAAAAATTCGACGATGTCACTAGTGACTCGGTAGCTCAGCGGTCAGAGCATTGGACCGGATATCCAAAGGTCGCGGGTTCGATTCCCGTCTGAGTATTGATCTGGTGCGAGTCGTATTTTTAGGGTTCCGTAGCCAAAATGGCAAAAAACGGAACCCTTATAGATTCGTCATGTCTGTCTGTCTGTCGGTCTGTCTGTCTGTCTGTCTGTCCGTCCGTATGTCACAGCTACTTTATTCCAAAAGTATTAGAACTACATAGTTGAAACTTAGTAGGCAGGTGTATTCTGTGAACCGCTTTACGATTTTTATACAAAAATAAAAAAAATAAAAGATTAAGGGGGGGCTCCCCATACATGGAACTGAAACTGAAAATATTTTTTTTCATCAAACCAATACTTGTGGGGTGTCTATAGATAGGTCTTTAAAAATGACATTGAGGTTTCTAAGACTATTTTTTTTTAAAGTCAACCGTTTGAAAAATATATGCCGCCAAAGTGGTAAAATGTGTGTCCCCCCCCCTTTAACTTTTAAAGTAAGAGGGTGAAAAATCTAAAAAAAATATAAACTATAGATCTTAATAAACACTTTCAACGAAAATTGTTTTGAACGAGATACAGTAATTAGTTTTCGAGATATAGTACATTTTCCAAAACCGCAAATATAACTTTGTCATTCATACAAACACTGTGAAAAACAAAGTTATTTTTTCAGACGAAAAATGATAGCGGTATTAAAATATGGTATGGTATAATGTACCTACGGAACCCTACTGCGCGTGGCCCGACACGCACTTGGCCGGTTTTTTCTAGTATATTATTTAGTATTGCTTAAAAATAGCATTGTAAATGCAAAAATCTCAAATTTAAAAATTATATAGCTATTTCATCTTAATCAATTGTTTAAATATCTGGAAAGATATTTCAATTGAATGTCGAGGGAATTCCTCACATTGGTGAAATAACGCTGGCTTACAGCGTAAGAGTTTAGGATATACTAGGAAAAATTCGACGATGTCACTAGTGACTCGGTAGCTCAGCGGTCAGAGCATTGGACCGGATATCCAAAGGTCGCGGGTTCGATTCCCGTCTGAGTATTGATCTGGTGCGAGTCGTATTTTTTCTAGTATATTATTTAGTATTGCTTAAAAATAGCATTGTAAATGCAAAAATCTCAAATTTAAAAATTATATAGCTATTTCATCTTAATCAATTGTTTAAATATCTGGAAAGATATTTCAATTGAATGTCGAGGGAATTCCTCACATTGGTGAAATAACGCTGGCTTACAGCGTAAGAGTTTACGATATACTAGGAAAAATTCGACGATGTCACTAGTGACTCGGTAGCTCAGCGGTCAGAGCATTGGACCGGATATCCAAAGGTCGCGGGTTCGATTCCCGTCTGAGTATTGATCTGGTGCGAGTCGTATTTTTTCTAGTATATTATTTAGTATTGCTTAAAAATAGCATTGTAAATGCAAAAATCTCAAATTTAAAAATTATATAGCTATTTCATCTTAATCAATTGTTTAAATATCTGGAAAGATATTTCAATTGAATGTCGAGGGAATTCCTCACATTGGTGAAATAACGCTGGCTTACAGCGTAAGAGTTTAGGATATACTAGGAAAAATTCGACGATGTCACTAGTGACTCGGTAGCTCAGCGGTCAGAGCATTGGACCGGATATCCAAAGGTCGCGGGTTCGATTCCCGTCTGAGTATTGATCTGGTGCGAGTCGTATTTTTTCTAGTATATTATTTAGTATTGCTTAAAAATAGCATTGTAAATGCAAAAATCTCAAATTTAAAAATTATATAGCTATTTCATCTTAATCAATTGTTTAAATATCTGGAAAGATATTTCAATTGAATGTCGAGGGAATTCCTCACATTGGTGAAATAACGCTGGCTTACAGCGTAAGAGTTTACGATATACTAGGAAAAATTCGACGATGTCACTAGTGACTCGGTAGCTCAGCGGTCAGAGCATTGGACCGGATATCCAAAGGTCGCGGGTTCGATTCCCGTCTGAGTATTGATCTGGTGCGAGTCGTATTTTTTCTAGTATATTATTTAGTATTGCTTAAAAATAGCATTGTAAATGCAAAAATCTCAAATTTAAAAATTATATAGCTATTTCATCTTAATCAATTGTTTAAATATCTGGAAAGATATTTCAATTGAATGTCGAGGGAATTCCTCACATTGGTGAAATAACGCTGGCTTACAGCGTAAGAGTTTAGGATATACTAGGAAAAATTCGACGATGTCACTAGTGACTCGGTAGCTCAGCGGTCAGAGCATTGGACCGGATATCCAAAGGTCGCGGGTTCGATTCCCGTCTGAGTATTGATCTGGTGCGAGTCGTATTTTTTCTAGTATATTATTTAGTATTGCTTAAAAATAGCATTGTAAATGCAAAAATCTCAAATTTAAAAATTATATAGCTATTTCATCTTAATCAATTGTTTAAATATCTGGAAAGATATTTCAATTGAATGTCGAGGGAATTCCTCACATTGGTGAAATAACGCTGGCTTACAGCGTAAGAGTTTAGGATATACTAGGAAAAATTCGACGATGTCACTAGTGACTCGGTAGCTCAGCGGTCAGAGCATTGGACCGGATATCCAAAGGTCGCGGGTTCGATTCCCGTCTGAGTATTGATCTGGTGCGAGTCGTATTTTTTCTAGTATATTATTTAGTATTGCTTAAAAATAGCATTGTAAATGCAAAAATCTCAAATTTAAAAATTATATAGCTATTTCATCTTAATCAATTGTTTAAATATCTGGAAAGATATTTCAATTGAATGTCGAGGGAATTCCTCACATTGGTGAAATAACGCTGGCTTACAGCGTAAGAGTTTAGGATATACTAGGAAAAATTCGACGATGTCACTAGTGACTCGGTAGCTCAGCGGTCAGAGCATTGGACCGGATATCCAAAGGTCGCGGGTTCGATTCCCGTCTGAGTATTGATCTGGTGCGAGTCGTATTTTTTCTAGTATATTATTTAGTATTGCTTAAAAATAGCATTGTAAATGCAAAAATCTCAAATTTAAAAATTATATAGCTATTTCATCTTAATCAATTGTTTAAATATCTGGAAAGATATTTCAATTGAATGTCGAGGGAATTCCTCACATTGGTGAAATAACGCTGGCTTACAGCGTAAGAGTTTAGGATATACTAGGAAAAATTCGACGATGTCACTAGTGACTCGGTAGCTCAGCGGTCAGAGCATTGGACCGGATATCCAAAGGTCGCGGGTTCGATTCCCGTCTGAGTATTGATCTGGTGCGAGTCGTATTTTTTCTAGTATATTATTTAGTATTGCTTAAAAATAGCATTGTAAATGCAAAAATCTCAAATTTAAAAATTATATAGCTATTTCATCTTAATCAATTGTTTAAATATCTGGAAAGATATTTCAATTGAATGTCGAGGGAATTCCTCACATTGGTGAAATAACGCTGGCTTACAGCGTAAGAGTTTAGGATATACTAGGAAAAATTCGACGATGTCACTAGTGACTCGGTAGCTCAGCGGTCAGAGCATTGGACCGGATATCCAAAGGTCGCGGGTTCGATTCCCGTCTGAGTATTGATCTGGTGCGAGTCGTATTTTTTCTAGTATATTATTCAGTATTGCTTAAAAATAGCATTGTAAATGCAAAAATCTCAAATTTAAAAATTATATAGCTATTTCATCTTAATCAATTGTTTAAATATCTGGAAAGATATTTCAATTGAATGTCGAGGGAATTCCTCACATTGGTGAAATAACGCTGGCTTACAGCGTAAGAGTTTAGGATATACTAGGAAAAATTCGACGATGTCACTAGTGACTCGGTAGCTCAGCGGTCAGAGCATTGGACCGGATATCCAAAGGTCGCGGGTTCGATTCCCGTCTGAGTATTGATCTGGTGCGAGTCGTATTTTTTCTAGTATATTATTTAGTATTGCTTAAAAATAGCATTGTAAATGCAAAAATCTCAAATTTAAAAATTATATAGCTATTTCATCTTAATCAATTGTTTAAATATCTGGAAAGATATTTCAATTGAATGTCGAGGGAATTCCTCACATTGGTGAAATAACGCTGGCTTACAGCGTAAGAGTTTAGGATATACTAGGAAAAATTCGACGATGTCACTAGTGACTCGGTAGCTCAGCGGTCAGAGCATTGGACCGGATATCCAAAGGTCGCGGGTTCGATTCCCGTCTGAGTATTGATCTGGTGCGAGTCGTATTTTTTCTAGTATATTATTTAGTATTGCTTAAAAATAGCATTGTAAATGCAAAAATCTCAAATTTAAAAATTATATAGCTATTTCATCTTAATCAATTGTTTAAATATCTGGAAAGATATTTCAATTGAATGTCGAGGGAATTCCTCACATTGGTGAAATAACGCTGGCTTACAGCGTAAGAGTTTAGGATATACTAGGAAAAATTCGACGATGTCACTAGTGACTCGGTAGCTCAGCGGTCAGAGCATTGGACCGGATATCCAAAGGTCGCGGGTTCGATTCCCGTCTGAGTATTGATCTGGTGCGAGTCGTATTTTTTCTAGTATATTATTTAGTATTGCTTAAAAATAGCATTGTAAATGCAAAAATCTCAAATTTAAAAATTATATAGCTATTTCATCTTAATCAATTGTTTAAATATCTGGAAAGATATTTCAATTGAATGTCGAGGGAATTCCTCACATTGGTGAAATAACGCTGGCTTACAGCGTAAGAGTTTACGATATACTAGGAAAAATTCGACGATGTCACTAGTGACTCGGTAGCTCAGCGGTCAGAGCATTGGACCGGATATCCAAAGGTCGCGGGTTCGATTCCCGTCTGAGTATTGATCTGGTGCGAGTCGTATTTTTTCTAGTATATTATTTAGTATTGCTTAAAAATAGCATTGTAAATGCAAAAATCTCAAATTTAAAAATTATATAGCTATTTCATCTTAATCAATTGTTTAAATATCTGGAAAGATATTTCAATTGAATGTCGAGGGAATTCCTCACATTGGTGAAATAACGCTGGCTTACAGCGTAAGAGTTTAGGATATACTAGGAAAAATTCGACGATGTCACTAGTGACTCGGTAGCTCAGCGGTCAGAGCATTGGACCGGATATCCAAAGGTCGCGGGTTCGATTCCCGTCTGAGTATTGATCTGGTGCGAGTCGTATTTTTTCTAGTATATTATTTAGTATTGCTTAAAAATAGCATTGTAAATGCAAAAATCTCAAATTTAAAAAAAATGACTTCTATTATATTCTACAGGTAGGAAGCTATTTTTAGAGTATTGTAGCATATAGAAAAGCGAGTAGGTACGAGAAAGCGTGGGCGAGTGAGACAGTGAATCAATCCGTATACTGCCACTGTCAGTGTGAGTCGCTTCAAAGAGCGAATAACAACTGCCCGCGCCAGCGACGTAATTTGTATGTATGCATATCAAATCTATTAGTTTGAATCGCTACTTCGTGTGTCGTTTTATTTATAGAGAATCTCAAAATTCCAAAAATGAAGTTTCCCAATCAATTCTGTCGTTTAAAAAATTACGCCAGAGTACAAATAACCGAGTAGCGAGTTGTTAATTTAATACGAATAAATAAAATTTATTGGATTGTTTTTGTAATCAAAGCCGTCACTTGAATATAATTTCAGAAAAATATGTATTACAGATTATATTCTCTTAGAAGTTGAGTGGGACTAGGCAGAATTATCAAATTAATCAAAAATAGACCTTCTTTTGTACTTTGTCTTTAGCTTCAATCATTCGTGCACCCGCGATAACGGGGTATGCTTATAACATAAGCATTATTTGTCTGAGGGTATGTTTTTCATACGCTATCCCGGCTTATTTCGGCCCCTTAAATGTCAAATTTCTCATCGTATCTTAAAGTTCTAGATTAACAAAGAAATTGCACGATGTAAAGTCTAAATAAAATCTGAACTCCAACTTTTCAGAGCCGAAAATGACTTTGTCCTCATAGCGGTATGCACTGAAAAATTGTCAACGGTCATTTCTTGGTCGATATCGATATCGGTTTTACAATATCATACACAGCATTAGAACGACCGTGTTCGCACTTTAACTACATATTTTTTACACCAATCAATTCGAGCCCGTTTTTTCTATGGAGAGTACATGAAGAATCCAGCGGCAACAAAGTTTCCTGACTTTTGAACTAAATTATGTCAGGCCTCCTTCACTCGCTCAAGGTCGCGCGATAAGCACCTACCGCTAGCCGTGCCTACGGAGGCACAAGTGAGCAGCGGGCCGCCATACGCCCGCCGCCGTACGAGCGCGGCATCTTACTGCACAAGTAGATATTGCCTCTTTATACTAGTAACAATGTCGAATCGCCATTACTATGCCGTGTACGCATGTCAAAATAAAAAAAACCGGCCAAGACCGGCCAAGTGCGAGTTGGACTCGCGCACGAAGGGTTCCGTACCAAAAAACGGCAAAAAAATTACGTTTGTTGAATGGGAGCCCCCCTTAAAAATTTACTTTATTCTGTTTTTAGTATTTGTTGTTATAGCGGCAACAGAAATACATCATCTGTGAAAATTTCAACTTTCTAGGTATCACGGTTCATGAGATTACAGCCTGGTGACAGACAGACAGACAGACGGACAGAGGAGTCTTAGTAATAGGGTCCCGTTTTTACCCTTTGGGTACGGAACCCTAAAAACCAATAAACAATTGTCGTTTTTCACATTATGATAAATGCTACACAGTTCATTTAAAGGAAGACGACCCTAACGTTGCGTCGTCAGAAAAGGTAAGAGCACGCGATAGAAAGAGAGGCAACTACTATTAGCGCTGCGCGACCTGAATTGCACTTTATTGTGTTGGAGCAAAAGTTGCTATTTATTTAAATGACTTTGCGGAATGCTGCTTCTGTACTTGTACTATTAGTTATTCTGTGATTATGTTCCATAAACATTACCGTAGTAAATTATAACGATCGTTTGGTGATCAATTTGAAACTAGAGAATGTGTACATTACAAATTTTAATGTTTAAGAAATAGGCCCTAGCTTTTAAAAAAATAGGGAAGGTAACTGTCAAAATGGCGCTGCGTACGCTTGTTCCACGAGAATTATCAAAACAGAGGACTTTTACTTTAAAAATCGTTTTTATAGCTTTAAAATGATCAAATTCTGTGTATACTGCCCGGCACGTAACTTGGCAAGATAAAAACGAGACAAAAGATGCGCAGTAGCCACAAACACTAAACTCGGCGCATGTTTTGTCTCATCTTTGTCCTGCCAAGATATATGCTGGCACTTATAATAGGCTGTAAAGATGCATACAACCTTTCATCGGAAATCAAGTCTCGTATGACCTAAATAATTCGCGATATAGTTCTAAATGTTCATAGCAGTCTTATCAAAAAGACTTTACTAAGAAAATTTTGGCAGGGGCTGTCTAAATTTACATTTTCTTATTTTATTTCTAATTCCAAATGAATGCTATTTTTCAATGTATGATTGTTTTGCATGATAGCATTTATAAGTAGCAGAAAGAAGATTTTTTTTTGACCCATTTCAATTTGATTAATATACTTATGGAAAAAGGATTCCAAACTACTGATGCATATTCTAACTGTGATCTTATTAATAACTTATACAGTGTTAGGTATGTTGACCTATCACTGCAGGCAGTCTCCGGATAAGGCGATGCCAATCCCATCAAAAACCCAGGCGTGTCTGTTCTCTGCTAAAAGGAGTAATTTCGACCTGACTCCTACTTTCCGAGGTGTTTCCGTTCCGATTACTAAACAACTAGAGCTTCTTGGCATGTCATTGACTCCATCACTCAATTTTGGCACTTTCATTGAGAATAAAGCACAATTGGCATCTAAAAAGCTTGGCGTTCTGGTTCTGACATAGGTGAGAAAGCACTTCACGCCGGAACAGCTGCTCAATCTATACTAAACACAAGTTCGATCGTGTATGGAGTACTGTTCTCATCTTTGGGATGGCTCCGCCAAATACCAGCTCGAGACGCTTAAATACATAGAGCGGAGGGCCAGCTCCCGTATTACAACCTCTTAAAACTTGGCGGTTTTCTGAATGGCATTGTATTACATATACAGGGTGCATTTGTAATCACTCTCCAAATTTTAAGGATGTGTTCAGTCCATGAAACTGAACAACTTTCTCCAAGAAACATGTGTCGAAATACGCCAAGAAATTTTGGTCATCCCATACTAAACTGATCACGTGATCTCTTTGTTTTGTATGAAAAGTAATTTTTTTTTTTACATATTTGACCCTATGTTTCTTAGAGAAAGTTTACCAGTTTCATGGACTAAACATATCCTTAAAATTTGGAGAGTGATTTCAAATGCACCCTGTATGTATACATATTTTTTTATAAAAATGCCGTTTTCCGTCGTGTTGACACCTACAAATTTCCGAAAAATCTGGATATAAAAAAAATTAATAAACTCTGTAAGAATAAAAACGTCTTAATTTGGCTTTCAATTCCGGCACTTGCATTGTAGAATAGTCTTTTATATCCATTTCGGGTCAATGGGTCTTTTGCGGTAAAAAAATACCACAAAATAAATACCTATTTTCCCATACATTTTGTTCTGAACGTCCACTGTGTTAGGAACAAGCGTACCATTATATTATCTTTACAGCAGTGTGTTGTGTTTAATATGGGCTACTTAGTTTGAAATGGATGTTTATTTTATTTATTTACTTATTTTAAGAGCTCGTAGCGATTTTGCCGCTGACTGCAGCTCTCTCGCTCGCACATTTCATGTTTTCTCAAGATTTCTTAAATCTGAGTGCGTAATTGAAAAATGTGTCTCGACCACTTTTTGCAATATAAGATTGCAGACATTTTAAAATATATTTAAATTTTTTGTTGCTAAAGTACAACCAAGTTGTCGTTTCTAAGGCTGAGTTGCACCATCTTACTTTAACAATAACAAGCTTGTTATAGTACCGGTTAAGCATAAGTTAGCCAAAAAAAGAGGTTGCCAGCCAGCATGATGTCCTTTGACAAGTTTGACGTGACAGATAGGTAGCATTTTCATTTGACGATAACTTTAACTTTGACAGCGTGTTGGTGTAACTCAGCCTTAGTTATTTGAACTGACAAATACTATAACTTTTTGTACTTCAGCAACTCTACTAATCGGCATTCTACGCAACGAACTTATCGCACTAAACAAAAACTAAACTAAACTGATTCTGTACAATACAATGCAATGTAGAAAAAAAATCCGTTTGATGAAATGTGTTATGAGTATAGTTGTAAAACAGCGGTTGTTATCGGATAGTTATCTAAAGCAGCCGATAATATCGTATAGACAGCGGCTGACAACCGGCTGCTTATCCGACTCAATACCAAAAGGTCTTACAACTTTTACAATTCCTGAGTCGAAATTGTTATAATATACGAGTCGTTAAATGCAAATAGGTATTTTTAGTAAATTAAATACCTACTCTGTCATGATGAATTCTTGGGCGATGAATTTGTAGAACATCAAACTGGAAATTCTGGTGTTCTCGTCAATTTCTCTGCACCACAAAACTATTTACTGGTTACTGTAACGTTTATAGTAAGTAGTAGAGTTGTTCATAACGCCTATAAAGCAACAGCACGCTACAGACTATATGCTATTGATTTCTAGCGCGCTATTAAATACGCTATGTTATAACGCGCTATTTATCAGGTAACATGCGGGCGGCTGGCTGGCGCGTTAGATGCAGCACGTTAGATTTCGTAACACGTTACTTCACACGTCGTTCGTTAGACAGATCGCGCGCTTTACAAAAACGTTATTCATTAATACGTTACATTTTAGTCTTAAATAAAATAAAGCAGTAATGTAAACTAATGAACTTTATCTTATACTTTTCGGGCTTAGAACTGTCTAAAGTTCGAAAATAAGTTTCGTAATAAGGTCGAAAATCGGTTGCACTCATTTTTCTTACTTGTGATTACTAGACAATGTTTCCAAGTAAAAAAAAACAGGTGCAAGCGATTTTAGACCTTATTGACGTTTGCTATTCGGTTGTTTTTTGCCGTATTCTCGTTTACTAATACTGATGTTTCATTAAAAACCGTGATTTTGGTAAATGTCAATAAGGTCGAAAATCGCTTGCATTTTTTTTTTAACTAGTGACCACTAGACAATGTTTTCTAGTTAAAAAAACAGGTGCATGCGATTTTCGACCTTATTGACCTTTGAAATTCGGTTGTTTTTACCATATTTCTCGTTCAACTAACTTTGCTTAGCTAAATAGCTTTTACATAATACTAACTAGTTGTGTCATAAAAGTCCTAATCGAACTTACACAATATAAGGTCGCGCGCGATATTATACTCGTACCTAGCGTGTTGCGAGAGAAACGCGCGTAACGCGTCCGGTAACAAAAGCGCGCACGCGATGTTTTTTAACTATAACGAATGCCCGCGCCCCCGTCCGGCCAACGACGACGCTACTTGTTGCCACGCGCGATATTCATAGCGCCATAGCGTCTACTTACATAGCGCGCTATGTGCGCTATGTACAGATAGTGCGCTATAATATGGCGCTAGATGCTATATTAACCACCTCTAGTAAGTAGGTAGTATGTAGATAGACAAAAATAATCATTTAGTACATAAAACGGCTTTAATAAAACATAGACATGTTTCAACTGTAGCCAGCCGCGGTTTATGGGTGATCACCGTAGTCAGCGAAAAAAGCGGCTGGTCAGCGGCTGGCTGACTAAGATAACAACCGCCTTCACATCTATAGTTATGAGGCGGATGTGTAAAATATTGTGACATTTTACTGTGTGAAAAATACAAGTGGTTAGAAATAAAGCGACGAACAGTAAGTATAACAAAAAGAAATTGAAATAAATATTTGCCACTATAATTATTAATATGTTGGAAATTTCTTCCAAAAAGATAATATTAATAAATAAAGAAGATTTTGTAGAAACCATACAATATCTACAAAGTAGTAAAAATTTGTCCCATAGCACAGAATACATAATAGTACAAGTACAGAAGATCCACTCCGCAAAGTCATTTAAATAAATAGCGACTCTATCCCATACACAATAAAGTGCAATTCAGGTCGCACACCGCTCCCACCCTACAGTTATATTCACCTAGAAGTTGCCTCTCTTTCTATCGCGTAGTTCTTATCTCTTCTAACGACTTTAGGGTTTGTTCTTTTAAATAATAATTAAATAATAGGTATTTAATGTACTTAAATACATTTCAAAAAACCTAGGCTAGGTACAATCGACGCCCCATCAGACTATACATGCTGACTTTGAGGAAATTTGCTTTCTTACGAAATAACATTGTCATTAATAATTAACTTTATTTCGAAAGTAGGTAAGTAAGTACCTACCTCATCTATAAACTATTATTTCAATAAATACCTAGTTGGGTGAAGATTGTTTAGCAAATAAGACAAGTAAGTACCTAAGAATAAACGGATACTAAATAATATCTAGGTAGTAGACAAGCACTTTTTACGTTTCGATGTCATTTTGAATTTTTGGAAGTGTGAAAAACGTGAGGTTCGGATCCTTTATATTAGTATTAAGATGAACGCGGCTAGTGAGTGACTATGAAATCGAACTGCCAACAGCCAGCCAACGGCGGCAGCCCTCTGAAATTAGTCCGTCCGGACGGACCCGCTACCTACTTGTAGCTTCGTACCTAAAGCGCGGAGTGCGCCTAGCCTGCCCATAGTAAAAGTTGTTATATAATAAGTATTTTGTAACACGTATAATCATCAAGTTAAAACTATTTTTATTTTATTTCTTGAACACATTTTTTTATTAGGGTTCCCTACCTAAAGGGTAAAAACGGGACCCTATTACTAAGACTCCGCTGTCCGTCTGTATGTCTGTCACCAGGCTGTGTCTCATGAACCGTGATAGCTAGACAGTTGAAATTTACACAGATGATGTCTTTCTGTTGCCTCGATAACAACAAATACTAAAAACGGAATAAATTAACTATTTAAGGGGGGCTCCCATACAACCAACGTGTTATTTTCGGTTTTTCGCTTTATATTAATAACAACAACAGGTAGACAGTTGAAATTTTCACAGATGAAGTATTTCTATTGCCGCTATAACAACAAATTTTAAAAACAGAATAAGATAAATATTTAAGGGGGCTCCCAAGCAATATACGTGTTTTTTTTGTGTATTTTGGTACGGAACCCTTCGTACGCGAGTCCAACTCGCAGTTGGCAGGTTTTTTTTTGTTTTTATTTTCATATACTCATTATTTTCATAGGGTACCCACCTTCTTGAGTCTCTCGCGGTCGTCCTCGTGCGGCGCGGACAACGCGGAAATCCGCAGCGACTCACGGAACATCATTTCCCTCGCCTTTTGTTCCGCGCGGATCCGTTTCGGTAGCGATCGCTTCTCTAACGCTTGACATTTCGCTAACTCCTCCTCTTTCCGAGCGTTTTTCCTACAAAAGAAATAAAATTAAAATGAAATAAATAGCACAATATTTTTAATAGAACATTGATAATACACCGTATAAAACTTAACATCGCATTTCGTGATAATAAGTTCGTATTTCGTTTTAAACTTTCTTTTAATATTATCAATGAAAACAAAATTTAAAGACCAAAAAAACAACGTCAACTTAACTGCACGATATGTTTTTTTTTTTATAGAAATGTCAAAATTGTTTCGTCTATTCTCGTTTTTTTATTACAACGAGTAAAAATACGAGAAATGTTGTAAGTAGTAAATGAAATTAGTGATGCATGCAGCATTCTATGCCCCTAAATTATTTTGGGGCCCTAAAACAAGGCCAACAAGCATATTTCCGCCAATCATGGAGATTGTAGCAGTAGCTACGGGAGATAACTATTCCTGCAATGAACTACAATCTTACAAATCCTTATGTTCCGTACTTTGAACAAGTTCTGTATAGTATTAACGCTGGCACAAATCATTTTTTTTTCTTTAATTCTTAATTTAAATTGAAACTGTATCGGCCGCAATAACTGCAATCCTTCGTAAAACGAATCGCAGCGCCTTACTATAGACAGTGCTGCTTTCAAGTCCTCTAACGTGAGAATAGAGAACTAATCGGATTCGCGAGCGTGCCGCGTGTGATACCGCACTATAATTCGTTAAAATTCATAAAACCAAATCAAATCCCAAAATCGAACTGTGAAAATATTCCAAAATATAGCCAGTGCACGTCTAGAGAGAATTTGTGATCCATCAGCAATCAGCGACCACTCCTGGGGCTTCAGAGACGAGGACATACGAAGTCACCAGGAACGTGGTTGATACCAACACCTTAGTTTAATATTATAAATGCAAATGTTTGTAAGAGCAGTGAGTGTCTGTTACCTCTTCACGCCTAAACGGCTGGACCGATTTGGATGAAACTTTGTTGATACAAGGATTAGGACCCGGATTAACATATAGTTTACTTTTTATCTTCCCTTATCCTAATTAATACATATAAAACTCTAAACTGATTTATTGATTTGGCATACGCGTAGAGCCGTAACGGCTGAATGAAGAGACATCATTTTTGGAGGGTAAATTCACCTTTCATGATGTAGGTGAGCACGAAGAAAGGATTTTGGAAAATTCACCTCCCAAGGGGATGAAATAGGGGATGAAAGTTTGTATGGAAGACCCAGTTTCAAATTGGGATTCTCAAATATTGTTTGGGCTGACGATTAAAAATTATAAGGGGAAGGGGGAGGGGGACGGGAACGCCTTCTATACTGCCCGGCATTTATATTGGCAAGAAAAAGATGAGACACAAGATGCGCGTTGCCATAAACTTAGTGTTTAAGGCTACTGCGCATCTTTTGTCTCAACTTTCTCTTGCCAATTTATATGCCGGCATCTTAGATTATTTATATGTCAAGATAGACAGTCGAAGCAACGAAAGCGTCTAAAAAAATATCACCCAACAGTTGGGTGACCAAAACACGCACACATTGTCAGTAGTGTGACCCGGCCATAGTTTTTATTACATTACTCTTTAAGCGCAATGAAGCTAAAAATGCACACCAACCTCAAAAAGTTGGCCTGTTTTGTTTAGTACGTCAAAAGCGTAAGACTCTATCTGGACATATAAATAATCTAAGGCCGGCATCTGTACCAGCATTTTAGGGGATACTAAAAACTTTCTAAACAATGATTCTCACTAGTTCCAGTGGATATCTGGCGCATGGAAGTACTGATACTTTTTATTCTCACTAGTTCCATTGCCAAGTGAAATGGAACTATTGAATCTGTCTGTGAGAGTGTGAGTCCGAAACTAAACGTATAAATGTGATGATACTACTTTGTTGTGATGAAGGCATGGTCACTTTTAAGGGGTTCCGTAGCCTAAAAAAACGGAACCCTTATAGTTTCGTCATGTCTGTCTGTCTGTCCGCGTATGTCACAACCACTTTATTCCGAAATTATTAAGATTACACAGTTGAAACTTGATAGGTAGATGTATTCTGTGAACCGCTCTAAGATTTTTACATAAAAATAAAAAATAAAATTAAGGGGGGCTCCCCATACATGGAACTGAAACTGAAAAAAATTTTTTTCATCAAACCTATACGTGCGGGGTGTCTATAGGTAGTCTTTAAAAATGACATTGAGGTTCCTAAGACTATTTTTTGTCAAAATCAACCGTTTGAAAGATATACATTGCCAAAGTGGTAAAATGAGTGCCCCCCCTTTAACTTTTAAAATAAGAGTGAAAAATATAAAAAAATAATTGCTGTAGATCCTAATAAATACTTTCAAAAAGAAAATTGGTTTGAATGAGATAAAGAAATAATTTTTAGAGATATATCACATTTGCCAAATCCGCAAATATAACTTTGTCATTCATACAAACACTATGAAAAACAAAGTTATTTTTGCAGACGAAAAATTATAGTGGTATTTAATATGGTATGGTATAAGATAATTACGGAACCCTACTGCGCGTGGCCCGACACGCACTTGGCCGGTTTTTTATTCTCAATAGTTCCATTTCACTTGACAATGGAACTAGTGAGAATAAAAAGTATCAGTAGTTCTATGGGACAGATATCTACTGGAACAAGTGAGAATAATTGTTAGAAAGAATGAATGTCCACGCGAACGAAGTCGCGGACAAAAGCTAGTGAAGCATAATGATGAAATAAAGGCTCACCGCTTGATCTGCTCCAGCTCCTTGTCGTGACGGACCAGCATCTGGTGTCTCCTCAGCAGGAACTCGTCTTTGAGCTGTCTCTTGGCTAGCTGATGTCGCTCGTGGATTTGCTTCTCTTCCAACTCCCAGAGGGCTGCCTCGCGGGTTCTCATTATCTGAAAAGAAGTTTGATATTGAGAAAAAACTACAAATTGGAGCTCTTTTTTAGTTTAGAACTAATTTCCCAATGTATACAATATAATGTGTAGAAATATGGGTAGGGTAAGGTTATGTTTGATTTTGTGTATGTATGCGTGTTTGTGTTTTAAGTTATTTGATATCGTTGCTGTTACATTAGTGTTCTATCATAGATATGGAAAATTTTTAACGAAGAACGCCATGGTAATGATATATTTGAATTTGTAAATATCGTTACTTATTTCAGTAAGGCTATGTCTACATTGGTTGAGTAAAAACATTCCAGTAGAAGTACATTACGTGGTGTGTTTAACGTTCTTTTAGAATCAACGAACATGCCCGGCAATGTACTTCTACTGGAACGTTTTTACTCGACTAATGTAAACATAACCTTAAAGCTGATAAGTTTCTTGCGTCCGTTCTTTTTGTCAGTTAAAAAAGTCTGGAACGGGTGGTAGGAAAATATAGACGAATCAGAAGTTATTAATTATTAGTTTATTTGAATAAAGACATTTTGACTTTGACATGGAAGTTTAATTTTTCGACACTTCTTCGAAAATGGACTACTTTTTGTAAATTTTTTCTTTAATTCTCACCTGATGCCTCTGCTGTAGATACTGCCTGTCCGCCAAAGCCTGCCTGTCCCTATGGTGGTCGTGTATGCGCCTTAAGATCGCGTCTCAAACCTTCGTTAAAACACTAGTACACCACGAAACACTTTTCTTTCTCCGCGTGTTAAGATTATGTATTGGTGCAGATATTTAGACAAGTTTATGATGGTTTTGTGTATGTTTGTTTGTTAGTTTGTGTTTAAAGCTATTTGATGTAATTACTGTAGATACTACCTGTCTTTTACGGGAGTATTCTATCATAGATATGGAACATTCTTACCAAAGAATCATCATAGAATTTTACACTTTTTGTCACATTTTTTACTGCTTTTTTCTATTTTTTCTTCAATTCTCACCTGTTGCCTCTGTTGTAGATACTGCCGGTCCGCCAAAGCCTGCCTGTCCCTGTGGTTGTCGTGTATACGCCTTAAGACCGCGTCTTGCACGTCCGCTATAGACGCAACGAAGGACTTTCCCTCTCCGCGTGTTAAGATTATGTATTGGTGTAGAAATTCAGACAAAATCATGATGGTTTTGTGTACATACGTATGTTTGTTTGTTTTTGTTTATGATGTTTTTACTGTAAACTCTACCTGCTTTTTAAGGAGTGTTCTATCACAGATACGGATCATCTTTAAGGGGCGGTAATAGGAAAACATGGTTTGCGCGGGCCATATCTTTATATAGAAAACGTAAACTTGTAGCCACCAAAAAAATCATACGACAAGCTAAAGAGTTTACCTAGTTGCTACAAACATTAAATTGCGTATAAACCTCACAGATGATTGTGAAAAAAAATCAGAATATCATCAAAAGCGCTTGTCGCGGGCCATATTTTTGGCGTAAATAATAGCGTAAACGTATTGAATTCTACATCAAAATACACTTTAACGTACTGTGCAGTTGCTCCAATAACTTTTTTTCCAAGAAAAATAATTGTGCTTAAGATAATAATGAAAAAACAACGAAAAACATCGAAAAAGTGCAGAAGTGAGGTTGTTATCCATACTCTTTACACGTAAAGAAAAAGACAGAGACAAATGATTTTGCGTAACGGAGCCTTAACAAAGAACATAATGGAAGTTTAATTTTTCGATACTTCTTCGAAAACGACAATTTTTTGTAAATATTTTCTTCAATTCTCACCTGATGCCTCTGCTGCAGATACTGCCGGTCCGCCAAAGCCTGCCTGTCCCTGTGGTGGTCGTGTATGCGCCTTAAGACGGCGTCTTGCGCGTCCGCTAGAGACGCCACGAAGGACTTCTCCCTATCGGCGTGCTCCGCGTCGAGCCGCGCGCGCCGCTGCCTGTACGCGTCCTTACGCCGCTCTTTGGATACTAGTTCTACTTCCTGGGGACAACATATTCATATATTAGTAACCAACAGTGGCAAAGGGTGAAATTATGACGTAGGTAAGCTATTCTACAGTGGGGTAAGATTTCTTAAAGGTAAGCCGATAGGAATCGGCTTCTATGGCCCCTTGGCCCCTGGTAACCGAACATTTAATTTAATAATAATTAAAAACACCTATTTAAAAGCACACATTTTCATCACACTCCAGTTACTCAACAATACAATTTTTTTCTTCAATCCTCATTCCTCCATCCTCAGTTCCATTCCTCAGTTCAATAGTCTATTAAATCTATAGTTACCTAATTTTGAAACCCATTTTGTCCTTAAATAGATGTACAAAACATAAAATATAAAGTACACAATATTTTTCAAACTATCAGAATATTCAACCTACCTGTTTGAATGAACTAAAATAATGAAATAATTCTTTATTGCTGTAAATGTGGTCAGTACAAGATTATAACATTTACCAGTTTCGTTTCTCACATTTAACCAAATAACATTGCTATGCAAATTAGAGATGGGTCTTGACTAATCCTTACTAATATTATAAATGCGAAAGTCCGTTTGTTTGTTTGTTTGTTTGTTTGTTACGCCTTCACGTCTTAACTACTGAACCGATCATCATGAAATTTTGCATACACGTTGTCAGGGGTACAGAGAAGGACATAGGGTACCATTCATCCCGAAAAAAACTATTGTTCCCGAGGGATAGCAAAAAAACTTTCCACGCAGACGAAGTCGCGGGCGGCAGCTAGTATTAATTAAATTGAGAAGCCTCAACTCTTGCTTGAAAATGTTTCTAAAATGCCTCAGTTCCACAGTATATTAAGTCTATACTAACCTAAGTTTGAAGCCCAGTTTCTCCTTAAATATATGTTAAAAACATACTCAAAGCAAACATTTTTCTAACAATTACAATGATCAACCTACCTGTGTAAGGTTTATGATTTAAAAGCGTCGGTTTTGTAATTTATAAATTAAAAGTACGTCAATTGACTAGCGTAGTCTGACGGTTGAAAACAAGATAGCGCGGCGAGTAGGAGCATTCTTGACTTTAATCGTGGCATTCTCGGTCGGTCACTCAGACAGAACAGACGTGTGCTGATGGCTTGTAAACTATTGTGAGTTGATGTGTTCGGAATTTAAACAATATTATTGTATTGCGAGTTAAAGTCATGTCAAATTGTTATTGATGTTATGCACTGACATGAAAAAAATTTTTTTTATTTAACTGGACTGGCTGTCTGTATGATTTGACAGCTAAGTTTTTGTGCCTATTTGAAACGCCACTAGCGTGCGTCTAAAGAACTAATTTTGACGTACAATATGAAAATAGTTGCCGTGATGGTCTCTCCAGACTTCAAACTTTAGTACCACGTACGCACGCTATGCTCACGCTACGTCCTACAGCGCCAAAATGGCGGAAATCAAATAGGCACAAAAACAGTTTGACATAAGCCTGTCCAGTGTAAATATATGCAGGTCAGTGATGTTATGCCATTTAAGAAACACCCAATAAACGATTATAGTTACAGCTCTGGAGTTTTACTAGACCTGTTTGAGTAATCTACCTATTTTTAGGAACCTTAGAGATGCCGCAGAACCTAAACTTGTCGTCAAAATTTATCTTGCCTTATGTCAGTCACTTTTGACTTACTGTGTCACTGTTTGGGGCGGAGCCGCTAATTCCTATCTTCTGCAATTGGAAAGAGCGCAAAGAGCCGTGATTAAAGTAATGTGCTTTAAGCCCAGAAGATACCCGACTAAAAAGCTGTACGAGGAAGCGGAGCTGCTCACCGTTCGGCAGTTGTATATATATAACTCGGTTCTCCGCTACCACAAAAACATAGATCCTACCCAACTGCCTCAAGGTAAACGGCGAGTTCGAACTCCTGTTCCAAACTTTAATAAAATGTTTACTAGACGTCAAATATATTATATGAGCCCTTATTTATACAGATATTTTAATGATCTACACAAAATCACTAAATTAAATAGAAATCGTCTTAAATTAATTCTTAAAACTAGTTTAATTGTACTAGATTATGATGAAACGGAAAATATTCTTAAAATAATACAATAAACATGCTTATAGATACGCAAAAACAAACTCATAGTCATGTTTACATACACACACACGCACGTACGCGCACCACACACACACGCACGCACGCGCTCACACACACACACACACACACACACACACACACAAACACACACACACTACACAAACTATCTTACTGTTCCCCTTTTTAAAATGTTAATGTATAATATATATTTTTGTGTCCTTGAAACAACCTATATTTTCTAGACCATTTGTGGGGTGGAGGGTTGACTACCTGAGACACAGGATCCGTCCTAGTTTAGGCGGCAGCCCGCCATAGTCATTTTTTTTTTCTTCAATAGATAAATAAGTATTAGATAACTTTTTCACATTGTAACAAAAAAACTGATGCATTACATACTACTTACATTTTGTAAATTTTAAGATTATGGTGAGAAATAAAGGTTATTATTATTATCTCAATTCTTATTTGAACGTGTCCCTAAAATGCCTCAGTTCTCGCTCATGTTCCGTTCGTAACCTCTTCGCCGCTTGCCGCAACTCCGCTTCAAGATGCTGCTCCCTTCGCTCGCTGGGCGCTCGTTACGAGCGAGCGAGCGAGACTATATACATCGTGATTTTGGTATCGAAAACTGCCTTATGTCATACCTACATCTAGGGCTGCCATCTCTAAAACCTGCCACTACTGATGGGGAAAATGCCGGGCATTTTTGGCAGATTGGGAATATTCCCGATAAATGCCCATAAATTCCCGCCCACTGGGCATTTATCTGGGCATTTATTTTTTGTTACAAAATTGATCTACAAAATTTATTTAAACATTAAAGTATAGTTAATTTTAATTAAATTAGTTAAGATTATCGTTCATAAGTTAATATTTTCATGAATTTGGATATCTTAATCAAAATATTGTATGTGAATCGTAGACGTAGGTATATATTTGTCACAAAATCTTCGAAAGTGGTAAAAATTATATTAAAGGAAAATAATCATATGAAAATACAAGTAGAGAAGGACACTCCCGATTTAAACTCGCTTGGCCACCCCGCACCACTCGGTGAGGTTAATACTAGTAGGTTGCCATTCATCGTTTTTGCCGAGAAACAAAACTTTTGTCAAACAACGGCATTAGCGAGAGCACACGAGAGTGGCTCCCTACATTCCCGGTGTTCGCCGATGGGCAAAACTTTTAGTGAATAGCGAGAGCGACGAGTTTGTGCGAAATGACGGCATAAGCTTTGTTTATAAATCTGTATTATCTTATCATGAGTCTACCAGTAAACGAGTCGGTATAAATGGTTTATTAATTGAAGAAGTAAATTAATCATTTACTCTCATTGTGGGAACTATCCCCCAAATTGGAAATACGAAGAACATTGTTACATTAACATCCACGTTAACGTCATCCGCTTTATTATTTAATTATTATTTTCAATAAGATAGGGTCCAGGAAATAAAAAATATAAGAAATACAATTGTTTTTCATTTTTAGATTTAAAAAATGGCCACCATATTTTTATGTAATTTACGGGGATACTAGGTATACCTATAGAAGTATAGATTATTTATCTGACATTTTGCTGACATCCGTAATGCAAGATACCTACCTTACTACTATTCTTATTAGGTAGGTAGAATAAAAGGTAGGGTATAATCGCAATAAAATTCTTCATGCCGAGTAGAAGTACCTAGGTATAAAATTTTACATTGCATTAATTCTTTATAACGTTAATTAAACCTAACCTAATGAATATAATAATGGTTCAAAATAATAATAATTTATAATAATATTATTATAATGGTACGAAATAAAATAATAATAGTTCCTAATAAATACAATAATAGTTCGAGTGTCTAATTTACCGACTTTTTTAAAAGCTTTTATTAGGCTCATTACTTCTAGGAGAGATACTTCGCCTACTATACATAAAACTTGGCGAAACTACCCGAGAACCCTTTGATGTACCGACACGTAGGGCTGCCATCGCCCAGGACCGGATGCGTAAAAACCCCGGACTTTGGAGCCTTGACCCGGACATTTGATTTTTTTATATTCACTTTTAGCTTGGTTAAGAAAGACATTTTACCAAATACTTGACTGAAAAAAAAATGAATTTTAAGCCTTTTTTCGCAAAAAAACAAAACATCCTTCAAACAAAAAAACCTAGCAAAAATAGCTTCAATAAAATATTCAAATCTGCATAATGACTAATTTGAAAGTTTGTACGCATATCTAATATTAAACAACGCTTTTTTAAGTCGGGTAGGGGGAGGAATGATTTTTTCATCTAAGCTTCATCAATCATATGTTTTGAATCCCATCCGACTTCAAAAGACGTTGTTTAATATTAGATATGCGTACAAACTTTCGAATTAGTCATTATGCAGATTTGAATATTTTATTTCTAGCTTTTTAGAGCCATTTCTTTTTGAATCTATATTTGTTAGGTTATATTAAATTTTTTTGAAGGTTGTTTTTAAAAAAAACTTTTATTTTAAACTTTCTTGTGGTAGGTATATTTATTGACGATTTATCTAAGTTACAACAGCCTTATTTCAACGTCTCATCACCTTTTACAACACACTGCTTTTCCCGACGCAGGGGCGTTAATTGTTGAGGAGTTCTCCTGGTACTTCACTATCAGCTCCACTTCACCATATGCATTATGATGAGCGTAAATAGCCTAGCAACCATGTAAAAGTAACCATATCGCACCAGTGAAATATTCAGTACTAGCTTCCGCCCGCGACTTCGTCCGCGTGGATATTAGAGAAAATCTTTAGGGAACCTTCAACCAAGATCCGACCAGCCGTTTTTACGCGATTAGGCGGGTCACCACCAAGCGCGCTGCCTCGCGAGGCAAGACGTTTGCCAAGACGCAAGACGCAAGGCGTTTGTCGCACGAGGCTCGCTAGCTCGGTGGGGACCCGCCTAATCGCGTAAAAACGACTGGTCGTTCCCATTCCCGTTTCCGTTTCGTCCCGCTCCCGTTCTCGTTCCCGTTACCGTCCCGTTCCGTTGCCGTCCCATCCCGTTGCCGTCCCGTCCCGTCCCGTTCCCATCCCGACCCGTCCCGTTCCCATTCCCGTTCTCATCCCCGTCCCATCCCGTTCCGTCCCATTCCGTTTCGTTTTCATCCCCGCTCTCATTCCATTCCCGTCCCATCTCATCCCATCCCGTTCCGTTCCCGCTCTCGTTCTCGCTCCCGTTGCCGTCCCGTTCCCGTCCCGTCCGCGTTCCCGTTCCCGTTTCCGTCCCCGTCCCCTCCGGTTTCCGTTCCCGTCCCGCTCCCGTTCCGTCCCATTCCCTTTCCCGTTCTCTTCCGCTCCGTCCAGTTCCCGTTCCCTTTCTCCCCGTCCCCTGGGGCTGAATCATGCATGTCCACCGAGTTGGACTTCAAAATGAATGTCATTTTCGCAATCACCATCCCATAAAACCTCAAGAACGTCATCCATATATAGTATTTTATGATTACTTACCCCATTTACCCCCTAAGGGGTTGATTTTCAAAACCACAAAATATATGTTTGACTATTTATTTTTAGACGTACTCCTAGTACGAAGTTTAAAGTTGTAATGTCTATTTTATATTCTTTTTCCATACAAAATTTGAACCCCATTTTCACCCTTTTAGTGGTTAAATCACGTACATTGTGTTGGACTTTAAAATAAATGTCATTTTCGCAATCACCATCCCATAAACCTCAAGAACGATATCCATATCGATTTTTATGTTTACATACCCCATTTACCCTCTAAGGGGTTGATTTTCAAAATTACCAAATATGTATGTGTTTGCCAATTCATTTTTAGACGTGCTTTTACGAAGTTTAAAGTTGTAATGTCTATTTTATATTCTTTTTCCATACAAAATTAGAAACCCATTTTCACCCCTTTAGGGGGTTAAATCATCCACCGTGTTGGACTTCAAAAAAAATGTCATTTTCGCAATCGTCATACCAGAAAACCCGAATAACGACATCCATCTCTATTTTTATTTACACATTTCACCCCTATTTCATCGCCATAGGGGTTAAAGTACTAACAATATCAATAAACGTTGCGTTAGATTTTCTTCCATAAGCCTTTACTATAAATTAAGTGATTTTTACTTCGAAAATGAAGGATTTTTTCTAAACACAACTTCATACCCCTTTTCACCCCTTCGGGGGTAGAATTTTGAAAAACGCTGAGACCCGTATTTATTAATTTTTAATTTTCAGCCTAAACACAAAATTTGAAAATCCTAGCTTCAAAACTGAGGGACTTCCATACAAACTTTCATCCCTTATTTCACCCCTTTAGGGATAGAATTTTCAAAAATCCTTCCTTAGTGGATGCCTACACTGTATGAGGTAGCTGTGTGCAAAATTTCAAGTCTCTAGGTCCAGCGGTTTGGGCTGTGCGTTGATAGATCAGTCAGTCATTCAGTTTACGATTTTATATATTAAGATTAAATAATACCGATGGTCGTCTATGGTCTTCATCATCATTTACACTTCACCAAAATGGTACTTTCCAAAAGCAAATGCATAAGTTACTTAAAAAAATACCAAAATCGCTATTGGGAGGGTGCGAAGGTATAATAATCGATCGCAGCGCTCATGGTGGCAAAAAGTAGAAATAAAGAAGGCTCTGTAATCTGCTTGAAAACGATATTTAATTTATTACTAGCTATACAGGAATAATTATGTATGTTTATTATCACTTAGTAAAATTATTAAAGTAGCTTTATCCTCTTGTTTTAAAAAATCTGCAACTAAAAAAGAAGTAAACAAATCCTGATATAACCAAAATAAAACACTCTTTTTGAATAGATCTTACTTGCCATATTTAATTTAAATGACCAAAAATGATTTCACAACACTTTTGTCCACCCAAATCATAGTAATTTTGAAATTTACATTAATAACACAATATGTATAGTATTTTTTAACATTTTGTCACGATGCCGCCATTACATATCAAAACGTCAAAACGGTCAGGTCAGAGCCAACAAAGTTGCAACACGCTAGGTGGCGCTAAAAGCGTGCACGGAGCCAATAGGTTTGCCTATAATATTTGAAGAGTTCCCTTGATTTCTCCTTAGACTTATCAGTAAAATATATACCCAAAAGTCAAATTATAAAAAAATATTTGTTAAATAACTAATATTTCGTTTTATTTCCTTAACACTTTTTCATTTATTCGTTGTTGAACAATCTTTTTTTTCTGCCCAGAGATTGGACATTTATTTGGGCATAAAAGATTTATGCCCAATGTGCCTGGGTTTTTTCCCAATTTTCCCGCCCGGGCAGAAACACTTTCCCATCTCTACCTGCCACCCAGGACCGGAAGCGTAAAAACCTCGGACTTTGGAGCCTTGACCCCGGACATATTTTTTTTATATTCATTTTTAGCTTGGTATAAAAATACATTTTACCCAATACTTGACGGAAAAAAATGGAATTTTAAGCCTTTTTTCGCATAAAATAGTGTGTTTTACTAGTTCTGATGTAGAACCGGCCGCCGGGGTGTCCAACACAATTTTGTGGAAGGGCAGGGTCCAGGTTTAGTAGTTTTGTAACTGTAGCGGGCCAAAATAAATGCCCTAATATCCAGGGGCGGCCCGTAAAAAAAATGGAATTTTTAGTCAGTTTCATTCCATCACTAACCTTGTAATCTTGCTTGTTTATAGTAAAAAAATGGGCCGCGCAGCGCTATTTTTTGCGGGGTGCGCGGTGCTTGTACATAGGAAAAAACCGGCCAAGTGCGTGTCGGGCCACGCGCCATAGGGTTCCGTAGTTACCTTATACCATACCATATTTAATACCACCTATAATTTTTCGTCTGTAAAAATAACTTTGTTTTTCACAGTGTTGGTATGAATGACAAAGTTATATTTGCGGTTTTGGAAAATGTGCTATATCTCAAAAACTAATTACTATATCTCGTTCAAACTAATTTTGGTTGAAAGTGTTTATTAAGATCTACAGCATATATTTTTTTTAGATTTTTCACTCTTTTATTTCAAAAGTTAAAGGGGGGGGGACACACATTTTACCACTTTGGCGGTGAATATCTCCAAAACGGTTGACTTTGAGAAAAAGTTGTCTTAGAAACCTTAATGTCATTTTTAAAGACCTATCTATAGACACCCAACACGTGTTGGTTTGAAGAAAAAAAATTTTTTCAGTTTCAGTTCCATGTATGGGGAGCCCCCCCTTAATCTTTTATTTTTCTTATTTTTGTATTAAATTCGTTAAGCGGTTAACAGAATACATCTACCTACCAAGTTTCAACTGTGTAGTCTTAATACTTTCGGAATAAAGTGGCTGTGACATACGGACAGACAGACAGACAGACAGACAGACATGACGAATCTATAAGGGTTCCGTTTTTTGCCATTTAGGCTACGGAACCCTAAAAATGGGCCACGCAGCGTGATTTTTGAGGGGTGCGCAGTGGTTGTTTACAGTTAAAAAAAGGGAACAAAATTTTCTGTCACCTAAGTTTAGATGTGTCACTAATCTGCAATACCCTAATAATAATTTCTATGCCCAAGAAATATATTAGTCATCTATTCATCAAAACTGTCCCTAAGTATAAATCATCAGATTAATATAAATATGTATCTTAAATAATAGTTTGATCACTTTTTTCTATAGCCTGAATATAAGATCCGTCCTCTAAAATCTAATCAACAAACTATTGGTATCATTTAATTCGTTCAATTATCAAAATAATAGGTCTGTCACTTATTAAATAGATCAGTTCCTTAATTCAAAGAAAAATTACCTAACAGGGTCTAATCATCACCTGATTCGAATCATTCGACTCATCACCCGATTCGAATCATTCGACTCATTACCTGATTCGAATTGGCTAGCTGATGCGAATCATCACATTTATTCGAATCATCATATTGATTCGAATCATCGTCAAATTCAAATTCACGATTCGAACCACTTACGGGTGATTCGAATCGATTCGAATACTTTTTTTGATTTCCATCACTAATCAAAACCAGCACTAATAGTGCAATAATAAAATTATTTAAAGATTAAAAATACTTTTTTGGTAAACATTTTTATAATAATAATAATAATTTTAATAATAATAATTTATTTATTTCCAAAAATTACATTATTTGTTGTATCATTGACAAAGTCTTCCACACTAGGCTATGCCTGTCCTGTGGAAAGTCTTTATTAACACTTTAACTTAAAACGAATTTAAAACGAATTGCGGTACCAACATTTAATAAAAATTAAATTAAAACTAAATTTATATAATTAATAGTAATAATAAGATTCTAATTTCGTTTATTTTGTTTAAAATTAACATTAAAAGAATAAAAATAATAGAAATAATTAATAGAAATAAAGAGTTAACAAATAGATTTTAATAAATTCTCTGTATCCTGGTAAGTCCAATTCAATAATTCAGCCTCAAGTCTCATTCTAGCGCTTCGGTGATTTAATTTGGAAATGTCACACAACGAATTAACTCTATTGTACACAAAGAATTTTCTATAATAGCCCAAACGTTTGGCGAGTGTCGTCTTTACAGAGGGCAATGGAAGATTAAAATTACGTTTGGTTGAAAGTCTTTCGTAAGCCTTCGAATTAAGCACCTCCTTATGAGTGTCAGTAGTTAATTTCAAGAGATAAAGCCTCCGCACGCTTAGTAACTGGGTATCTTTGTGTAGCTGGTCTGTGGAATAACGCCTAGGCCTCCTCAACATAGTTTTAAGGACAGCGCGTTGAGCTCTCTCTAGAGTAATAAGATGAGAGGAAACGGAACCACCCCATACTGAGATACAATAGGTGAGGATGGACTGACATAGAGTGATGTAAACGGTTCTCAACAAATTCCAAGGTGCGACATCCCGTAATGTCTTCATAAAATGGATGAACTTTCTCAACTTATTTGATACAGTAATTATGTGGTTTTTAAATGAAAGATTACTATCAATAATCATCCCCAGGTATTTGGTATATGCTACGCTATGTATGGCTTCACAGTTGCATGCGCCCCCATAAGAGGAGCAGTTCAATGGAGGGCATGTATGAATAGTAATAGCTGAATTCGGAGTTGGGGACGAAGCTGCAGTTAAGTGAAAACAAATGAAATTAGTTTTTGTTGTATTTAAGGTAAGCAAATTACTATTCAACCACGATGCAACTTTACTGAGGCCCACTTCAGCTGTTTCGAAAAGTTCCTCCCAGGTATGATCCTCAAACAAGATTACCGTATCGTCGGCGTAATTTATAATATGCGCTTTATCGAGATTCAGCATTGACAGATCGTTAAGGTAAACCAAGAACAGTGTCGGACCGAGAATACTGCCCTGGGGCACGCCAAAGGATACGTCAGAAGGATTGCTAACAAAGGCTTCGACTTTTGTACGTTGTTTTCTTCCGCTAAGGTAACCAGTGAACTATTCTAGGCAAACACCTCTAATACCAATAGCTTCTAGTTTCCTCAAAAGGATTATCGGTGAAACGGTGTCAAAAGCCTTTGCTAGATCAAGAAAGACGCCCAGACACTTTTTGCCTTTATCAAGGCAAGATGCAACTGTCTCGGTTAGCCTAACAACGGCCTGCTCTGTGGACCTATCTTTTCGAAACCCGTACTGATTCTGAGATAAGATATTATTAACTTCCAGGTATCGCATCAAACGCTTGTTCACAAGCTTCTCCAGCAACTTGGAAAAAGCACTCAAGAGAGAGATGGGTCGGTAGTTGTTAGGATCGTCCATACTCCCAGACTTATGAATGGGAGCTATTACAGCTGTCTTCCAAATTTCCGGGAAAACGCCTGAGGAGAGACTTAAATTGAAGATATGGACAAGTGGAACAAGGATGTGGGCTCTCATACGTTTAATAAGATAATTTGTAAAGCCGTCCAAGCCAGGGGCACTTTTGTTCTTAAGTTGTAGAATGAGAGCATCAACTTCTTCACAGTCAGTTGGGGACATATAGAAAGAGTCGGAGGGCGAAGAGGGCAAATTCACTTTACTGGCTAGAGAGGCTTCAGATTCGTTATCCCGAACAAGTATACGATCTGCTAGATTTTTACCTACCGAAGAGAAAAAGGCGTTTGTGTGATCTAAAGATTCCGTTTCATCACCCTTGATGTCACAAAGGTGGCGAGCGCTTTTTTTGGTGTTAGTTGTGTTAGTTATACGCTTAATGGAGCCCCATAGTTCACCTGGCTGATTTTTGTTTTTTTTCTTTTATTTTTTTATATATTGTTTGGCGATTCAATTTTAGTGACACTTTTATTATTTTGAAACCCAATATAATTATTTGATGATTGATATTATTTCCAAGTAATTCTTAATTAATATTTAGGTAAGCATTTTAATATTAGTTGGTGATCAATTTAGGTGACAGATCTACTATTTTAGGAACAAATATTATTTATTAGGTCACTGAAAAGGCAATTATTAGGTAATTGATAAAATCATACCCTTAAAAAAATGGGCTGTGCAGCACGATTTTTTTAGTGTAGCGCGTGCGCGTGATTATAGTATTTTTTAAGCGGAGTTTAATCCAAAACCCGGACTTTAATTATAGTCCAGGTTTTACCTGGACTACAATCAGAACCCCGCCCGGCCGTTCCCCGGACGCCCTCCAAACTAGGACAAATCCGGGGAAACTCGGACGGATGGCAGCCCTACCTACATCTAACTTCGACAGCTAACAGCAGTTGATTGATACTTATTTTCGAGCTAACAGCTATTTGATGATAGACATGTTTTTTAGTTTAGGGATGTCTCTAAAATTCCCCAGTTCAACAGTCTATTACCTAAGTTTGAGGCCCTATTTCAAACTGAAACATCTGTTCAAAAACACACATCAATTTCACATAACTCACCTGTTTGAGTAATCTCAATTCTTGTTTGAGCGTGTCCCTAAAATGCCGCAGTTCTCGCTCATGCTCCGCTCGCAACCGCTTGGCCGCTTGGCGCAGCTCCGCTTCGAGCTGCTGCTCCGCTCGCTCGGCGGCGGCCCGCTGCGCGCGCGCGAGCGTATCGAGGTCCGCCTCGTGCGCGCGGGAGAGGGAACCGAGTTCCGCTTCGAACCTGCACACAATCAAATAATCGAGGTTAATCTTTGGTTCCACAATAGGGTATTTGACAACATTGAAAATATACTACAAATTGTGGTCATCCTAACAGATATTGGCGAAAAAAAACATATTCAACTATTATATAGACTAAATTAAGTCTATTAATTGATTAACTTCACCTAGAAAAATGCAATAATTTTTGAATTTTTTTCTGTGGCGAAAACGCTCTAAGTTGACTGATGACTCACTTGCCTATAAATAAATATGGCTTCAGGCGTTTGACACGACCATAGACGTAAGGATCCGCGATTGATGGCTGTCAAATGGCTAAGGGTATTACATGTTTACAGGCTAGTGACGTCAACAAGTCACGTGTCCAGCGCCATAGCGTTTTTGGCGCGGTTTTAAAATTTTAAACTTTAACACTGTTTTTTTTTTAAATGTTTGATTGATTTTTCCTGAAATATCAATGTGGTGCGCTTATTACGTAATAAGGAATAATTTAAAATGGTTTTCCAAAATAAGTCAAATAGCCTATAATGAAATGCTGAAGTCGAAACTATAAATTTTTAAGAGTATTATTTTATCATATCTCACACACACGACACTTACAAAACAACAAATTCACTCAAGAAGTGTCAGAGCAAAATGTATCTTACAAAATACTGGGTCATTTTATTTTCACCATCCAAATTTTATGGATGTGTTTAGTCCATGAAAATGACCAACTTTCTCCAAAAGACATATAACGAATTTCGTCATAAAATTTTGTTCATCTCATACTAAACCGATCACGGTGATCTCTTTGATTTGTATGGATAGTCGATTTTTTCACATATTCGGCCGTATGTTTCTTAGAGAAAGTTGTTCAATTTCATGGACTGAACACATCCTTAAAATTTGGATAGTGTTTACAAAATGACCCTGTATAACTCGGTACTGACATATGCCGCAACCGGGAACTGAACCCACCTCTTATCTTGCTGGTCGCGCAGCTGCAGCTCCTTGGCATGTAGGTCCTGGAACTGCTTCTGCTCCACCTTCTGCAGCATCTTGATCTCTCGTAGTTCCTGCTTGCGTAGCGCGTGATCGTCCCAGGTGCGACCGCTCTCCTCGTCGCCCCATATCACCTGCAAATATCATCTCTATTATAGTTGAGCGTGATTGAGAAACAAACATCCAAACAAAAAAAAACCCACAAACTTTAACATTTACAAGGTTATTTTTAGTTCATTGAAAACCTTTCGTGGGGTTGACCAGACCATCAAACTGAACAACTTTCATCATGGGACATTCACGAAAAAAAATATCAGCTGTTCCATACAAAAGTACAATGCCTACTCCATCGAAATGTATGAAACAGCAGATTTTTTTTTCGCGATTTCAAGGTTGGTCTCATATTGATAGTTGTTTAGTTTGATGGTCTGATCAACCCCGCGAGAGATTTTCAATGAACTAAAAATAACCTTGTATAACATTAGAGGCCTTCCATAAATTACTGCACACGAATTTCATGATTCTTGACCCCTCCGTTCTTGTCACAGCTGGTCTTGTGAGACCCCCCTCCCCTCCCTAGTCACATATTTTACAGTTTTACACATAGAAAGCATTATTGTTCCTATAGATAGAGTTGCAAATATTTTTGAAGTTTTCATGAATAATCCAAAGTTCATATTTTACTTTACACATAGATTAAAATAGATTTTTAAATGTGACATCACGAAATTTAGGAGTCCCAATCCCTTGTCACACTTCTTCGACCCCCTCCCTTAACGTGTGACGTAATTTATGGATGGCCCCTTAGAAGGATAAGGAAGGCTTGTACCGCAGTGGCACAGAATATATAACAATACTAACGTACAGAAGCCCATCCGCGCGAGGACAATCAAATAATAAGCTACTCTCGCTGCACGCCAATAAAGTACAATTTCAATTGCACAGCGCTGCGTGCCTGTTATTGTAAGCAACTACGAAGCGCTTCTCTTTCTGTCGCGTAGCTCTGTCTCAACCGACACAACTCATGAATCGTTAAGATTGCTACTCGCTACATACCGACATCATAGATAATATCCGTTATGTCGATGAATATACAAAAATTACTAAATATTAAAAAAAAATCTACATAATAAATGACTTGAGCATAATTGTATTTCTAAGTAATTGGTTAAGTACTACTTACGTTACTTACGTTACGTTACACTAAATACTTACGTTACTTGTGTGAAAATGATATTATTTGGATTTTATATAATCCCCTAACACTAGTTAGGAGATGATTTACGTAAAAAGTAGTAAAGAATTAAAAACTGACCAGGGAGGCTACTAAAATGGCCATTTTTATATTCGTTCGCTAACTTAAAAATTAAAAATAAGCCACAAACTCAAATATTACGTGTCTGTGATTGACATAAACTTGCGACGTGTGACTTGGCCAACCCGCGGCCCGCCATCTGTTACCTTGTGGCCCGCGGAGCCGAAAACATTTTTTTAAAGTCGGACTTATGGCTGCGCAGTCTGCACACTAGCGCCGCCATTAGAAAAAAAATCATAGTGCTTAAATAAAGACAAATTTGTAAATTATCTCTCTGGAGTGCACTCCGAACAAGCTTTGTGGTACTTTTTATCACTTAACCAATATTTTCTAGCCTGTCGTTTAGTTTAATTGACTTTTATTGTTAAAAGTGGCCACTTTTCGCAATAAAAGTCCATATAACAAAACAACAGGCTAGAAAATATTGCTTAAGTGATAAAAAGTACCACAAAGCTTGTTCGGAGTGCACTCCAGAGAGATAATTCATAATTTCTTTTTTATTTAAGCACTATGATTTTATTTCCAATGGCGGCGCTAGTGTGCAGACTGCACGCTCTTATCTGGCGCGCTCTATACATAAAATATGGTAGTGCGGCCCGGGGTGAAATTCTACTTCCGAATTTTGGCCCAAGTGTCGAAAAGGTTGGCCACCCTTGATTTAAAGCCTAAAAGACTTTAAGTGAGCGAACGAATAGAAAAGTGGCCATTTGAGTAAGGGGCAGTTTGTGTTGTCGCTCGCAGGCAGCGCGCGTATCGGCGCGGTGATACGCCTCGGCCATGGCTAGATTGAGTGAGCCGCGAGCAGTAGGCTAATATAAACGTTTAAGCAGGCTAGGTGCACTCCGCGTTTTAAGTACGAAGCTACAAGTAGCCGGCGGGCGGGTCCGTCCGGACGGACTAATTTCAGAGGGCTGAGGATTTCGCCGTGTTCGCGTATTGCCGCGTCGTTCGTTCGCACGTTTGTGATATACATATAACCAAAATGAAGGCATCGCAATAGGCTGCCTTAATACTAATAAAAAACCGGTCAAGAGCGAGTCGGACTCGCGCACCGAGGGTTCCGTACAATCATAAATATATTTGGATATGTTATTTTAGGACAGTCTTTAAAAATGTAGGATAAACGGCAGACAGGTGGAAGGGCGAACAGGCGGACAGTTAATTTACAAATCTTAACCACAGCTGCTTATGGTGACTGAAAAACGTTTCAGCCACTCCACATTGCAAAATGTTTATATTACTAGTCCATCAGCCATTTTAATGTCCCCACTGCTGGGGCACAGGCCTTCCTTATGGGTGGATAAGGAGGACGGTCAATAACCCACCACGCGGTCCCAATGCGGATTGGTGGGTGTTAACGACTGCAAATGCAGCCGGGACCAACGGCTTAACGTGCCTTCCGAAGCACGGAGGAGCTCGAGATAATAAATTTTTGGTCACCCATCCCATGACCGAACCTTGCGAAAGTTGCTTAACATCCGCAATCGCTGGTCCAGGCGCTAAACCACTGCGCCACCGAGCTCCTCGTTATTATTATATTACTATATAGTAATATATATAATTACTTAGGCCTGGTTTACATTAGTCAAGTAGACGACCGAGTCGAGTAGCGAGTAGAAATACATTGCTTGGCATGTTCGTCGATTTTAAAAGAACGTCAAACACACCACGTAATGAACTTCTACTCTCCTAAAGCACTCTACTAAAGACTAAGATAATGTAAACCAGCCCTTAGTAAAGTATGAACTTATTCTTCGTTTATTCGTACGGCAAATAGTAGGTAATTATATTTGAACCAGCCACCAATTTATTATTGTAGTGTTAGGTTGCGCCATCTCTTGACCCATAGTGGAACTACTTTTTGACCTTAGGTTAGCAAGCTTAGGACAGCGCCATCTGTTGACTGGTAGTGAAACTAAAAAAAATTTGTTTGTTTTTTGAATTTCTAAAAAAGTGTGTTATATTGAGACATCGTTTTATTTTTCCTGTAATCTTTACATAAACTACTATCACATAGAATTATTTCAGATTTTTCTCTTTGCAAACTTCGGAGATAAGGGGGGGGAACGGTATTTTTTTTTACATTTTTCATCATAAGTCGAAAACTATGCGGCCTAAGAAAAAAGAAAAAAATGTTTTAAAATGTGCAAACAGCGCTCTTTCATATGATACCCCACATGCCCTAATCACCTCACTTAAAATTTTTAAGACCCCTTTTCAGTCCCTGTTGTAAAAAAAATATTAATTTTATTATTTCTTTCTTATTTGCAAAATAGTTGGGCAAATGTCATCTAAAACTATTCCAAATTTCAAGTTGATACCATTAGTAGTTCTCGAGATATCCAGCTGTGACAGACAGACAGACAGACAGACTGAGTCTCACCATAAGGGTTCCTTTTTTACCATTTTGGTACGGAACCCTAAAAAGGATCCGAACCTCACGTTTTTCTTACTTCCAAAAGTTCCAAACGACATCGAAACGTAAGAAGTGCTTGTCTACTACCTCATTAGTACCTGTTTATTCTTAGGTACTTACTTTTCTTATTTGTTAAACAATCTTCACCCATCTATTAATTAAAATAATAATTTATAGATTAGGTAGGTACTTTCTTACCCACTTTTGAAATAAAGTTAATTATTAATGACAATTTGATTTCGTAAGAAAGCAAATTGCCTCAAAGTTAGCATTTATTGTCTGATGTGGCGCTGAGTGTACCTAAACTAGGTTTTTTGAAAGTATTTAAGTACACATTTTATTTCTCAAACACATAACTTGTATTAAATTAAGTACCTATTATTTAATTATTATTTAAAAGAGGAAACCCTGAAGTCCTTAGAAGAGATAAGAGCTACTCAATAGAAAGAGAGGCAACTTCTAGGTGAATATAACTGTAAGGAGGGAGCGGTGTGCGACCTGAATTGCACTTTATTGTGCATAGGATAAAGTCGCTATTTATTTAAATGACTTTGCGGAGTGGATTTTCTGTACTTGTACTATTATGTATTCTGTGGTTTAAGGCTGTAGAGTCGCATCACGTTAGTAGGTGGTTATTGGGCATTCTACCCCATCTCCGTTCGTTCGGGCTGCCGCCCTCACTCACTACGATGTGGTAAAACGCCCAATAACCACCACATTAATGACATTAACATGCCTTTGTTGTTGAATGTATTTTAATATCAACCCGCACCACCTAGCTGGTCGGCTGGAAGCCCCATGGTAAGTAACTTCCTGCAAGCCCATGGTAAGATCATGCACCGAACAGACTCCTAACCGGTGTCGGCTGAGAGAACCATGGTAAGTATCTCTCTGCGAGCCCGTGGTAAGATCATGCACCGATCACCACCTAAACTGTTCGGCTGGAAGCCCCATGGTAAGTAACTTCCTGCAAGCCCATGGTAAGTAACTTCCTGCAAGCCCATGGTAAGATCATGCACCGAACAGAATCCTAACCGGTGTCGGCTGAGAGAACCATGGTAAGTATCTCTCTGCGAGCCCGTGGTAAGATCACGCACCGATCACCACCTAAACTGTTCAGCTGGAAGCCTCATGGCAAGTAACTTCCTGCAAGCCCATGGTAAGATCATGCACCGAACAGACTCCTAACCGGTGTCGGCTGAGAGAACCGTGGTAAGTAACTCTCTGCGAGCCTGTGGTAAGATCACGCACCGATCACCACCTAAACTGTTCAGCTGGAAGCCCCATGGTAAGTAACTTCCTGCAAGCCCATGGTAAGATCATGCACCGAACAGACTCCTAAGTCCTAACCGGTGTCGGCTGAGAGACCCGCGGTAAGTAACTCTCTGCGAGCCTGTGGTAAGATCACGCACCGATCACCACCTAAACTGTTCGGCTGGAAGCCCCGTGGTAAGTAACTTCCTGCAAGCCCATGGTAAGATCATGCACCGAACAGACTCCTAACCGGTGTCGGCTGAGAGACCCGTGGTAAGTATCTCTCTGCGAGCCCGTGGTAAGATCACGCACCGAGCACCACCTAGCTGTTCGGCTGGAAGCCCTATGGTAAGTAACTTCCTGCAAGCCCATGGTAAGATCATGCACCGAACAGACTCCTAACCGGTGTCGGCTGAGAGACCCGTGGTAAGTATCTCTCTGCGAGCCCGTGGCAAGATCACGCACCGATCACCACCTAAACTGTTCGGTTGGAAGCCCCATGGTAAGTAACGTCCTGCAAGCCCATGGTAAGATCATGCACCGAACAGACTCCTAACCGGTGTCGGCTGAGAGAACTATGGTAAGTATCTCTCTGCGAGCCCGTGGTAAGATCACGCACCGATCACCACCTAAACTGTTCGGTTGGAAGCCCTATGGTAAGTAACTTCCTGCAAGCCCATGGTAAGATCATGCACCGAACAGACTCCTAACCGGTGTCGGCTGAGAGAACAGTGGTAAGTATCTCTCTGCGAGCCCATGGTAAGATCACGCACCGAGCACCACCTAGCTGTTCGGCTGGAAGCCCCATGGTAAGTAACTTCCTGCAAGCCCATGGTAAGATCATGCACCGAACAGACTCCTAACCGGTGTCGGCTGAGAGAACCATGGTAAGTATCTCTCTGCGAGCCCGTGGTAAGATCACGCACCGATCACCACCTAAACTGTTCGGCTGGAAGTCCCATGGTAAGTAACTTCCTGCAAGCCCATGGTAAGATCATGCACCGAACAGACTCCTAACCGGTGTCGGCTGAGAGAACCATGGTAAGTGTCTCTCTGCGAGCCCGTGGTAAGATCACGCACCGATCACCACCTAAACTGTGCGGCTGGAAGCCCCATGGTAAGTAACTTCCTGCAAGCCCATGGTAAGATCATGCACCGAACAGACTCCTAACCGGTGTCGGCTGAGAGAACTATGGTAAGTATCTCTCTGCGAGCCCGTGGTAAGATCACGCACCGATCACCACCTAAACTGTTCGGCTGGAAGCCCCATGGTAAGTAACTTCCTGCAAGCCCATGGTAAGATCATGCACCGAACAGACTCCTAATCAGTGTCGGTTGAGAGAACCATGGTAAGTATCTCTCTGCGAGCCCGTGGTAAGATCACGCACCGACCTACCTATTCAAACTAAGCTGAGCTAACTATCGAAATAACTACTAAGTGTTACCTTTTGCATAACCTTATTTACCTTAGCTATCACAAACTTATATGTAAATAAATTTGTGGTAGCTGTACCATACCAAGAAAAACGAATACCTCAGCTATCAATGATAGCTTACAAAATTACCTCAGCCACCACATACTCGTACGTATTTGGTGACCTACATTTTTGGGATAGGATGGATGGGTGGGTGGTGATGTAAGTATTTATTAATAAATTATACTTTTTAGTACAAAGAAATGAAGTGGTTTCTTCCTTATGTTCATATTGACAGAGCTGATCAGTGGAATATCCTGGAAAAATAGATAACAATGTGTGAAAATTCAAGTTATAAAGAAACAACACTGTCATAATTCTATTTTTTACACCAGTTTTATAAACTAATACTTACATACAAAACTTCCATTTTTATCTTCAGACAGAGGTACCAGAGAATGTTTTTTTAAGAACCTGGAAATAAAAAAAAACTTTAAATATGTTTTTAATTAGGTATTATATTTTTTATCATTTACTGAGTACCTACTTTGTAAAATTAAGTCAACAGATCGCCTTTAAAAAGTTATTTGTTAGACATTTCTTATTTTCAAGGTACATATTACTGAAAAATACCTATAACTTTTAATTTTCTAAGAATGTAAAGTTACAAAAATCTACATGGCGTTAATACCTACACCGACCTTCAAAACTTACTACTTACCACACTTTTAACATTAAATAACTTTTAAAATAGGTACTTACATAAGATATAATTTGGAAAAAAAAGGATTACGAAGGTAATTTAATTTTTTTACTTGCTATAAGTTATAGTATAAGTAGAAAGAAAATCTGATTTTATAAGCATGGTACTAAGTTTTGAAGGCCAATGTAGTTTTAAATGTTTCTAGAGAAAAATAACTGTGGGAAGAAATAAAAAAAGAAATATTTCAATTACTTACATCAATTTCTGTTTTTTCACTTTCTAAATAGTTTATAATTCATTGACTTATTACACTTTTTAAAATAATTTACTGCAAAGAGTGGTATGTAGCGGTGAGGAGCACTCGCCGGTGTTTCGTGAGAAATGGTTGCGAACGTGGGAACAGGAATATGAGCCCACGCTTGTATGACGTGCTCATGATACTCCAAGAGCAATAATACACTTATTTCACGTTACAGTACAATGTAGTAATTTGTAATACCTATAAATTTATAAGAGCAAAGAAAAGAGAATTTCATAATTTTAAAATAAAGTACCTATGTATATGGAAAAAGTAAAGAAAATAATAATAATATTATTTAGATCGAGTTAATTACTAATAATAATTGGTATTTTATGATTTGTATTGTTATACCTATATATTTTTTCTAACGATTAACCATCAAGAAAATAATTTAGTAAATATTACTATTAATGGTTTCTGATTTTAAAACTAGATACATACTAGGAATTATTGTTCTTGTACAAGAAATTTTAGTCTAGATCAATATTGTAAATACTTTTCATCCTGATCTAGGACTATACTAGTGATGTTTAAAATGCATCGATTAGTCGGAAATGTTATCGCTTTATGTAATTTATGTAATGCTAAATGTTAGCGCCAATTATTCGATTGTTTGTATTGTTATGTAGTTTTATACTGTAATATTTACATAGGACATAATATTTTATATCGCTGAATTAACTAAAAACAACATTCCATTATGTTTCAACCATTTCGCTTCAAAATTACTTTGCGCTAGCGACAAATTCATATATGGTTATAGATGACAATGTAATAAACTTTCAATCAGTTGTTATAATAACTAGTTAATAATCACATTTATTAATATCTTTATAAAACATATACTTTTCATGGTTAACAGATCGATTACGATTATTATTCGCATTGTAGTTTTGTTTTTACTGGAACGTCTCTACAGATATAATAAGCTAAGTCGTCAATTTTGCAAGCAGTGGATATGATTTAATTACAAAGCGGTTTCAACAAACAAATATGTGTGAAAATACAAAATGTCGTATGAAACAATAAACATCAAGCAATAAATTTAATATTTTCATACTAGTTTCTTGTTTCTAAGGTTTAAAATTTCAAACGACTGAAAAATATATTTTTATTTGTAACATGCCGTCATATTTACAGGAAAAATATAGCGAATAGTCCCGGATATGTCTATAAGTTCTTATTATTAAAATTATGCTTTAAAATACCAGAAATAACTTTTAGTTTGATTTTCAATTGTAATGATTGGTTCTATAATCCAGAGAATCGTACCCAAATTTTCGTAAAATTATTTTGTGAAATAAAATTTCGAAAGCTAGCTTGATTCTATCATTATAGGAGGTACTTATTTTTATTAAAGTACTACATGTATAAACCAGAACAAAATAATATGTAAGTAATATATATTAAAAATCTGTTGTACAAATAGTGGATTCACGCTTGACCACTTTGGTGTATTTTTGATGACACTAGCTTTTTTTTTTTACATAAAAACACCGACACTGAAGAAATTTCCATCATTTTCGTGAATTTATTCAGTTTGCCCTAAGCAGTGCAGTGCCCCAGTGCTCCAGTTTATTGTGATAAAATAAAGTGTGTGACGTCACAAACCATACAAAATGTACGTAAGTAACATTTTTTTTACAAGTGTTTACAGGCTTCAACCTGTGAAAAATTATTTACAGGTTTGTCTCCAACGTTCGGTGTGTATGTTTATAATTATATTTAATTCCACAGGTCTGATTCCGAGTTTGAAACCCCGATCATCATCGCTGAAGCGAAGAAAAAAAAGAAAACCATTCCAACTACTACTAAAACTATCAAGCGCAAGAGCACAGCTGCTGCCGCCAGCCCCGTTGAACATCACCAAAGACGAGCCACTTCACCAGCGTCATACGATTTTCCACCACTCCGCAAGTAAGTTATACATTTTGTTACTGATTATTTCCACATCTCATAAAATTATTACGATCATATAGTAACTACTTGAAAGTAGGTCAGTAAATTATTTTATAGACACTTTGCAATACCCTTAGAATAATAGCGCCTAGAAACCTATTGCAAGCACGAAAAACGTGCAAATAAAACTTAGCCAGATATGGCTAAGTTTTGTATATCTTCGCTCTTCTTAATATATAAAATCGTAAACTGAATGACTGAATGACTGACTGACTGACTGACTGACTGACTGACTGACTGACTGACTGATCTATCAACGCACAGCCCAAACCGCTGGACTTAGAGACTTGAAATTTTGCACACAGATACCTTATACAGTGTAGGCATCCACTAAGGAAGGATTTTTGAAAATTCTATCCCTAAAGGGATGAAATAAGGGATGAAAGTTTGTATGAAAGTCCCTCAGTTTTGAAGCTAGGATCGTCAAATTTTGTGTTTAGGCTGACGATTGAAAATTAATAAATACGGGTCTCAGCGTTTTTCAAAGTTCTACCCCCGAAGGGGTCAAAAGGGGGATGAAGTTGTGTAATGAAGAAAATCCTTTATTTGCGAAGTCAAAATTGCTAAATATATAATTTAGGCTTATGGATGGAAATCTAACGCAACGTATATTGTTATTGTTAGTATTTCAACCCCTATGGGGCTGAAATGGGAGTGAAAAGGGGTAAACAAACCTAAAAATAGATATGGATGTCGTTATTGGGGTTTTCTGGGATGACGATTGCAAAAATGACATTTATTTTGAAGTCCAACACGGTGGACATGATTTGACCCCTCAAGGGGTGAAAATGGGGTTCAAATTTTGTATGGAAAAATAATATTAAATGGACATTACAACTTTAAACTTCGTAGGAGCACGTCTAAAAGAAATAAGCAAACATATATTTTGTGATTTTGAAAATAAACCCCTTAGGGGGAAAATGGGGTGAGTAAACCTAAAAATAGATAGGATGTCGTTATTGGGATTTTCTGGAATGACGATTGCAAAAATGACATTTATTTTGAAGTCCAACACGGTGGACATGATTTAACCCTCAAGGGGTGAAAATGGGGTTCAAATTTTGTATGGAAAAAAATATTAAATGGCCATTACAACTTTAAACTTCGTAGGAGCACGTCTAAAAATAAATAAGCAAACATGTATTTTGTGATTTTGAAAATCAACCCCTTAGGCGGTAAATGGGGTGAGTAAACATAAAAATCGATGTGGAGATCGTTCTTGAGGTTTTATGGGATGGTGATTACGAAAATGAGATTTATTTTGAAGTCCCACACGGTGGACATGATTTAACCCCTAAAGGGGTGAAAATGAGGTTCAAATGTATGGAAAAAGAATATAAAATAGACAATACAACTTTAAAATTCGTAAGAGCATGTCTAAAAATAAATAGGCAAACACATATTTTGTTATTTTGAAAATCATCCCTTAGGGTGTAAATGGGGTAAGTAAACATGAAAATCGATGTGGATGTCGTTCTTGAGGTTTCATAGGATGGTGATTGCGAAAATGACATTTATTTTGAAGTCCAACACGGTGGACATGACACATCATGGACCTGTACCTGGACATGCACATCCAGGTAACGGGAATGAGAACAGGCACGGGCACGGGAACGGGAGCAGGAACGGGAACAGGACAAGAACGGGACGGGAACGGAACGGGCCGGAACGGAAACGGAACGGGAGCGGAACGGGAATGAAACGGGAACGGAATGGGAACGGGAACGAAACGGGAATGGTACGGGAAACGGAAGGAGTACGGGACGGGAATGGGATGGGGCGGGAACGGAACGGGAACCAGACGGGAACGGGAACCAGATGGGAACGGGACGGGACGGGGACGGAAACAGGACGGGTTGGGGACGGGAACAGGAACGGGAACTGGAAGGGGTACGGGACGGGTACGGAACGGGAACAAGAACGGAACGGGATGGAATAGGAACGGCACGGAAACGGGATGGGAACGGGAACGGAACGGGAATGGAACGGGAACGGAACGGGACGAGAACGGTACGGGCACGGGAACGAGAACGGGACGGTAACGGGACGAGAATGGGAATGGCAAGGGAAGGGGTACGAGAACGGGACAGGAAAGGGACGGAAACGGACGGGAACAGAACGGGAACGGGAACCGGAACCGGAAACGTAAAAATGACTGGTCAGATCCTGGTTGAAGGTTCTCTAAAGATTTTCTCTAACATCCACGCGGACGAAGTCGCGGGCAGAGGCTAGTCTAATACATAGCGTTAAAAGAGCGTAGATACATACACCTTACGTACACAAGCATAATGAAAATGGCATGCGTTTATTCTTATGTTTTGGTTCAGACGCGTCTTCTAGGCGTTATTATTCTAAGGCAATACCTCTCTGTAGCCACTGAGACACTCATAGTTAGTACACTAACCAATATAAAATTCATCGCCAAATTTTTATGACTGACCTGATTTTTATAGCTATTTTTATGACTATTTTTTCTGACCTTTGGAAAACAATTTTAATCTTAACAAAAATTTTATCAAACTCTAATAACTACCTAAAGCTTTTTTATGACATACTTTTTATTATAACTAAATGTTAGGTAGCATCTTGATAATGAAATCATGTTGGTTTGACATATTTTTTTTTTTGTTTTTACAGGAACAAGAAGAAGCAGGACTTGTTCAACATATTGCAGTCGGAGGAGGCAGCTAGTAGCCGACCAAAAAGTGGTGGAGCAGTGACGTCAAGTTTCGCAAGCCGTGTATCAACCGGGACGAGTCGTCGCACCGCGTCAGTGACAGGGGATTTTTTTGTAGACCTTAAGGTCTACAAAACTCCAGACTACGTCAACAACCCCGCCGACGTGCGCTACAAGAAAGCGCTTGCAGCGGTAAAGCTACAGTGCGACGACTCTAGCCCACCGTGGGAGGCGCTACAGGCCTTTTTAGGACAGGCTTGGACGGTGTTCGAGGAATCGGAGCCTGTCCATTATTCAGATAAGATTAGTTTTAAGTAGGTAACTAACCTTCTATTTGCGTTTATTATTTCTTAGGTCTGTATTATGTAAGTACCTAGATAATAACAATAGATTTATAAAATAAATATATGTGTTACTAATACTGCATTTTTGTTCCATTATTAGATTATACATACGTAGGTAGGTAGCCAAGACCATAAATATTTTTTACTTATATCAGTTTTTAAAAGAAATTTTTATTCATTACTGTAGTTAAAATGCCATTTTGTGCGACGTGTAACACAACTGTGCCTAATAAGTCCTGGGTGGGTCATTTGAGAAGTATTTTGCATAAAAAAAATAACTGTTCAATAAAACATAGCGATGGTGTGGAAATCGTAACATCTGCATTCCGCAATCGCATAGTAACATTTAAATTAGTAGCTATAAATGAGCAGCAATTAGGGTCAGTGGACGGATTTTTTATACAAATACGTGAAAAGTTAAAGTCCATATTAGATGAATATCTCAATACTCATACATGTTTGAAAGTAAATTTTGAATTGTTTGCTACATTTTTAAAATTTAAAGACAATTCGCAAGAAATTAAATCTTTTGGTACACGTAATAAAATATTGTACTCTAATTATGATTTTAATAATTTGTTTATTGAAACGATAAATTATTTAAAAAAATGCATTGAGGAATTTGAGGATGGTGATAGTGGGTGGACATTTTTAAACAATTTGCACTTAGAGGCCAATCTCAATAAGTACCAACCATTAGGCGGCTCGAGTTTTATACCGTTACCAAAATCAATTCAATTAAAAAAGGCCTGTTTGAATATTGAAAACAAAGATCAGTGTTGCTTTTTATGGTGCGTGACCGCCGCCCTTTATCCTGCCAGGAATCATCCGGAAAGAATTTCATCATATCCTAATTATCGAGAACTGTTTAATGTTTCTGGAATGAGTTTTCCTGTTAGTTTCCAAGATATAAAGATCTTTGAGAAAAATAACCCAAACCTCAAATTTATAATATATGGTTTAAAAAATAATAAAACTATAGTAGGTCCTTTATATAAATCAGACATAGATAAAAAAAGTTGCGACAAAGTTATACACTTATTGTTTTTAGAAAATAATGATACCACTCATTATTGTTTGATTAAAGATTGTTCCAGACTTTTTAGAAGCCAGGTAACGTCTCACCACGCGAAGTTGTATTTTTGTGATTTGTGTCTTATATTTTTTAATACTTTAGAAGAAGTCGATAGTCATTTGTGTAGTGGTGTAGTAACAGTATTACCTGATAAAGGATCGGTTATTGAATTTAAAAACTTTGATCGTAAACAAGACGTACCATTTTGTATCTATGCAGATTTTGAATCAATGTTACAAAGTGATACTGGGTCCGGTTGTTCCACTACTGGTGAAAACACAACCATTTTGCATCATCATGTACCTGTCGCGTTTGCATACTACATTGTTTGTCACGATGATCGCAGTTATGATCGCTATGTATCACATCGCGGGCCCGATTGTGTTGATAAATTTGTTGTTGAAATAATACAAGATGTGCAAAAAATTTATGAAAAACTAAATTCAAATACTCCCATCATATTTACTGAGGAAGACCAAACTGATTTTAATAACGCTAAATTTTGTCACATTTGTGAAAATTTCCTTTTTTCGGATAGAGTTCGTGATCACTGCCATGTGACAGGTCGATATAGGGGAGCCGCGCACTCATTTTGTAATTTGCAATATAAGCGTCCTTCGTTCGTCCCAATATTTTTTCACAACTTGGCTGGATACGATTGTCATTTATTTATAAAAGCGTTGGGCGAGGTACCTGGTGACATAAAAATAATTCCAAAAACAAAGGAAAATTATATTTCTTTCACTAAGTTTGTACCAGTGTCAAATAATCAGTTTTTTCAACTTCGTTTTGTTGATTCGTTCAAGTTCTTAGGAACCAGTTTAAGTAAATTAGCAGATACCTTAAAGCCTGACGAATTTAAACATTTAAAAAGTTTTTTTCCCAATGAACATAAGTTTAAATTACTAATGCGCAAGGGTGTCTATCCCTACGAATATATGGACTCCTGGGAACGTTATCAAGAACGATCCCTTCCAAAAAAGGAATCTTTTTACAGTTCACTCACTGACCAAGAAATTTCAGCTGAAGATTATCAGCATGCAGAGTTGGTTTGGTCAACATTTAATATGTTAGATTTAGGAAGCTACACAGATTTATATCTGAAAACTGACGTGCTTTTACTAGCCGACATTTTTGAAAATTTTAGACGCACCTGCAAACTACATTATCAATTAGATCCGGCTTTTTATTTAACTGCACCAAGTTTATCTTTCGACGCGATGTTGTTGAAAACCAGAGTTCAACTTGAACTTCTTGATGATTTGTCAATGGTGCGAATGTTACAAAACGGTATTAGAGGGGGTGTGTGTTTGTGCTCTCATAGATATGCCAAAGCAAACAATAAAATTTTACCAGATTATGATCATTCTAAGCCTAGTTCTTACATAACTTATGTTGATTGTAATAACCTTTATGGTTATAGTATGTGCCAATACTTACCTTTATCGAATTTTAGATTTTTAGAACAACATGAAATCGAAAATTTCGATGTGAATGCGATTTCGGAAGACGCGCAATATGGCTTTATACTTGAAGTGGACTTAGAGTATCCAAAACATTTACATAACTTGCATAACGATTTACCTTTTTGTCCCGAAAAATGTATTCCTCCAGGAGGAAAAACTAGTAAACTCGTCCCGAACTTGTATGATAAATTTACATATGTCATACATTATATTCATTTAAAAACTTGTTTACAGCATGGATTAATATAAAAAAAAAATCATCGAGTTATTAGTTTTAGACAAAGCCCATACTTGAAACAATATATAGACTTAAATACATCTTTGCGACAGAAAAGCTCATCAACTTTTGAACAAGATTTTTTCAAACTTTTAAATAATAGTGTGTTCGGGAAAACATTAGAAAATAATGAAAAACGAGTCAAAGTTGATCTGGTGAATCAGTGGTCTGATAAAAAAAAACATCACGAAAAAGAGGAAAAGTGCGCAACAACTCATTGCGCGTCCAAATTTTCATAGCGCAACAGTATTCAGTGAAAATTTAGTTGCAGTGCAATTAAAACCTGAGGAAATCATCCTTAATAAACCAATATACATTGGTTTTTCTGTCTTAGAATTATCGAAAAGCCACATGTACGATTTCCACTACGCGGTAATTAAGCCTTTTTACAACAATGATGTGCAGATGTGTTACACAGACACCGATAGCTATGTTTATCTCGTACAGACTTCTAATTTTTATAGTGATGTGAAAAAACACTTTATCTTACTTTGACACAAGTAATTTTTCTGATCAAAATGAATACAATCTACCAATTCAAAATAAAAAAGTGCTTGGCTTGTTTAAGGACGAAATGGGAGGGAAAGTTATATCTGAATTTGTAGGGCTTCGATCAAAGCTATATTGTATTAAAACTACAGACAGCACAATAAAAAAAGCAAAAGGTATTCAAAAAAATATCATTTGTAAATTAAATATCACAGATTACGAAAAGACACTTTTCCAAGGTGATATTGTACGAAAAACAAACATATTATTTAAATCAATTAAACACGAAATTTTCACATGTGCCGTAAAAAAAATTGCTTTGTCTGGTGATGATGATAAGCGCTTAATAGCGAAAGATAAAGTTTCTACTAAGGCGTGGGGGCATACCAGTATATTAAATTTTTAAATTATGTTTGTTTTTATTACGATCAAAGTAACATTTTTTTATGTTCTCAAATTATGTTACCTACTATAATAATAATTCTTTATTAATATTTAGCTTGTTTGTATACCTACACCTAGATATGTTATAATGTTAGTGTAAGTAAAACTTAGATGTCTACCTAATATGTAAAATCAAATTGACTGTAATTCAATGTGTGTTATGTTAATTATTTAAGTAATGTTAAAATAATGTTTTGTAGTATAATTATTAGTGGAATAAAAATAAGTATACTTATATTATAGTAAACCAATTTGTTTTTTTTTCATCACCATATTATACCTAGGTACCTAAATATTTAAATACCTACTCAAATAAGTTCATAATTATAAAATGCATTGATATTGAGTCGCATCAATAAATCAAGTTGGAACTTGTTTTTTCAAGACTCACATGCAGGCAGCAGGTGTTAGTGTAATATGATTATGCCCACCCGCTCTTGCTATAAGTGCGAGTGAAAAGATAATACTTATAAAATAGCAAATTTAAATTTAAAAGTCAGCAAAATATAACAGAATGTACCATTGAAGGTTTATTTGACATTGAGTCACATCAATAAATCAAGTTGTAACTTGTTTTTTCAAGACTCACGTGCAGGCGGTAGGTGTTAGTGTAATATGATTATGCCTGCCCGCTCTTGCAACAAGTGCGAGTGAAAAGATAATATGAAATAGCAAGTTTAAATTCAAGAGTCAGCTAAATATAACAGAATGTACCATTGAACGTTTATTTATTTTATTATTCACTCTTTCTTGGAGAAGCATAGCAGACGGATCAAACTGTATTTAACTCCATAGCTAGAACTGTTTGAAAATTAAATAAGTTAAAACTTTAAACACTCTATATCTTTTTAAATATGGTAAGTGACATAATTTATTATCAAAATCGTAAATCACTATTTATAGACTTATTTTTTTCGATGTCAAACTAATTTTCTTTTCTTTTACAGAACATGGAACGAGAAACCATCAATTCCATTTCGGATGAAGAATACACAAACTTTAACAGCAGTACTCTACAATACTTAGATTCGTTTCAATGTGCTCAAGATCCGTTGGAAGGGTTCACGGAAGAATTTTTAAAAATGAGCCCTCCGAAGTCAAAAAAGTCAAGTCAACAGCAGCGTCGTAAAATAAAGAGCAAAACAAAGAAGAATATCGCTGCTGCAAGTACTCCAATGAAATCCAACAAGTACCGTGACGTGCATTCGTTCGTTATCAATAGTGCTCCTACAAAAGGACTTCGTCTGATAAAAATTCAAGTTATACAGCTGGATGGATCACAACGAGTTAGTGACTGTGTAAATGATGATTGTGTTGTATTAAGTTCACAATATGTGGTTAAAGACGTTGGTGACGAAATAATGGACCAAACAGAAAAAATTATAAGTAACATTTCTAGAAAAATATGTGGTTATAGTTATACAGGTTGTTTTTAATTAAAATTATTATTGTAAGTACCTAGTTGTTATTTTTATGTACCTAATAAAGTTTCAATAAATGTTAAACTGTGTTTTTACTTACTTAGTCCATGACTTAGTTTAGTTCAATGAATTATATATTATTATTATTAAAGTGAAATCAAAAACATTAGGTATATCTTATAATTGATTTATTGAAAAATATTTCGCAATACAATTATTCTTACACTTAATAGATTAAAAAAAATCAAAGATATAATTATCACAATACCACATCTTGAGACACAGTACATTTTTTAATGCACACATCTTTTTATGATGAACACAATTCCAAACCTTGTTTCCTCTGTCATAGTAATCATTATGTAACTTTAAAATTTTAGGACAACCTTTTTCACCCAATTCTATAATTTCACATTCTTGACACAACTCTCGAAGCCACGTTACTTTATCCAATCCTTTAACTAATACTTTTTTTCCAATTAAATAAGGAACCACAATTCGTCGAAATTCTCGATGATCAATAAATCCCTCGCTCCAAGTCAAGCCACGGTTTCTTTCCAACCAACGCACTTGCTTTTGTTCTTCACTTGATAAAGTTTTAAAAGAATAGGGTGGTTTTATTAAAAACGTTTGAGTATAATCTTTAGTAGCGATTGCCAACTCTTTAACTATAAATTTATTTTTTAAATCTTTGAACCCTTGTAGATCCACGACTATTGTATCGATATTCATGATATTTTCTTTACAATGTTACTTAAAGGTTTGTATTCAAATATGCAATCGTTCAGAATCAAACAGTAAGCAGCGGTCTGGTCAGGTATTTCTTGATCGGCTTCGATTTCAACTCGCACGTCAATCGATCCCTTTAATGCTTCGTGCTGGCGAGAGCAATCAACGATGAATAAGGGCGCTATTTCTTTGAATTCTTTTATATTCATCAACGGTTCAGCTCGGCGTCCGTGATAAGACTGCTGGAACCTGGCGTACTGTTCATATATTAATGTATATTTGTTGTCAGCAAAACTAATGTTCAGACTTTCATATGGATAATAAGAAGAATTCAGAAAAACTTTTACATCACGTATATGGCAATGGTCGAACTCTGCCATTGACATTGTTGCATTATGTTTACGGTTCGTTTGAAAAGCAATTACGACGAATCGTGGTTTCTCTATCTGTGAGGATGTTTTAATAGACCAAGTATGTTTACGTGTTTTGGGAAGTAATGGATACTCATATAAGTCCCAATTACGAAATGCAACTGTTATTGCTCGATCTTTTTCTAAGTGCTTAAGCAAACTAATTCTTTCTCGATCCGAAACTTTAACATGAGGCACTCGCCAAATAATTTTATTTATTGATATGTCATCCAAAACTTCACCAGCATTTAATTTTAAGGCATTGAGATTTGTATTACTTCTCAAAAGTACTAATTCATGTTTACAGTTCATTATAATTTTTTCATAATCTTCAGCAAAACCCAACACTTTATTAAGTGGTATACAGGTGGAGAATACTCCACTACCATCAGTAGTTGTGCCTGTTGGAGACCAACCCCAAACTCGTCCACATTTTGATTCGTTATCGTTCAACGATAGATAAGATTTCATTGTGGTTGTCACTCCTGCATTTTTAATTTTGTCTATTTCTACTCCGTTTATTTCATAACGAATGTCTTGAAATAAAAATAATGCTGGGTTATTTACAAAATGTACACTCGTTACTGGTACTTTTTCTTTTTCATTCTTATACACATTTACTCGTCCCTCAACATACAAACTGCTGAGTGAAGGCAATACGTAGAGGTCTTGCTGATTTATCGGTATCCGTATTTCATCATTCTTGTTGAAACTTGTCACGTATGGTTTATATGAATGATACTCAAAACTTTCGATGCTGTTATCGTACGATGCAGGTTGAGTTATATTAAAAAAATTCATTTTATCAATCCTAGTGACTTTAAAAATGCCTTATTGCTTTTTGTCAATTTCTTAAAAGATCGAAATGGTGCTCCCTTATGAGATGATCTCTTAGAACTGACTTGAGTTCGTGTAGTATATAGGCTTTTATTGAAATTCAACATGTCTTTCTTAAGTGTAAGTATAGCTGCACTTCTTCACCACGTAAGTTAATTTTATTATTTTCAGCGTCTAATAATCTTATATTGATAGCACTTATTGAATTTTGATTTACAGGAAAATAAATTAAATTTTTAGGTATTTCGATGATTCTATAACCAGGTGGTACGTTTGGTACGAATTCGTGAATTATATGGCTTGCTTTTCCATCCACAAATGATCCACTGATTACATCGCATTCGATGCGCACGATAGTTGTTGATAAAATGCTAACAGGATATCTAGACTCTGTATTTATATTAGCCTTTATTGTTTCCGTACCAAAACCCAAAATTTTACCAAGTGAGTCATTCTTATTAAAATGAACTTCTTCTGAACAAAAAATACTTGTTTTTAATGTGTTGTTGTTTGCAGTCAATCTCAATGCTACATTTTTGATATTGCTCTTAAGATAATCACATATATCTTGAAGTTCATAAGACCCTTCTGGTATTTCTATAACACCGTCTTTACCATAATAAAATTTATTGTTTCTTTCGTCTATATTAGGGATAGAATTGAAAGTTGAAAAATATAATAAACCACACTCATATTCTCCCTCTAATTGTATTGTAGGAGAGTAGTTTGTTATCAAAGACGCTCCTCTGCCAGTTATCGACACAGTGAAAGACATGTTTATACTGATAAAGTTTATTATATTACTCTTATTATAAATGTTGTTTCCAATACATTCTTAAAAAATTTAAACACAGATGACCACAATTTACAGTACCAAACTTTTGATACCGCACATAATTATAAGTTATTGACATATTCTTTAAATAGTTTATTAATTCTAATGGAGGTCTTAAATCACCAAAACTATCAAAATATTCACAGTAGTCATTTTGTTTGACATAGGCTACCCAATGTGTTCCAGGATTTTCTGAACTATCTAAATTTAATATAGCACACTCTATTTTCCTAGGTTTTGAGGGGAGTGAATCTCTCATAAACACACCTCGAAAATAAGGAATATCAGTAGCGTGCTTTAAAATGTCTATATTTGTAAGGGGGCGTCTGGGTAGCCCTTTATTTAGTTTTTTGAAGGTTTTAAGTATAATCCAGCTCCTCTTTTATGAGGCTTAATATACATCCCTTTTCCAAGAGCAACAGCTTCCATTGCCTTGTTATGACGTATAGATTCTTGTAGGTTCTTCTGAGCAACTTTGTAATCATTAACCGCTTTTGTTATACCTGCCGCACCGCCAGCAAGTGAACCGAGGGCTGACAAACCAGCAAAAATTGGAATAAGAGGTAAAAAGCCACCAGTTTTTGGAACAGGAATACATCGTGGTAAGCGTATTCCTTTTTTGTTTTTAAATAGTTTTTTTGCAGCAGCGTAGGCAAAATTTATAGCTGTGCGATTATCTTTGGATTTCAACTTCTTTATTTGAGATTGCAATTTTTTCACAATTGACATAAATGGACGTATTCCAGCACCAGCTTTCAGTTTTGCTTTCATTGCATTTTTTACTATCCATGAAGCAATTTTTTCGCCTTTTCCAGCATCGCTCGACTTTAGTCTTCTTTTAGCCATATTCAAGAGTTCTAAATCAGCTTTATGTCGAACGCTCAAGTCTTCGTTATTGTAAGCAATGTCGTGGTGCATACAAGCTTCATCTAATTTATTTATACCTCGATCACCTCTTAGTAATCGCTTCTGAAGTTTAGTACCAGGACCACAAAATTGATAACCAGGAATGTGTAGCTCAACTGGTAAATTATTAATAAAGTTATTTAAAATACCTCTACCCTCCTTCATAGATCTTTTTTAAATGAATAATTTTCACTCTAAACACAATTTATATTACAAAACTAATGCACTTTTATCCACCCAACTGTTTTCTTCCTTACTGAGACCTAACCACTTCACAAAAAGCTTATTGCCTTTTCTTTTTATAACTTTTTCAATGAGATAAAGATCAGGAAATTTTGTTCTTTGCAACTCGTGTTCGTAGAATGAGCCTAAAATTAATTGTTTAAGTTTATCTTCTAAAATATATGTAGGTGGGTTTGTATCATTCACCTTGATTATATTAAATATTTCCGTAGACCAATTAGGTGTATAGCCTTTGTAAAAATCACCCTTATATTTGCTTATACGAACACTGTCATTAATACTAAACTTAGGCTGTCTATTTGTAGTGGATATCCGTGTTTGCATAATGTTAGATCTAACAACCATCTGGTTTAGTTTATTCACATCAACAGGTTTGTATTTAGTAATACGATGAGTAGTGTTATTGTATTTATCTACAACTGAATTTAAGTTTAGTCCCAGCCATTGGTAACAACCATATAAACTAAAGAGTTTATAAAGATGACATTTTATTGTACGAATTACTCGTTCAACAATAGAAGCTTTTTTGACAGAGTGGGTGGAATAGTGATTTATATCATACTTTCTTAACAAATTTTGAAAAACATCATTATAGAATTCCTTGCCAAGATCAGTTTGTAAATTATTGGGTTTTCTTGGTGAGCTAGATAATATTTCATGCATTGCTTTAGTAACACTATTTTTGTCTTTTGATTTTATGGGAAATACCCATACGTATTTTGATAAAGTATCGATTACAACCAAAACGTATTTGTATCCTTTGTTAAAATGTGAATATTTTTGAAAATCCATAAGGTCAGCTTGCCATAAATCATCCATTCCTTTTATGATAGTCCTTCGACGAGGAAAATTCCTTCTTGCTGCTTTGTGAATTTCATCAACTATGCCTCTTTTACTCATTTTTGATTGAGTTTAAGTTTTATTAAACTATCTATTTCCGTTTTAGAATAAAATAACTTTGTTAAACGCTCCGATGTTATATTTTCCAAATTTTTTAAGTACAGTTTTAGATCACTCTGAGTTTTTTTTATTTCATTCCTTAATTCTTGAACGATTTCATCTACATATGCTTTGTTCACTGCTTCATCGTCTTCGTTTGGTGATGAAAGACCTTTTAATTTAGACAATTTTAAATCGTAGTACCCAGCGTCTGATTTCACTAACGTATCGTTATAAGTATCAACGAATTCTGATAACCGTAAACGTTTATGAACGTGATGGCCAAACTTGTCTATATTCATCGCTGTCTAGATGAGTCAACCACTCTAAATGTACTGCGTAATTTTCCTGATGAAGGCTCTTTTATTTCTACAGTAGTTATGAAACCAGCTTCATACAATTCTTCAACAATTGCAATAACTTCATTATTTACCCCAGTGTTACCCGCTGCCCATGACGCTAATAGTAATTTTAATCGTTCTACTAACTCGTTCGGGTCATCCCAGTAAACATAATCAGTATTTTCTTTAACTTCTTTCAAAAGTGGAATACCCTTTCCTTTTGGAATACTCTCCAGGCTTGTAGTAGCATTTCGACAGAACTTGAACAAAGGCTTAATAACATTAGTGTATTTAAATCCCTTGTTGCTATTAATTGGTTTTGATGACTCAAAGTTACGTCGATGTGCATTGGTTTCTATTAAAAGCAGTTTATAATCTTGTAAATCACCGTCCGTGACCACATCTAAATTCGGTCTCTTTTTAAACAATAGTTCTTTTAAACCTTTAGTTTTTTCCAAAGTATTTGTTCCAATTCTCAAGATTTTGCCATCATCAAAAACGCGAGTTTTGCCAAGTAATAATTTTCCACGTTCATTTCTAACTCCAAATGGTATATTAACAATTACTTCAGATGATGTAGACCACGACGATGATTGGTTTTTAACACTTGGTGATGAGGGAAATGATTTAAAAGATCCATCGCTCACGTTGAGTTTATCAGACGGTGATACGACAAGAGTTTTGTTGTAACTTTTATCTGACTCGCTATCGGAATTAACTTCCTCTTCATTGATATATTCATTAAAATCTTCCTCAGAAGTACATGTCGTAAGATCATCATTCTTAGTTTTTTTCATTAACGGTTCATGATTCTCTTCCTTGAGATGCTTATCTTCATTTTTATTTGCTAGCAAGGTAAGAGGATCTACAATGGGTTTAAATATTGTTTCCAACGCCATATTATTTGCATTCTTTATATCTTTTATCATTTCAACTTTTCTTTTAACAGCTGCTGCGGATTTAACAATTTGTTCTTTGAGTTTTTTTTCCATTTTAAAACGATTCGCTCGCTCTCAAGTCTCAAATCAAAATGATTCATATGTCATTAGACATCATATTTTGTATGTTAATCTACTACAACAAATGTGTCAAATGTTGACCTGTAACATCCATTGTTTTTTTCTCAGTCCTTATTAATCACAAGATAGCTGAAGGGTTTCTTCCAAACAGTGGAACATAGTTCACGAAACTGAGACCATGACATATCAGATCCAACATGCTCATCATAAACATGTTTCAAATTAACGTCATCTTGCTTAAATAATATTAGTAGATTTGAATTGTCCCTTACTAATTGTTTGGGAATTTTTGTGTAAGTTTGATTAATATAAAAACAATCAATGTTCTTATGACGACCCATTGCAAAATAATCCCTTATGTTGTTTTGATTTTCACAAGCAACATCATCAAAAATGATAATAGAATCTGACAAAGCTTCATGTGGACTCAAGATTTCACAGTTGTGATTGTATTTGTGCAACGATGTACCAGGAACCATGTCTAAAACTTTCTCCAAATATATGTATTTAACTTGATATAAAGATTTTGAATAAACATACAGATTCCTAAAACGCGGACCATCTTTGTGTAACAATAAACTGATAACTAAATTTGTCTTTCCACAGTTTGACGGACCACAGACAATGCAGCGTATAGTGTTAGGTAGTAAGTTACCATGTCGCTTAGTAACGTTTGAAGGTAGATGACATATACAGTCTAATTCTAATGATTCTTTTTGTTTTATGAATTTCATTTCAACGCTTGAATAACCGTAATGTTTCATGTATTTAATGAAAATGAGCAAAAATGGTATAATCATTTATTTAAATAATCTCATGTCTATTAAATGAATTGACTAAAATATACCTATGTAACCTGAACTTGATATTTTATACATTCAACAACAAAGGCATGTTAATGTCATCAATGTGGTGGTTATTGGGCGTTTTACCACATCGTAGTGAGTGAGGGCGGCAGCCCGAACGAACGGAGATGGGGTAGAATGCCCAATAACCACCTACTCACGTTCCATTTTTAAATTTTCAATACAAATGATCAAAACAACTCTGCGCGAGCCTTAATGAGAGCAAATTTTGAAAATTCCTATTAAATTATTAAATAGATACAAGTATATACAAAACACGCAATACATTAGACAAATACGTCATTATTCATAAGAAAAATATAAAATGACTTTAGATTCTGTAAATACCAGTAAAAACGCATGTTTTTAAAGTGTACCAATTAGAGCATTTTTTAATATTTTATTTCTCTGGGATTCATTTTTTTATTTTTTATTTTCTCTCTATAGGGAACTCCTTGACAATACAAACAATAAGTGAAAAAATAAATATGAGTCGTATTCTTATTTGTTACAGCTGAAACGTTTGTCAAAAATACCTCTGACAAGCAAATTTGAAATTCCACTCGAACAGATTGTTTTCGTTTTAAAAAACCTGATAATTTATTATGTTTGTCTCTCTATACGGCACTAATTTAAGAATTTTACTTCCTAAAACTAAAGTTAACATCAATAGTAATAGTTTAATTCTTTAGATAAATACATTGGAAAAACGCTAATTTCTTTGAAACGCCGATATACAGCCTTAAGCTCGGAGTGAGACCCCCCTGGCAGTGGGGACATTAAATGGCTGGTTGTATGTACCTTGGAAGTGGTGGTAGTAACGATGACGCCGTCAATCTCGAACTTCCTGGTGCGTTTGCGCGTTTTCTTCTTCAAGTTCGCTAGGTGGATGTCTTCTTTAGACCTGTGGGGTTATAAATGCATTATTTATTTAGTGCATTACCACACCCCGGACACTCCATACAACCCATTATAAACAGATGACGTCAGATGACGTTTTAGTACACGCGCAAATGTGTATGTATGTCTAGGGCTACCGTGCATTTTGTACTGTATGAGCGGCGTTCATGGCCTTACCTTTGTATCCTGTTGACTGGCTGTCCGTCTTGATTCTTTCTCCTTAACACAACTTGTTCTCCGTTCTCTAGGCTTTGGGCGTCTGTGCCGACTCTATAACAATACAATAACATCGATTAATTTATGTACAGATTCACCCTAATGGGGTATTTACACAGGTTGATTCTTTGACGCAGATCGTCATTTTCGCAAATGGTCATTGCGAAAAATTTGGTCACTTTCGCAGAATGTCATTTTCGCAAATGGTCACTTTCGCAGAATGCCATTTTCGCATCTGGTCACTTTCGCAGAATGTCATTCACAATCTTTTCTCAAACTTTCAATTTTGGGTAAAAAAGAGAAAAAAAATTGAACGACATTCTGCGAGAGTGACGTTTTGCGAAAGTGACCAGATGCGAAAATGACATTCTGCGAAAGTGACAAAATTTTTCGCGATGACCATTTGCGAAAATGACGATCTGTGTCAAAACCATTTTGTTGGCAGGTGACTTGCTAAACGACTCTAGTCTTCTTATCGACAATCGCATGTAAAATTGACTTTTTATCGACAATCACATCTAAAATTGACTTTTTATCGCCAATCGCATGTAAAATTGACTTTTTATCGACAATCGCATGTAAAATTGACTTTTTATCGCCAATCGCATGTAAAATTGACTTTTTATCGACAATCGCATGTAAAATTGAATCGGCACTTCATTGAAATAAGAATTGTGATTGGATTTTACAAGTGATTGTCGATAAAAAGTCTTATTTAATTAAATTGTTGATAAACGCACTCCGGAATCTTTAAACAATATGATTAATTTATGTTCAACAGAAGTGACCAATTTCAGAGCGCTTGTGGCTTTGCCATACTTTCTCGAGTGAAGCTGCAGCGGATCACTGCCCATTGGCAATTTCAAGGGTCGAAACTGGTTGCAGTGTCAAAAATACTGATTTTACTGACTGTAAGACTCAAAAATACTGACCTTTTACTGACTTAATTTCTATGTTCAAATGTGTAGTAAGTATAAAAAGAGGGGTTTAAGACAGAGTTTGACAGAGTTGACAATTTTCTATTGAAATTTTTAGCATTCACAATGTAATTTTTATATATTTTTCTAAAGTACTAGAAGAAATCGACCTGCCATTAAATGGTTCTCTTATACAGGCGCTAAATAGCCTTATAAAGCCGAATATGTTAGATGAGGTACCATGCATACAACAAACAACCACGGAAAATCGCCACTTTTTTGAAAAAAAAATGAAAAGTTTTTTTGGTAAATGCACTGAATACTGAATAGTGTCAACCCTAAACCAAATTTTTTTGTCAGTTTTATCCATTGATCTTGCTTGCTTTTTGTAAAAAACGGCCGCGCAGCGCGATTTTTAGTCAGTTTTACTCACTAATATTGTACTCTTGCCTATCTATAGTAGAAACAAACGGCCGCGCAGCGCGATCTTTAGTCAGTTTCATCCACTAATCTTGTACTCTTGCCTGTCTATAGTAAAAACAATCGGCCGCGCAGCGCGATTTTTAGTGAGTTTCATTCACTAATCTTGTACCCTTGCCTGTTTACAGTAAATACAAACGGTTATAATAAAAAAGTGTATAAAAATTAACGACGGTAGCTAAAAAACTGACTTTACTGACCATTTTTTGAAAAAACTGACTTTTACTGACCGAAGCCAAATAAACTGACTTTCACTGACTTTACTGACCAGTTTCGATCCCTGCAATTTAATCGCATCGTATGTTACGTGACGTTACTCGTATGTAATGTACTCTGTTAGATAACCCCCTTTATATTTTGGTAATGTGGTAACTAGATGTGGTCGGTTAAATAAGATTGATAATTAGAAATAAAACACTTTTTACGGATTACAGCGCGTATATTGGTTAATTCAGATGTTATTTGAGAATTATTTAGTTTTGATTTGTTGGTTTTTTGGGTTTCCCTAATTATTAAAATCAGAACGCAGCTATAAAATGATTTAATAAACTTAAATACATATTTATAAAGTTCCAAGTGGGTAATTTCATATAAATATGAGCGGCCTTTTTGCTTTAGTCGTCCCGTGACCACGGCCCCTGGAAAGGTGTCGTAACGTCGGGAAACCCAAAAAACCAACAAATCAAAACTAAATAATTCTAAAATAACATCTGAATTAATCAATATACTATCCCCGTCAATTGGTAATGCGCCTGGCGGCCATGATTTTAACCTCAAAAACGAAAAACAATTGTATTTTTTTAGTACCTAGACCCTTTCTTATTGAAAATAAGAATTCAATAATTAATATATTAGAATTTTTCTGTTTTTTGTCATTTAAGTTGTGGATGACGTTGATGTGTATGTTAATTTGACAAGGTTCCAGCGCATTACCGATTGACGGGGATTGTACGCGCTGTAATCCGTAAAAAATATTTATTTTTAATAACTGTACTTAGAAGTGTATAATTATGTCGTAGGATAATTGTACAAACAGTATTTTTACAAAAATCCTAGTATGATTGTAAAATACCGGATAATTAGAATCTAAGACAGAGTTTTGCAATCGTCCGAGTGATGTTTAGGATTTTCACAAAAATCCAGTGATCTTAGGTAAATCGCGGATTACCATCTTTTTGTGCGCGCTGATTGGCTGACGTCATCGTTATGGACTGACGGATGCTCTGATTGGCTATTTGTTATTGTTGTGATTATTGTCAAATATTTATCTTGTGTTATGTACGTTTTTTATTTAAAAAAAAATCTGAGTGCTCACATCAATCAAGAGACATTGAAGTAAGATGAGTGAAGTAAATGAATAAGATGTTATACAAGTGCCGGGCTCGATCAGTGCAGACAATTTAGAGGTTATATTCAAAAAAGAACTTTTCTACACAGAGCTAAGAAAGTTATACAGCACTTGTCAATATAGTTGTGCAGAACCTAAATGGACTTTCGAGCTAATTAATGTTCTTAAAACTTCAATTGAAGAATTAAATTCAGCAAAATTACGAAATAACCCCAAAACTCATCAGCAAATGTTCTGACCAATCAGACTGAAGTTGTTATAAATCGTCTTTTAGATTATCCAATCAGCATTCAAATTTACGATTTTCCGAAACATACTAGGATTTTTACAAAGATCCTAAAAATTGTTCGGACGCTTGTGAAAAATTATCTTTGATTTCAATTATCCGGTTCTTTACAATCGACCTAGGATTTTTGTAAAGATCCCGTTTATACGATTATCCTTCGACATATATAAGATTGATATGTTTGTGGTATTAAGTTGATGGGAATACAATCAGAAATTGTGTAAAGGGTCCTTTGTAATTACCTGGTAGTTCCGTTGATCTCCGCGTCGTGATGGTCGTCGCTAGTTGCCAGTGAATCCGCGTCGTGCGCCACGCGCGACGATGACGATGCTACTGACCCACTGTCCGACTGCGACCGTCTGTTAAATACAGTTACATTTTGTTATAGGAGATACCTAAAGTAGGGCCAATTTAATAGCTCATATTTTACTTTTGTCGGTCTATCTATAGTGTTATTTATCGAAATAAATGGTAATGTTTGACTGTAAATATGTATTATTGACAAAAAAAACTTAAGCAATTGTGCCTTTGAAAAAATAAATATTGTGTGCTTGTCGTTAGACAAGGTTGCGTTGTTGAATTTTGATAAAGTGTCTCTACGCTCCCGCTGACTACATCAGCGCATTACAGCGCTTACAAAGTGTCAACGAAATAGATCACCTATTAAAATTGGCCCTAATTAGTATCAAAATTTACCCAGTTATCGATACGAACAAATTATACAACGTGTTACAAAAATAAGAGTAATGCTGCGTAAAGAGTAGTGCTGAATATGGATAAGGACTATCAAAGTGAACAACTTTTACTAAGGAACCAACTCAAAATCGCAAAAAAATCAACTGTTTCATATGTGGGAGTATGGGTGTTGGTTACGAAATGAGTACGATCAACTTACGGTTTAAAGGATCTATTGTCCAACACAGTCACACACAACAAACGTAGAAGGAGAATACAGTCACAAGCACAAGCACATGAGCACAGTATAGTTTAGCAAGCGGAAGAAAAAAGTAAGGAACAATTAAAGATGTGAAAGCGCAAACAAACATTAATTTAGCTTAAGAAATTGGCAAGCGTTCCGCGTCGAGTTGAGGTATCGACTGGAGTACGTGCGTGCGCGCATCGGACGGGCGGCGATGACCGGTCCCGAAAACAATAGAACGGCTTTTTAGATGCGCGCTTCCACAACACCACGAGTTTGCGTCCGTCGCACGATCTCGACGTGCGAGTAATAATATCATGCAAATTATGTAAATGAATACTGTTATACAATATAATTAAGTTAAGTAGATTGAGTTATGTTATATTTAAGTATAGTGTAAGTTCATTAAATGTAATTAATATTTAGATGTAATTAAAAGAAATTAATTTTAAATATTAATGTAAGTAATTAAGTGTGCACAAACAATAAATGTTAATGAGTGCCTACACATACAAAAACATAATAAAAGTTGTTCAGTTTAATGGGCCCTGTCTATCATATTCGTAATAACGGTTTTTTTGTAACACGTTGTATCCTACTAATATTATAAATGTGAAAGTTTGTGCGTTGGTTTGTTCAACTTCAATCAAGCAAAAAAGGCTGAACAGATTTGGATGAAGTTTGATACATAATTTATAGCCGTGATTAAAACATAGGATACTTTTTATCTCAGTCAAAGGTTCAGTAAGGATTTTCGGAAAGGGCACGCGGACGAAGTCGCGGGCGTGCGCTACTATCTTATATCTCACCTGCCGCAGCTATCAGGGCTGAGCCGGGGCGTGGGCGCAGCTCGCGAGTCCCTCACGCGGACTTCTTCATTGCCCACTGTAACCACAGACACGTGGGATGTGTCCTGCAAATAAAACACATCTTTTAATAACACACTTTCATAGACGGCCTATACCAGGGATGGCAAATTTTTAGATGTGGCATTTTTCTCAAATGTTAATGTTTAATGAGGTCACAGACGTGCCATCAAATCGTCGCGTAATGAATTTTTCAACACACTTGCTCGTAAAGTGAGCCCTAATACATCGCTTTTAGGGCCATAAACCGAACTATAACAAACGCGTACAATAATATATAAAACACTAGTTGGTTACAGAATTATCCCTGCAAAGTTAAATAGGTACCTTACTGCAAGTTCTATGCGTGTAAACAGAGCATTTTCAATTTACCCGGGTAATACAGTTATTTTTTTAGTAACAACAAAGAGGTTTTATGCCGCTAAAAATTAATTTGCATTTTTGGAATAAATAAATGTGTAGGTCCTTAATTAAGTCAAACAAATATTTATTATTATCAAATTATTTCTTATTTACAATATTTTGTTCAAACATATTAAAATATTAGCATTTTATCACCTAAATTTATAATTTTGAAGTAGGCTGTACGCTCACTAACCCCTTTGTTCGCAAAATATTCTTGCATTGGGCGTGTGAAAAAAAACATCATGATTATCATTTTGTTTTTGTCATATTTGTTGCTATGTGGTAAATTACTTTGTTTTTTCCTCGCAAATGTGTTGAAAAACGTCGTATGAAACTCGTGAGCTCTTACTTATTGCACACTCGGCTGAGTTACGCCCTCGCCTGCGGCTCGGGCTGCAACCCACAGCCTTGTGTGCAATAAGTAACCTAAGCTAACTTGTATCATAATATACTATTGTGATCGATGACCCCGAACAATATTGTGTCGTGTCCATAGAAATAGAATGTCAAAGAACAACAAAGTCAATAAACAGGTGATCCGAAAAGGAATCAATACATTTTATATGAGATACGTAAAATATGACTTAGATTCATAAAATAGGACTATATTATGGCAAAGGAAGTTAATAAACTATGTTCCATACTGTTTTCGTTGTCGATAAACGAATAAATGTAGCGAAATTTGGTTTTAGAGAAATGTGTGGCAATATCTTATTTACCTTTGAAAAGTGTGATTACTTGGATTGTTTCTTTTTGTCACATCACAATTACTTAGAGCAGAAGACACCATAGCTCCACGATACCTTTATTTTAAATTCTAATTAAGATTTAAAAATATTTTAAACAAACTGTGATTGCTCATTTGCTAGGCGGGACGCTAGGGGCTCTTACTGTAAAAAATGTTGGCACATGTCACTTGATCCTTTGTCTCTTTTTTACATAGACCGTGTCCGTATGATGTTACGCTTCTCTTTTCCACGCTTTGTTGGTCTTCTTGAGCGCAGCGAAAATTTTTCTATGTCTATGGTCGTGCCATTGGTCCGCCATCCCTGGCCTGTACAGTACTTCAATCAAGATAAAGAATGGGCATCCGAAAACATCGGAAATAATTGTCGAACATATTAAAGACAATTAACAAAAAGTAGTTTGGCCCTAAAAGTCATTTACAATTTCAACTTTATTGCAATGAAATTAATGTCAACGTCATTTTTAAGAAAAGCAAAAACACGATTCCTTTTATTTATCTTGACATACTTGGCTGGACATTAAGAAAAACCAGTCGTTTTTATACAAACGAGGTTACTTTGAAGCCTTGGTTCTCCGCCAGGGATTGACCTATTATTATTTGATGTAACTCGCCACCCATTTATAGTAACTCTTTAAGCCCAGCGGCTTCCAAGAAGTCTAGTATCTTTCAGAGTTTTTATTTCCTCCGGGTCGATTACGTGTCGCCCCAGATGGATACTACGCTTGTGGATTAGGGGTCCACAGTCACATAAGAGGTGCTTGGGCGTTTCCACCTCCTCATTACAATATCTGCAGACGTCAGTATCACTAAATTTCATATGAAATAGGTGTCTGTTTAGTTTGCAGTGTCCGGTTAAGGCTCTAACAGTCGCGCTGACGTTCGATCTACTGAACTGTATAAGTTCATTCATCCGTCTTTGCGAGTAGTCTTCCACCAAAGATTTGGCATGTCTCAATCCTGGCTGTTTAAGCCAGAATTTATTCGACTCGTCCAAAAGGTTATCTTTAAGAAGTTGCATAGCCTGTTTTTTTGAGATACCACAGAAAGGTTCTGGGCCGATCTGTTGGTCTCGCGCCCCAGTTTTAGCAAGCTCGTCGGCTTTTTCATTGCCGATTATGCCTGAATGCCCTGGTACCCATTGGGTTGACCTAGCTGTGATCTGATGATGGTTATCCAGGGAGTGAATGGAGGAGATCCATACACGCTGAAATTTTAATCATTTGGTTCCCGCCGTGGAGTGGTTCCACGCATGATTACAAGCAACTTTTACTATGGGGCCAACTCTCCTGCTCGCAAAAAAAAATCAGCTGTTCCATACATTAAGGTCGAGTTTGTATGGAACAGCTGATTTTTTTTGCGAGTTGCTTGTAATCATGAGTGGAACCACCCCACGGCGGAAACCAAATGATTAAAATTTCAGCGTGTATACACCCAACTGGTGTGATAAGCAATTTAATCGCGACATGATACAGCGATTTATTTACGTTCAACTGAAACACAATGGATTTTGAGAATGGGGAAGGCAACTGTCAAAATGGCGCTGCGTACGCTTGTTCCACGAGAGCTATGAAAACAAATGACTTTTACTTGACAAAATCGTTTTTTTAGCTTTAAAATGATTATATTTTGTATAATAGGCTTTAAAAATGTTGGCACTTACATATTTCCGAAAAATCTGGGTATAGAAATGAAATGAAAAAATCTTTATTCAAATAAGCTCACATAATGAGCGTTTTTAAATCGTCAAATAATTTTTTGCCCTACCACCCATTATGACGTCTTTTAGCTGACAAGAAAAACGGGCGCAAAAAACTTACCAGCTTTATCAAATGGAACGATATTTACAAATATGTATATCGTTTCCAGACTTTAACAAAGATTAACAAATAAATAAAATTATAATTAGATCATTACTTAATGAATTACAAATTTTCTTAATCAATTTACAGGGTTCAAGCTAAATTCAAAGTTTGAAGTTATTATTCAGTCTAGGCTGTTACAAGAGAGGAAAAAAACTTTATAATTCTATATGCGTTAAGATAGGTACTCAGAAGCAGACCCATTCCCACTGGCAGCACCCGTTCACGAGCATGACGCATGAACCAGCCATCGCTTCGCTCAACCATATTTGAGGGAACGTAACGACCCGCCTCACGCGACACCACCGCAGAAATGATTAAAGAGAGCATGACATACTAAGGCTACCCATGTTAAGGCACCGAATTGAAAACTAATATCCAAAAGCTTTTCATAGGCAATATTTATGTATTTTATATTTTACTTTCCATAGTCAGCATCTATGTATTTTATAATACACAAATACTGACCATAGAAAGCAAAAATATTGCAATTAAATAAATCAAAACAAGGTAAGTTATTATGATATATACGTTTCGAGTAAGAAGTGCCATACATACAGACAATATAAAACAGATTTTTTATATACGACGCCCTTAATACAAGCAGACAGAAGCAGACCCACTCCCACTGGCAGCACCCGTTCACGAGCATGACGCATGAACCAGCCATCGTTTCGCTCAACCATATTTGAGGGAACGTAACGACCCGCCTCACACGACACCACCGCAGAAATGTTTAAAGTGAGCATGACATACTAAAGCTACCCATATTAAGTCGTCGAGTCAAGAAGCCAGTAGTACGTTTTTATAGAAAAAAATTATAAATTCTGTAAGAATAAAAACGTCTTAATTTGGCTTTAAATTCCGGCATTTGCATTGTAGAATAGTCTTTCTTTTATATCCATTTTGGGTCAATGGGTTTTTTCGTTAAAAAATACCACATAATAAATACCTATTTTCCCATACATTTTGTTCTGAACGCCTACTGTCTTAGGAACAAGCGTACGCAGCGACATCTACAAATAGGCATGTTGACTATTTTTTTTATTTTATGTTACATAAATTACCCCTAAAAAAAGAAACATTTGTATAAGAATTATTACGCTAGCATGACAACTGCCCAAGATATCACAGTTTGAAATGCACAAAATTGGACTCACCCGAAAACGCTCCATACTAATGGCAAGTTATGACGTCACGCCTTCCTACATTGTATGCAACGCGTAGGAAATTTGTTCGGCAGCTATATTAAATATTGTGTTTATCAAAATGGTTTCTTTGACAAATTTGCTATAAATTTTACGGACTAATTAAATGTATCATTTTGTCAATAAATAATTGGTATTATTGGTACAATTTAAACATTCGGTAATTATTCGGCAAATCTACCGAATATTCGGCCGAATACGAACATGAAAATATATGCCGAATTTGCCGAATACGAATATTCGGCCGAACATTCGGCGCATCTCTAATACTGATTGTGTTTCGGTGGCAAGGGCGGATCCAGCTTTGGCGCCAGGAGGGGGTCACATAGTCGTGGTCAAGTCAAAAACTTATAATTTAATTTGGATAACAATAGATACAAGTAAAAAGTAGGTATTTTATTAACATTTCTACGGGGCGCCCCCTATCTGCGATTCCAAGATTTTCAATTTTGCCTTTAATTAAAAAACGGCCGCGCAGCGCGAGTTTTAGTCAGTTTTACCTACTAATCTTGTAATCTTGCTTGTTCATAGTTAAAAAAAACAGCCGCACAGCACGATTTTTAGTCAGTTTCATCTGCTAATCTTCTAATTTTACTTGTTTATAGTAAAAAAAAACGGCCGCGTAGCGCGATTTTTAGTCAGTTTCATCCTGCGGCGCCCTTTTAAACGTTTATAATTAATGAATATGGAGCAACAATTTTTAAGAATACACTTATAAACACATATAGGTAGAAATACATTTTAGTTTTTAACTTTGAACTATGTTATGATATGTTGCAGTTTAGTCGTTCCGATTCCGATTGTGGTTAGCTGTTTAGGTCTAGCTAAAGTCTGTCCATCCTTACTTGTCTTATATGGTAAACAATCTTCACCCAACTCTTTATTGAAATAATCATTTATAAAATAAAACAAATGGTTTTCCACACATAGATTACGAAATAAATTGTTAATAAATTAACAATGATTTCATAAACTTACTAACATATCCTTTTAAATAACGATTTAATTTTAAAAGACGTATGACAACTGACAAAAACTGTTTACTAAATAAGACAAGTAAGGATGAACAGACTTTAGACGTTACGTAGTCGACAAGCGCGCGCAAGTGTGGCGCGGTAAAATTCAAATTATCGATGCGTTCATTCCCAAACGTTTGCCATCATACAAAGTTATTATATTATATTAAATTATACACATCAACTTTGTCTAGGGATACAGGTGTTATTTTCATACAAACGAGGTAACTTTGAAGCCTTGGTTTTCTGCCAGGGATGTACCGTGCTGTAATCTGACGATGGCCATCCAAGGACTGAATGGAGTAGATTCAGATCGCTATAAACACCCAACTGATCTGATCAGTTGATCAGATCTGATCCATTCACTCCCTGGATAGCCGTCATCAGATCACAGCACAGTACATCCCTGTCAGAAAACCAAGGCTTCAAAGTTACCTCGTTTGTATGAAAATAGCACCTGGTATCCCTAGACAAAGTTGATGTGTGTAATTAAATATTGAAGGTGTGTAGTCACATAAAATCTGTATGGTAACAAAATATATAAATAAAATCATTATGTTCAATTAGTGGTCCACCTAAGTCCTGGAGCTCGGGGGGGGTCATGACCCCCATGACCCCCCCTGGATCCGCCGTTGTCGGTGGTCGTGTTAGGGGGGCAGGTGAGGTGAAGGCCAAGCATTATCCCGTGGTGGAAAGAATAGTGTATTCCTTACCAGGTTAGTTCCGTTGTGGTGCGCGGCGCTGTCGTCAAACACCCCGGAGTCGGCGGCGGCCGGACTCAGGATTAGGACTTCGCTGCTGTCCAGCCGCCGCCCGCGACCGCGCTCTGCGAAACATACACATACATTAGCCTCATACCCATAAAAATTTCGCTGCGCTCAAGAAGACCAACAAAGCGTGGAAAAGAGAAGTTAACATCATACGGACACGGTCTATGTTAAAAAGAGACAAATAGGATCAAGTGACATGTGCCAACATTTTTTACTCTTACTGTAAAAAATGTTGGCACATGCCCCTAGCGTCCCGCCTAGCAAATGAGCAATCAGTTTGTTTAAAATATTTTTTAATCTTAATTAGAATTTAAAATAAAGGTATCGTGGAGCCATGGTGTGTTGTGCTCTAAGTAATTCTGATGTGACAAAAAGAAACAATCCAAGTAATCACACTTTTCAAAGGTAAATAAGATATTGCCACACATTTCTCTAAAACCAAATTTCGCAACATTTATTCGTTTATCGACAAAGAAAACAGTATGGAACATAGTTTATTAACTTCCTTTGCCATAATATAGTCATATTTTATGAATCTAAGTCATATTTTACGTATCTCATATAAAATGTATTGATTAGTTTTCAGATCACCTGTTTATTGACTTTGTTGTTCTTTGACATTCTATTTCTATGCTCATACCGGACCCTTTCACAAACGTGACAATTTGTCACCTGTCACGACAATTTTATATCCATTACGTCAACCAATTTGAAAATAGAACAAACTACTCTTAGCTACAGCGCAATGTAAACCAAATTGTCATGACAATTGGCAAATTGTCACGTTATTAAATAAGGGCAGTGCTTCCAGATTTACTGTAATTACAGTAGATCTACTGTATTTTAGACGTTTCTATTGTATACTGTAATGATAAATTACAGTATACAGTAGAAAATTGATTGATATTCAATCATATAAATTAATTTTCAATCATGTAAAATGAAACGCTAACTACGTTTTGTAGTTTTCCTTTATTCATAGATAATAATTATAGAGTAGGGTTGTCACAGAGATTGATGATTTTGAAATCTACTGTATTATTTTTAGAATCTACTGTATTTTTTAGCTGAAAATACTGTAATTTTACTTTTGGGATCTGGAAGCACTGGATAGGGGCCTGCACGAGTAGCATGACCAACGTCGAGATAAGATTCGACTCACAGAACAATAGCCCTTGACGACTTTCTTGCCGGTTCTTCTCGTTACAAGGTCTCCCGCTTAGGGTTTGCGAACCGATGGCGTAGCTTCTATGACATTCACAAGTGCTTGTAACAGCCTAGACTGAATAAAACATTTTGAATTTTGAATTTTTGATTTTTTTTTGAATTTTGAATTTTATGGCTTGTCTACACCGAAATGTCACTTTTGTCGGATTGCAAGGAGGTTTATAATAGGGAGTGAGTACTCTACAAAAATTTTCACCTATCTTTTAAAAGAAATTCAACTTTATTGCATTGCTCATAGAGTTGAAATTCTATCGACGACATTGACTGAAGGCACTACTGTGTGAATGAGACAACACCAGGTGGAGGTCGGTGTCTCGTTCGCACAATTGCCATTACTTAACAATAATACTACGATAATAGGACTAAAAATATGTACGTTACCAATCAAGTAGTGTATCAAAATTAATGATTCGGAGTGGGAAGTCGAATATATACTATTTCAATATTAATTTTAGAATGACACATAATAATTGTAATATAAAACAGAACTTTTTTGATTTAATTAGATATCTACAATAATGCTAATCAGCAATCATCGGTGAGGTGGTAATAAATAGAAGTGTCAATCCTGGCAACTCCGATTTTGACCTTGAATTTCAATTTAAGAATTTCAATCTATAGGAAATGTAACTTTACAAAACTAGTGTGACCATAAATACTTCACCATTTCAGATTTCCAAAAAAACGAAATTGTTCTATTGTAATGGCTAGAGGTCGCAGGCGAGACGGTAAAATTAAAAATAATAATCAAATTCATGTTTGTGCGCCTATTTCGATGAAACTCGGTTTCTGGTACTATTTCAACATGAAAATAACAACGCAATGTTGAAAATTTTAAAAATCCAAGATGGCGGCCTACTTTTTTGTTTTTGGGCCGATTTCGATAAAACTCGGTTTTCGGTACTATTTTGACAAGAAAATAACAACGCAATGTTGAAAATTAAAAAATCCAAGATGGCCGCCAACTTTTTTGTTTTTGGGCCGATTTCGATGAAACTCGGTTTTTGGAACTATTTTGACAAGAAAATAACAACGCAATTTTAAAAAAACTAAAAATGAAAGATGGCGGCCAACTTTTTTGTTTTTGGGCCGATTTTGATGAAACTCGGTTTTTGGAACTATTTTGACAAGAAAATAACAACGCAATTTTTAAAAAACTAAAAATCCAAGATGGTGGCTAACTTTTTTATTTATGGGCCGATTTCGATGAAACTTGGTTTTTGGAACTATTTTGAGAAAAAAATAACAACGCAATTTTTAAAAAACTAAAAATTCAAGATGATGGCCAACTTTTTTGTTTTTGGGCCGATTTCGAAGAAACTCGGTTATCGGTACTATTTTAACAAGAAAATAACAACGCAATTTAAAAAAAACTGAAAATCCAAGATGGCTGCCAACTTTTTTGTTTAAGGGCCGATTTTGATGAAACTCGGTTTTTGGTACGATTTTGACAAGAAAATAACAACTCAATGTTGAAAATTTAAAAAAATTCAAGATGGCGGCCAACTTTTTTGTTTTTGGGCCGATTTCGATGAAACTCGCTTTTTGGAACTATTTTGACAAGAAAATAACAACGCAATTTAAAAAAAACTAAAAATCCAAGATGGCGGCCAACTTTTTTGTTTTTGGGCCGATTTTGATGAAACTCGGTTTTTGAAACTATTTTGACAAAAAAATAACAACGCAATTTTTAAAAAACTAAAAATCCAAGATGGCGGCCAACTTTTTTATTTATGGGCCGATTTCGATGAAATTCGGTTTTCGGTACTATTTTGACAAGAAAATAACAACGCAATTTTTAAAAAACTGAAAATCCAAGATGGCTGCCAACTTTTTTGTGTTAGGGCCGATTTTGATGAAACTCGGTTTTTGGTACGATTTTGACAAGAAAATCACAACTCAATGTTGAAAATTTAAAAAATTCAAGATGGCGGCCAACTTTTTTGTTTTTGGGCCGTTTTCGATGAAACTCGGTTTTTGGAACTATTTTGACAAGAAAATAACAACGCAATTTTTAAAAAACTAAAAATCCAAGATGGCGGCCAACTTTTTTGTTTTAGGGCCGATTTTGATGAAACTCTGTTTTTGGTACGATTTTGACAAGAAAATAACAACGCAATGTTGAAAACTTACAAAATTCAAGATGGTGGCCAACTTTTTTGTTCTTGGGCCGATTTCAAAAACAAATTAGCAGCCATTTTGATCTTTTTTTATTTTTCCATCAGTTTACATTGAGTTGTTTTTTCTTGTCAAAATAGTACCAAAAACCGAGTTTCATCGAAATCGGCCCAAACACAAAAAAGTTGGCCGCCGCCTAAGATTTTTAGTATTTTAAAAAATTGCGTTGTTATTATTTTGTCAAAATATTACCAAAAACCGAGTTTCATCGAAATCGGCCCAAAAACAAAAAAGTTGGCTGCCATCTTGGATTTTTATTTTTTTCAATATTGTGTTATTATTTTCTTGTCAAATTAGTCCTAAAACCGAGTTTCATTAAAATCAGCCCCAATCACAAATAAAAGAGTTGGCTGCCATATTTGTTTATATTTTTAACATTTCGTTGTTATTTTTTATCAAAATAGTAACAAAATCGAGTTTCATCAAAATCGGCCCACGAACAATATAGTTGGCCGCCATCTTGGTTTCTTTTTATATTTTTAACATTGTGTCGTCGTAAATCTCATGCACCCATTTTATTAACTTCACAAGTAAAGAAATTGGTGCAAGAATTTTAGACCTTATTGACATATTTACCAAAATAACAGTTTTTAATGAAACAGCAAAGTAAATGAACAAGTATAATTATGGGAAAAAGCAACCGAATTTCAAAGGTCAATAAAGTCGAAAATCATTTGCATCTTTTTTTGACTACAGATCACTAGACAATGTTTTCCTACTTTTACTTGTTTTTCCAACATTCATTTGTTTTTCCGAAGTTCACGCACATTGTATTTTTATAAAAAAATGGAATAAACTTTAAAGTTGCGTAATTATTTACACTTGAACTTAAATTGAATTGAATAAACTAGACTTTGTATTGGTTGAATTACCATATTTAAAAAATAAAAACAAAAAAGCAATTTAATAAAAACGTGATAAATAAATTGTTCCAAATTTTTTTTAAATAAATAATTATTTTCTGTTTTTTAGTTAACGAGCTAAATTAAAAATATACCACCGCCTATCAGAGTACTCGTCAAGACCATTCAAACGAGTCCAAACTCGATGGGGTTGAAAGGTTTTATTACAAAGTTCCTATGGCCTTCTTCCGGCTTCCTTCATCAGACTCTTGGATACTATTACCCAACAGAGCACTCGTCAAGACGATTCAAACGAGCCCAAACTCGATGGGGTTGCATGATTTCAATATTGAGTTCCTATGGCATGGCCTCCAGACTTCATCATCCAACCCTTAACCTCGTCTCCCGTCAGAGTACTTGTCAATACAATTCTAACAAGCCCAAACACGATGGGGTTGTATAGTTTCATTCATCATAGAGTTCCTGTGGCGTTCTTCCGGCTCCATCATCAGATCAGCTCAATGACATTGTAATATTGCATTTCCTTCCATTTCAACCTGTGTTCAAAGTTTCAAGTCTCTAGCTCATCGGGAATTCAGTATAAAATCGTTTGCAAAATTTGTGCTCAAACAAACAAAAGAGCAAGCAACCTAATAAAAACGCGGTAAAAAGTGTTAATTATAAATAAAGAACTACCTAGGTATTTAAGTTTATATTAAACAGTTTAAAGTATTATGTATGTCTCCGGCCAACCATACGGTTTGGTCACCCTAATGAAGAAAAGGACACATACATCTACTTGACCTCTCTGTCGGCTCGTTTTGGGGCGAAGCGCTCATTCCGGTTTATAGTACTATTTCCATGTCGGATTGAGATCGAGATACTCATGCTCGCATTTAACAACTAGTAGACTCGTATTGTTCTTTGTCGTGGCCTAATGTCAAAAGTCGACAAACACGAGCTTTTCTCTTCAACTAACATTAATTTGACAGTTGGGTCGGAGAAACTTGAGTAGTCGAGAAAGATTTGTCGACCTATTTTTTTTTTCTGAATTTTAAGTTTCGCAATAAAAATAAATCTAAGTTGTCCGTGTTTATATTTTATTAAGGTAAGAAGAGAAGTTACAGCACAAACGACAAAAACAGCTGTCCGGAAAGATAAGATAAATAAATAATATTGTATTGATTTAATTCTTTTTTATTCATAAAATTTATAAATAAAAGAATACAATAAATAATTTATTGTTAAAAAGGTACCTACCTATTCAATAATATTGTCTTCTAATATTACACTTTATTCCCAAATATAGTTTTTTTTAACTTTTATTTTATTTTATTTACTTAAAAACGTAAATTAAAATTATTTGCATACATTGATTTCAATATTTATTAGTAAATTAACAAGTGCGTTGTTCTGTCATCTTTTCAAAAATCTCTCAATAATGGACTATATCCATACGGCTATATTATTATTTAACTCGCTTTTAAGAGTTTTGCATAGTATAAAAAGGAACGCGCTTTACGAGAAATGATGGCAATAATTATAAATAATTTTACTATTGGCAACATTATTCTTCTCGAGCTCGAGACACAGAATAACTTATAGTACAACTCGAGAGAGCTTGTCTACGGAAGTGAAAGATTTTTTGAGTGTTTCTTTATCTTAGAACTTATTAAAAAATAAGAGTTATTATTAAACTAAATCATATCGAATCATTTTAGATAATTTCGACGTTTATTGATGTTGAAATAAAAATATTACCTTCTAAAACTCATATTTGTATTAAAAGACATAAAAAGGTTGTAAAATTCTGAGAGCTAGTCCCACCTGTTTGTCAAACTATGCTCAGCAATCGAGAGGCGACGAGACGACAAGTCTTCGTATACAAGAGTCCCGTTGCTCATGCTACGCGTGCTGGAGGTCTCACCCTTATTTAATTTTAATATTAGCCTACTGCTCGCGGCTGACTCAGTTGAGACAGAGCTACGCGACAGAAAGAGAAACGCTTCGGAGGCGCTTATAATTATAGGCGCTTAACGCTGTGCAATTTGAAATTTATTGTACTTTATTTACGACACCTTTACTGGTAGGAAATAGAACAATCTTCAATGCTAATCACATTTGAACGTGGTCGCTAACTATGGGTCTCTTAAGGAGCCTCAAGGTCACCCAGCGTGAAATGGAGAGAGCATGCTCGGTGTTTCCCTGCGTGATCGAATCAGAAACAAGGAGGTCCGCAGGAGAACTAAAATAACCGACATCGCTCGAAGTATTGCTCAGCTGAAGTGGCAATGGGCAGGACACATAGCGAGAAGAACCGATGGCCGTTAGGGCGGGGCGGTTCTGGAATGGCGACCGCGCACCGGACGACGCTCCGTGGGTAGGCCCCCGACAAGGGGGACCGACGTGAGGGTGAAGGTCGCGGGAAGCCACTGGATGCGGCAGCGCATGACCGAGCATCGTGGAGATCCTTAGGGGAGGCCTATACCCAGTAGTAGGTGTCGTGCGGCTGATATAATGAATCACATTTGAACCGACTCATAGTGGGAGAATCGACTAGTCTGCATGACCGACATGCATTCCGTAGACAGCCCAAGGTGCGCCGGACCTGCACGCATGATAATCTTTATAATGCCACTGATAATGTCGTATCGGTGGCTGAGTTGTGGTCCTCACAAATATGATACTGAAGTCGACACGCAAAGAAGGAGTAAATTACATTGACATTTTAACTTACCACTATAATGTGTGCAGTCCAACGAGTCTAACGATGAAGGCGCGAAGCAGTCATCGTCGGACGATGACCCAGCACCGACGATTACTACTTCGTCGGCGATTGGGGGGGTTGTTGATATCGTCACTGCGTTCGGGGGGAGCTGTGGACAACAGATTAATGTGTAAGATGTTATTTACCGTTGATACGAGAAGAAAAAGAGATGGTTCTAAGGCTTTCGCGCGTACGGTTCATCCTTACTAATATTATAAATGCGAAAGTCCGTTTGTTTGTTTATTTGTTTGTTTGTTTGTTATGCCTTCACGTCTTAACTACTGAACCGATCATCATGAAATTTTGCATACACGTTCTTAGGGGTACAGAGAAGGACATAGGATACCTTTCATCCCGAAATAATGTATTGTTCCCGAGGGATAGCAAAAAATCTTTCCACGCAGACGAAGTCGCGGGCGGCCGCTAGTTAGAAATAAAACACTTTTTACGGTTCACAGCGCGTATATTGATGAATTCAAATGTTATTTTAGAATTATTTAGTTTTGATTTGTTGGTTTTTGGGTTTCCCGACGTTTCGATATACCTTTCTAGGGGCCGTGGTCACGGTACGACTCTTCTAAAATTACATCTGAATTCACCGATATACGCGCTGTGATCCGTATAAAGTGTTTTATTTCTAATGAACTGTATCCGAGGAAGCCTTAGAACTATCTCTTTTTCTTCTCGTATTAAGGCTCCGTTACGCGAAATCATTTGTCTCTGTCTTTTTCTTTACGTGTAAAGAGTATGGAAAATAACCTCACTTCTGCACTTTTTCGATGTTTTTCGTTGTTTTTTTTTTATCATTATCTTTAGCACAATTATCTTTCTTGAAAACAGTTATTGGAACAACTGCACAGTACGTTAAAGTGTATTTTGATGTAGAATTCAATATGTTTACGCTATTATTTACGCCAAAAATATGGCTCGCGACAAGCGCTTTTGATGATATTCTGATTTTTTTTTACAATCATCTGTGAGGTTTATACGCAATTTAATGTTTGTAGCAACTAGGTAAACTCTTTATTATTATTATTAATTTATTTCAGATTATAAATCCATACAAATATGTTAGTAAAATATTAAAGCTAGTGTGTTAGTAAAATTTAGCTTGTCGTATGATTTTTTTGGTGGCTACAAGTTTACGTTTTCTATATAAAGATATGGCCCGCGCAAACCATGTTTTCCTATTACCGCCCCTTAACGATGATCCATATCTTAAAATTTACCTAGCACCACAATTTTTTTGTGCCCCATCTTCTTATCAGCTAAAATATGTCCTAAATAGGTAAGGTATGGTAAAAAACGAGTTAAAATTAGACAATTTATCATTTGAATTGCTTCTGCAGCAGTACTAAGAACACATGAGTAGATAAACGGAACAGAGTACAAGCTCTCACAACTTATACAGATTCTCAAAGGGTTGACACCTGTCGCAAGTTAAAAATAGGTAGTAGGGAGAAAAATAAAATAAGGCAAGTTCATAATAAAATGTGTATTTGAACGAAACGAACGAAAATGAATACTAACTGCACTTGGATTTTTCCGTACAAAAAAAAAAGAAATCCTTTTTTCCCCGAATTATTCATACACACCACACACGGTGCAGAAGTTGGGCATATTTAATTTATTAAACACTAATGTATATAAAATTCGTTTTATTTTACACACTGAAAAATGGTAGAATCTAATAATTAATTTTTCAATAAAATCGTTGTCACGACTGGTATTTTTCTTCGAGTCAGTAATTTGACAAATCAAACTGTCATTGTTCACATTAGTGTATTCTCTAAGAAAAATTGAACGTGGTATAGCACTTAGCGGCCCTGTCGGTTATACCGCAACTGAGCCGGTGCAAACCAGTTTTTACCCCGGCGGCGTGCCTGTTACACTGTCGGTGAGAGGTCACGCCCACATCGCCGCGCTATGTATGAGTGGAAGCTACAGCGGACCGTTTGTAAGCAGCTTGGACTCTGTTCAGTTTACGTTTTTTTACTCATGTGCTAAGAACAGGCGGGTAGTAACACCAATACTACAGTCTTGGCCAAATGTATTCGCCACTCTAAATTTTTTTCCTACTTACTGTTTTAAACGATGTTATTTCAAATTAAACCAAACCAATACGAAGCATTATCTTGCTGAAACTTTACGTCGTTGTAATTCGTGTCACCGAAAATATTCGAAATCAACGGTTCAAGAGAGAGGTTTTAAGAACATCGATGTACTTTTGGAGTTCATGCGACTTTCACCAATGAACTTTTCGCCCACTCCATCTGCAGCCATGCATCCCCATACCATTATGCTGCCTCCTCCATGCTTGACTGTAGGCACCACGCACTCCGGCAAGAATTATTCGCCCTTTTGACGCCTCACGTAGGTCGCACCAGGGGTACCAAACACCTCAAAATTGGATTCATCAGACCAAAGCACATTGGACCAATCCTCCTCTGTAAAGTGTTGGTGTTTAGTAGCCCAGGGCGATTCGTGCTTTCTTGTTTGGTTCTGATAGCCACGGCTTCTTCAGTTCACGAAAAGTCTGATCTACCAGTTATATTTTATAATTGCTAAAACATAGGGATGGCTAATACATTTGGCCAAGGCTGTACGGTGTCCGCCACGGGGGGGCACTATGGGGAGCACTAGGGGACGCGGGGGGCACTACGGGGACGACCACGTTAGTGACTACTACCGTATGTATTTGGCCACTTTTGACAAGCGGCCATTTTGCTTGGAGCGCTTGTTGTTGCGTCAATCGCCTAGACTTTGATACGTACCACTAAAAGCGGAAACATACTATTCTGTCGTGTTGTGTGGTGTCGCTACAGAAACGTAGCGGTTTCATTCATTTAGTATGGCTAGAAACACATTATTATAGTGTGTTGTAGCATCACAGGCACCACAAGTTTCTTGCGCCCCATCTTCTAGTCAGCTATAAAAGATGTCCTAAATAGGCTAGTTGACAATTATATTATTTTAAGAAAAATAAGTCATTTTACCTATGAATTTTGCGTTTTAAGAAATGAACTCAAATTGACATCGAATTGTCATGGCGTCTTGAATGACGTCACGCCTCGCGAAACATTCGTGTTTGTTTATGACCGTCATTGTTCACACACACACACACACACATTCTGTACACTTATCGAAAATGACAGCAACAACAAATGTTTCGCGAGGCGTGACGTCACGCGTCTCTGATTGGTGTTCAATGTCACGTGATTAAATGGCCAATTTTGCCGATTTAATTTTCCGTAAATATTGGTAATCTTTATTTATTTTAATGAAAAAAGTGTTTTTATGGTTACTATTTAACATGGTTAATCATTAGAAACCTTATGGTAGCCGATTTTTTTTTTTTATTTTTTTTATTTAAACATTTGCACTACATGCGACTTAACTACTAAATCTTAAAGTAACTAATTATCGCATGCACCTTGACAGGCATAGCAATGTGAAGAGAGGGGCAGACACTTAGATATTCCTATCATCAAAATATTCATTAACAGAATAATAACATTTAGCGAGTAATAGTTGTTTTAATGAATTTATAAACTTATTGATTTTTGGTTCGGCTTTTAGATTTTCTGGTAATTTATTATAAATTTTTATTGACATCGGGTAAGTACCCGAACTATGTAAAATTAATTTAGATGTAGTTTGCACAAGATTATTTTTATATCGCGGGACATTGTGACGAGGCGCGTCTATGGTTTTAATATATAGATTTGCATGTTTCCTAACAAATTTGCACATTTCTAAAATGTATAAGCAGGGTAATGTTAAAATTTTTAAGTTTTTAAAATGTGGTTTGCAGCTATCGGTTTGTTTTATATTTGCTAGTACTCATATACATTTCTTTTGTGAGATTAAAAGATCTTTTGCATCTACACTGTTACCCCATAATATGACGCCGTAGTTCAACCACGCATGCGCATAAGCATAGTAAGCAGTCACTGCGGTTTTTAGATTTGTAGATTTTTTTAATTCTCTTAGCGCATATATAAATTGTGATAATTTTGTTTTAATTTTTTGAACGTGTGATTTCCAATTAATGTTTGAATCGATATTTATACCTAAAAAAGAAAAAGTAGGAACGCACTCTAGCTTTATTTGGTTGTAAGTAAAGTTAATGTCGAGCTCATTTTTTTGTATTGGCCTAAATTGCATTAGTTTTGTTTTGTTGAAATTTACTTCTAAATTATGATCATTTAACCATTGTACAATTTTATTTATTATATTATTAATTTTTTCATTGAGATTGGTATCATTATTAAATGGAAACACAAGGGAGAAGTCGTCAGCAAACATCACACAGGTCTCATTAATACATTTAGGAAGGTCATTGATATATATCAAGAAGAGGGCACATCCAAGGACTGATCCCTGAGGTATGGAGTCCTGCACCGGTGTAGCCCTCGACTGAACATTGGATATGACTCGCGATTTCTCATCAACATTTTCTATCTGGACGTACTGTGAACGGTTACTGAGCAAAGAAGAAAACCACTTATGTGCCACGCCACGAACACCTATATCATAAAGTTTGTTTAGAAGTATGTCAAATTTAATTTTTTCGTAAGCTTTCGTCATGTCGAACAAAATTCCTATAGCGTATTTTTTATTATTTAATATGTTTAAAACTTCATTAATATATTTATATGTGGCTAAGATTGTTGAACGGTTTTTTCTAAAGCCATTTTGAGCATCATCGAAAATATTGTTTGCTTCACAAAAAGAATACAGACGTTTGAACATGGCTCTCTCAAAAATTTTTGAAATTACCGGTAGAAGTGCGATTGGGCGGTAATTGTTTGGGTCAGTTTTTTCGTCTTTTTTATGTATGGGTTTTATTATGGCAGTTTTTAGTTGTTGAGGGAATATTCCCTCGGAAAAAGATTGGTTTATTATTAAGGTTAATGGTAGAACAAGCTCGAATGCACATTTTTTTATTAGAGAGGACGGCAGTTCGTCAATCCCGAAACTAGATTTTGTTTTGAGTTCACGCAATAGGCTCAACACCTCTGGTTCGTCGACTGGGCGTAAAAACATCGAGTGTAGGGAGGGGCGCATGACAGGACGGCCGCGCGGCGGATGCACGTGAGCTGCGCGTGCGCTGCCTGCTCCCGGCGATGTCGCTTGCCCGACTGATGTGAAGAGCTCGTTGAAAATATTTGCGACCTGTTCCGGGTCCGATATTCGTTTATTGTGGATGCGCAATGTAATATTTTTATTATTCCTTTTATTAAAGTTATGCTTTGTTTTTTCATTTATGATTTGCCACATGCACTTAATTTTATTATTTGCTTTATTCATTCTTTTTATTGATTGTAAACGTTTAGATCGTATTATAGCCTGTTTTAAATATTTTTCATAAAGTTTATAATGATTTAGTAGAATCTTATTTTTAGAATACATAGCATGAATTTTTAGAAGTCTTTTATGCCTACATGATTTTTTAATACCTCTTGTGAGCCATAATTTCTTTGCTTTAAAATAAATTTTTAGACGTTTACGCGGAATACAACTATCTAATGCTTCTTGTAAAATTTTATTTAGTGAGTTATAGTTGTCATCAACAGATTTATTATTTGAAATGTGTTCGTGCCAGTTTATATTTTGTAAATAAATTTTGAATTTATTTATATTTTTATCATCATATATTCGTTTAGTTGTATAAAAATAAGAAGCATTTTTTTCTTCCAATGGAGTATTTTGTAATTTTAACACTGTACATTTATGATCTGAAAAACCTAATTCTAGTACACCAGTATTTATGTTTTGAGTGAAGTTGGTAAATATTAAATCAATGCAGCTTTTTAAACGTGTTGGTTCTTTTATATGTTGTTTAAAATGATATTCTAACATTAAATTAATAAGCTCCGTTGATTGTGTAGATTTTTTTAGAGTATTAATATTAAAATCGCCGCCTATTATTATTCTTTTATTCTGATATTTTTTTGTTACATGTTTTAGAATTAAGTTTAACTGTCTATAGAAAATGTCTGACTCTCTACTATTCCAATATACAACAATTAACAATATGTCTAGTTTCAAAAGTTCCACGGCACAAAACTCAATAATATATTCAATAGACATGTCCATAATATCCTTACGTTCGACGTATTCAATATTGTTATTTAATAGGATGCATACACCGCCACCGGTGTAGTTTTCTCGGTGGAACGATGCAGCCAGGTGATATTCGTTAAGATGAACAAAAGTAGCCTTCATTTTCGTAAGCCAAGTTTCCGAGATACATAGTGCTTGATACTCATTGTTGTGATCTTCCAGGAACGCTTCAAGAATATCTCTTTTATTAAACAAGCTCTGCATGTTTTGGAAAATAACATTAAGAGTTTGTGTGTTAGTGGTCACGAAAGTTAGCGGTATCATTATGCGTGGTCGCTGCTCGTAGTTGTTGGCTGTTATTATTCTGGTAAGTTTGTTCGCTCGCTTGTACTTCTCTTAATGTATCAGTTCTGTTTACTTCACGCTCGATATGTGGTTCATCTGTGTTTTTATATTCCTTGCCATTTATTATAAGTTTATTATTTCTCATAATTGCATAATGACCGTTACTTCTAGCATCTCTCATTACGTTTTTTAACTTTTGTCGTAATTGACGCGAGGGTTCGTCCAAGTATTCGGAGACAGCAAGTCCCGAATTTCCAAGGTATTGTTTATTCGAAAGAATATAGCGAACCATTCTTTTGCTTAATAGCTCGACAACAATTGGTCGTCTGTATCCTTTCTTCCCTATTCTATGTAGACTTTCTAGGTACTCTTCCAAATTAATATTCAATAAGTCTTGAAATATGTAAGTTACACTGTCAAATAACTAATTTTCAGTCTCCCATCGGTTTTCATCCAATCCATACAATACAAATTTCTTTTTGTTTTCAAAATTATTTTGTGATTCCAAATTTTTGTTTCTTTGTGGTGCCATCTTTAGTTGTAAATCTTCAATTTCCGCCTGTAGTTTGAGCTTTTCCGTTTGTAGATTTTTTATGTGAGTATTCATGGTGGCCATATCCATCCGAATTGATTTTTGCTCCGAAGATAAAGCATTTAAATTCAAAGATATTTCATTTGTTATTTTATTTGTAATTTCTTCTATGATCATGGTTTTCAATTCCGATAGTAGTGTTTTCTTATTATTTTCTAATTTATTATCCAAAAGATTTTCGAGTTGAGTGAGTATTGTTGAGTCTATTGGATGGTTATCACTTGCAGTATCGTTTTTTGTACATGTATTCCCTAAAATGCTGACATCATCATCAAAAACTGGTGTTGTGTCGTACTCACTTAATGTTGGTGTTCTCCTTATCGTTACATTGCTATTGCTTGATAGTTGAGTGGCATTTTCAGTGCAAACTGGCGTGTGTTTGTTATTAGTTTCTGGCTTTTTGCAGTGACAAGCCTGACATTTCCAAATCCGTTTATGCTCAGCGCTCATTGTATTATTAAATCGAACAATAGGTACATTAGCGCAATCTAAATCATAACTTAATTTACAAAGACAGCAGGTTAAAAATTCTCTCTTTGGGAGCTTTTGTAAACAACTAGCGCATTCTGACGCCATCTTGAGGTATCAGATACTTATTTGTATTAATTATTTGTGCCACTTTTTATAATTTTCACGCTCAACTAATATTAATTATTGTTTAGTTGTCACAATCACTAATTTAATTGAATAAGCAAATATCTTCAATCGTTTTTGTCACTTGTATTCTGGCTGATAAACGTCACAGTTTTACGTCGACTTTTAACTGTAAATATCACCGTAGTTAGTCGATTTCTATCGCTGATAACACTGTCAACCTCTTATTATTTATAGATTTATTTGAAAGTATACATTAATTATTCGAAATACTTGTAATAATATTTTAAAATCAGTAAGAAATACGGAGTTAACTTTACTAAAATGTGAGGCCTACCCTCTCTTTTTAGTAGCCTATTGGAGGTAAGTTAAGGTAAAAATTAGACAATTGTTCATTTGACTTACTTGTGCGGCAGTACTAAGTACAGGCGGGTGCGTAGTGGTGACGGTCACGTGTCCGGCGGGCGTGGCGGCCAGCGAGTTTGGTTCCACCAGCACCACTGTGTCCGCCGCGGGGGGCACCAGGGGGGACGCCGGGGGTACCACGGGGACCACCACGTTGGTGGCCGCCACCGACACGGTGGACACGGCGCCCGAGTATGGCGGCGATGGGTCTTTGGGTTGCGGCTGTGGGACAAATAAAATATTGTAAGGTCGGTTTTAGGGTTCCGTACTTACCCTTTACCCTTGGTAAAAACGGAACCTTATTAAAGTCCGTTCGCTCAAATAGTATCGCCTTTTTATCGCGCCGCCTTTGCACGTGCCGCTTCTTGTCAAAGGATGCCGCCGCATAAACAAAGGATACCGCGTGCGGCGTACACCCGCAAGTCAATTTGTATTTTGGCAATTTACATAGAAGTGCCGTAGTGAACGGTTGTGTTTGTTACCGGTATTCCTGTCTCTGAATACAAATGCTTGCGGGTGTACCGACACTATCTAAGCGAATGGACTTTACTAAGACTCCACTGTCCGTCTGTATACCTGTCTGTCTGTCAAAGACTGTATCTTATGAACCGTGATAGCTAGACAATGGAGAAGGCAACTGTCAAAGTGTACAAGTACAAAAAACTAGTACAAAGAATGAAAAATTTTAAAAAGTTATTAAAGGGCATGGTTGTTTCTTTTTTTAAATATTTACTTGGTTTACGAGTAATAAAAATAAATGTATTGGTGGCACTAGTTGACCTATGTAAACCCCTTAACATTGAGAGCGGTTTATAAATACGGGCCTAAAATGCCAAATAAAACAAAGTTATGAAATAAAACAATTTTTAACGGATACTAGCGCGGTTTTATTGAAAATACTCTAGTAATTAGTTGGTATTTGGTTTGATTTTTGGTTTTCCCGACGTTTCGGCAACTTTGCAGCTGCCGTGGTCACGGGTTTCAGTAGATTCTCTCTCTTTTTAGCACTAAATAATTCATAAAATTAAATTATAAATCAACATAAAACAATTAAACATTTTTGTTACATTTTAATTTCTGAACGTCTAAAAAAAATCATCGCTTGAGGGTAGACTCACGGGTAGCTTCAGTCCCCCGTGACCACGGCAGCTGCAAAGGTGCCTAAACGTCGGGAAAACCAAAAATCAAACCAAATACCAACTAATTACCAAAGTACTTTCAATAAAACCGCGCTAGTATCCGTTAAAAATTGTTTTATTTTAAAACAAAGTTACTCACCGTAACTGGCCTGATCTCTACCGCATTATGCTGCGACTTCCTCTTCTCTCTGTCTTCTCTATGCCTCTCTCTTCTCTCCTCTCTATCTTTCCCATCCACAGACCCTGACCTATTGAACTTGGCCACCTTCTCATCTACCCTATTCACTGTTACACTCTCAAACCTTTCAAAAGAACTTGATTTTTCATTTAATTTTGATTTTGAAATTTCTACACTCGTTCTCTCATCGTTTAAAGAATTTCTAGAGTCTATCCTATTGACTTCGCTTAAGACTTTCCCTTCCGAAGAACTAGAGCGAGAGAACCGCTTCTCATGTCTCTCTTTCTCTTTATTTTCGTGTTCAATTCTAATTTCAGTTTTGTCTTTTTCATTTCTATTATTGACTTCTATTCTATCTTTAACATCTAGATCTTTACTTGTCCTATTGACTTTTTTTTCAGTACTGTTGACTATAATTTTATTTTTAACATCTAATTTATCTTTTTCAAGTCTATTTACTTCTTTGTCGTCTTTTTCAATTTTACTAGGCGTTTCTTTTTCAATTTTCCTAGGTATTTCTTTTTCAATTTTATTAAAATCTTCATTTACTTTTTCAATATGATTGGCTATTTGATCTTTTTCATTTTTATTTGTTTCTAATTCATCTTTTTCCATTTTATTTACGTTAATTTCAACGTTATTGTGTTGCGTTCTATCCGGATCTGGCCGTGTTTTTTCTGTCTTGTTGTCTGTCGGTTTGACTTCCGGCTCTGGCGTTAATCTGGCTTCCGGTTTCGGACTATCTCTGTCTCTGTCTTGTTTTGTTTCTTTATCTTCGACCGCCTTTTCGGCTTCTCGACATACCTAGAGAACAAAGTAATATAAAAAGGAAAAGTTGACATCGTAGTGCAGTCAAGTCTATAAATATGTATACAGATTGGAACTTGGTCACTCTAACAACTATTTATTTATTTATTATTATAAGTACAGCCACATGGCAAACATTAACACATCGATTACAACATAATTAAAATAATTTCTGATGCATGCCACAATGACGGCGTACATAGCATTCCCAATTGAATATTAGTCACAGAAACAAATAGGTAATCAAAGCACTAAAATAATAATTGTAAGTCAGTAGGTAAATAACATTTTATAATAACTACTACTTTTTTAAACAGAAATAAATGACAACTACAACAAAGTGACAAAGTTCTAATCTGTATACATATTTTTAGACGTAACTGTACTTAAATTGTAATTGAAATGTTTTCAGACACATTTTTATTTAGAAATGTTTTTAATTATTCCAACATGACTTTTAAGATATTATTTGAAATCAAGTGGTGTTTCTAATGTCCACCATTTTATTTGATGGACGAGTGGCTATGATACCTTACTCTTTTCGTCGTCATAAAAATGTTATAGAAACTTCCACTCATAATAAGAATGAAAAGTGCGAAATAAGTATAGAGTCTGTCTAAAAAGTCAGTTTACCTGAGAAATTATTAAAAAAAACTTATACTGGCAACCCTGTTGGTGCTGTCAAAATTTTAATTGTAATCATAGAATTTTGAAATACAACATAGAATTTTTACAGCACCAACAGGGTTACCAGTATAAGTTTTTTTAAATAATTTAATAATTTCTCAGGTAAACTGACTTTTTAGACAGACTCTAATAGGTAGTCGGAAAAGTTCGAGGCCTTTTTGAAGCATGAATTTTACGTGTTATATTTCTGGCAATACTAAACTTGGCGGGAATGCAATATATTGTTTGACAGCTAACTTTCTGGTAATAGCGTTAAAATTCAAACAAATTGACAGTCTTCCTTTGTTATACAGGGTCATTTTGAACTTACCATCCAAATTTTGAGGATGTGTTCAATCCATGAAACTGAACAACTTTCTCTACAGAACACATGGTCAAATACGTAAAATAAAAATCGAACCTAGTTTGGACTCCTATTTCCCATCATTCATAAAGTTGTATGAAATCTTTTTTGTACTTGTGTGAAGTGGAGAAATTAATACGTATATATATATATTATAATGTTTTATTATTATTATTTTAAGTTCAAAAAGGTTGCGAACTTTTTCGACTACTATTACATACCTGGTCTACGATCTGCTTGGCGCGGGGGGCTTCTTAGGGGCGGGCGCGGGGGACGAGGGGGCGTCGTCACGGGGGGCGGGGGCGCGGGGCCTTTCTATTCCGATTACTATTAGCTACGTTACATACCTGGTCTACGATCTGCTTGGCGTGGGGTGTAGCGGTGGCGGGCGGCGGGGGCGCGGGGGGCTTCTTGGGGGCGGGCGCGGGAGCGCGCGGCGCGGGGGACGACGGGGGCGTCGCCACGGGGGGCGGGGGCGCGGGGCCTTTCTCCTTTTTGGGCGCCTGGGAGGGAAAATGGTGTGCCTTAAAATATATTCAACGAATTTTAAGAGTGGGTGTTGGAATAAATATATTCCTTGTTGTTTTGAAACTAAGTTTCAATAGAGAACATTACCTGTTTTTTTTTAAAAATCATTATAAGTTTGAAAATTAAACGAAAAGGGGTTTTCGACGACGACATTAATTTATGTACTTTCTTGTGCAAACGCCTTAGGCCGTGTTCTGAATCACGCTGACAGCACTATTAGCGAGAATCCGATCAAATTTAGTTTATTTGTACCTACTGCATTTATATGGATTCGTGTTAACAGCGCTGTTCGCACGCTGCCGGCGTAATTTGGAATTAGGTATGTGACATAATTTACATTTCTATAAATGTCTGTGTGTGTGTGTGTGTGTGTATGCATGTGTGAGACAGAGTGTGTGTGTGTGTTCACGTATGAGTAATGTGTATACATACCGGAGCCCGCCTGTCAGCAGGCGCGGGGTCGTCGCGGGGGCGCTTGGCGGGGGCGGGCGCGGGCGCGGGGGGCACTGAAGCCCCTTGAACTGCGCCCCCTGCCGGCGGCTCTGCCTCCGACACTGTTGACAATGAAGTAACTCAATAAACAAGATGAAAAGATAACTTGATTCCATAAAGAAAAATTATCCTATCCTACTTATAATATTATTAGTGTAAATGTTTGGATGTTTGTTCCTCAATTAAGCAAAAACGGCGGAACGGATTTAGATCAAATTTTGAACAGTGATAGTTTATAGCCAGAGTTAAGGCCATCCAATATAGATTGCTGGTTTTCTGACGTACAGATGCTTGCAGTGCATCAGAAAGTTGTAATCTATTTCGACTCGCGCGCGTCCCGCTTAACGCAGCGGACGCACTAAAACAAGGCCGGCCAAACGCAGGCCCGCGGGCCACCAAGTGGCCCGCCAGCAATCGGCAAGCTGACCAGCGCACTGTGGCACCACCTCCACCCGATGAAAACCTAAAAGTTGTGGCCCGACGCCGCCACAGTCTAAAAAAATTAGCTCACCTGTAAATTTTATTGGCCAGCCTTGCACTAAAACCACATGAGTAAAAAAACGTAAACTGAACAGAGTCCAAGCTGCCTACAAACGGTCCGCTGTAGGTTAACTCATAGATAGCGCGGCGATGTGTGCGTGACCTCTCACCGACAGTGTAACAGGCACGCCGCCGGGGTAAAAACTGGTTTGCACCGGCTCAGTTGCAGTATAACCGACAGGGCCGCTAAGTGCTATACCACCTTCAATTTTTTCTTAGAGAATACACTAATGTGAAAAATGACAGTTTGATTTGTCAAATTACTCACTCGAAAAAAAAAATCGAGTCGTAAACAAAGATTTTGTTGAAAAATTAATTATAAGATTCTACCATTTTTCAGTGTGTAAAATAAAACTAATTTTATATACATTAGTGTTTAATAAATTAAATATGCCCAACTCCTGCATCGTGTGTGTATGAATAATTCGGGGAAAAAAGGATATTTCTTTTTTTTTCGTACGGAAAAATCCAAGTGCAGTAAGTATTCATTTTCGTTCGTTTCGTTTAAAATACACATTTTATTATGAACTTGCCTTATTTTATTTTTCTCCCTACTACCTATTTTTAATTTGCGACAGGTGTCAACCCTTTGAGAATCTGTATAAGTTGTGAGAGCTTGTACTCTGTCCGTTTATTTACTCATGTGCTAAAACATAGGATACTTTTTAAGTTTTTATTCTGGTGAAAGGTTCCCTAGGGATTTTTCGAAGTCGCAGGCGGAAGCTTGTATATTTTTATGATTGAAAGGCAAACGCTTGCCTGCTATCACGCCTCGTGGTAATCGATGATGTGATCTAGGATGAAACGCGCTTGCCTAGAAGATACCTATTCACTCGCGACTTGAAGGCCCCCAGATTGTACCTATTGAGAAACACAGATTTAGGCAAGGAGTTCCACTCTCTAGGGCGATACGAATAATAAGTTTTGAAGCAAAACGCTTGGTGCGACATGTATGGAATATCCACCAAAAAACGGTGGCGCTGATTCGTACGTCTGGTTGTCTGATGGATGAAGGAAGATGGCGGAATTAAATTGTTCAATTCCACTGCACTCATGGTGGAACTTGAGACTGATCGTACTCGATCACGTTTGTTAAGCAACGCTCGGTCCGGCAAGGTCAACACCTTCCAACGATGGGTGACCATTAAAGTGGCAATACAACTGAGCGCTTCCGTGCTTCAGAGGACACGTTAAACCGGCTGTTGTCATCTGATACAGTACTAGGCACGTAACTTGAATTTTTTTTGACGGAGTGGGGATAAATTCGCGCATGTGCTCTTATGAGCGACCAATAGCGCGCGCCCCTCTCCCGCCGCCCGCGCCCCTCACCGCTACGCATACCCAAAATACGCGTTTCGCGCAATCCCCACACGATTTCAAGTTATATGCCTCGTACTGTAACAGTCGTTAAGCCAAGTTAGAGGCCTTACAGGCGGCTTGATGAACTCTGACACCAGAGGTGGCCACTAAACCTCATTCGATAATAATAATATAAATTCCACTGCACACTCGCCGAAATATATTCGATAAAAAACCGATAAGATGGTTGTAGAAGGAAGAAGGGAGAGAGGGGGAAAAACACTATTTCTATAATTAGAATACATACTCTTGACGTCCGGCGTGTCGCCCGACCGGACAGACGTGGAGTCATCTTCCACCTCCATGTGCATCTGCGAGCTGCGATGTTCCTGCGATCAAAATATACTATTGTTACACTATGGCAAAGAATACATAATAGTACATAACGTACAGAAGCCCATCCGCGCGAGGACAACCAAATAATAAGCTACTCTCGCGGCCCGGCAATAAAGTACAATTTCAAATTGAACAGGACGCTGCGTGCCTATTATTGTATGCACCTTCTCTTTCTGTCGCGTTAGTCGCGTAGCTCTGTCTCAACCGACACAGACACCCCTCATGCGCTGGCTCGACTGAGTCAGCCGCGAGCAGTAGCCTGATATAACAGTTTAAGCGCGGAGTGAGACCCCCCTGACTATGGTCCCTGAAAACAAGTACTGGCATTCCGAGAGTAACATAAGCTTACGTAGTGACGTAAGCTAATATAACAGTTTAAGCGCGGAGTGAGACCCCCCTGACTATGGTCCCTGAAAACAAGTTCTGGCATTCCGAGAGTAACATAAGCTTACGTCACTGGGGTACCCAGCTTAACATTATGCTTTTAAACAATTTTTAACATAATAACATAAGGTTAATACCTGCAGCACACCTCCCCCGCGAAACAACGCAGTAGGTTCCGCCATGAGTTCGATAAGCGAAACAAATGCGAACAGCCTGTTCTAGCCATGCGTAGTGTTTTTCACACGCGATTCCACCCGATCGGCTCCTACAGAAGACAATTCATGGCGGAACTAACGCGGTAACGCTGTTACTGTTTCGCGGCGGAGGTGTGCTACAGGCGTAATAGACTCTTTAGTCTTTGACTTTTCAACTAATGGGTGTATGATCTATAATGTCTTATATCTAATTGTTACGTTACCTTCGATGCAGGCGGAGGCCCGTGCGGCTGCGATTCCGTTTCGGAAGCAATGTAAACCAATCGCAAAGTACTACATTAAAGAAAATCTTACCAACGTCACAGATTATAATAATAGTACTAGACAGACGTACAGAAGCCCATCTGCGCGAGGACAATCAAATAATAAGCTACTCTCGCTGCACGGCAATAAAGGGCAATTTCAATGACACAGCGCTGCGTGCCTATTATTATAAAGCCCGCCGGTAACGATTAATTGCGATTGTCAATTTTTCCGTCAATTGCATTGTTGGAGCAATTGACAATCGCTTCAATTGCACGCGTAAACGATCAATTTTTCCGTCAATGGGCGTCAATTGCGGAAAAATGGACAATCGCAATTGATCATTACCGGTGGGCTTAAGCAACTACGAAGCGCTTCTCTTTGTCGTCTCCAAGTTGTATACAGGGCCATTTAAACTTACCATCCAAATTTTTAGGATGTGTTCAGTCCATGAAACTAAACAACTTTCTCTAAGCAACACATAGTCAAATATGTAAAATAAAAATCGACATTCCATACAAATCAAAGAGATCACATGATCAATTTAGTATGGGATGACCAAAATTTTCTGGCGAAATTTGACACATGTTTCTTAGAGAAAGTTGTTTAGTTTCATGGACTGGACACATACTTAAAATTTGGATGGTAAGTTCAAAATGACCCGATATAAATTAATCTGTTTTAAACTCTTAAGGAGAAACTTCAGAGGAGCTCGGTGGCGCAGTGGTTTAGCGCCTGGCCCAGCGATTGCGTAAGTTAAGCAACGTTCGCAAGGGTCGGTCATGGGATGGGTGACCAAAAATTTACTATCGCGAACTCCTCCGTGCTTCGGAAGGCACGTTAAGCCGTTGGTCCCGGCTACATTTGCAGTCGTTAATACCCACCAATCCGCATTGGGCCCGCGTGGTGGGTTATGGCCCGTCCTCCTTATCCACCCATAAGGAAGGCCTGTGCCCCAGCAGTGGGGACATTAAAATGGCTGATGGACATGGACAAACTCTTAAATGTATTACAAATTAATATTATATAAAGTCTTGTGTTATAGACAGTAGCGCCTCTGGACATATACGAAAACATCCATTTCATCATCTGTTTTGTCACTTGACCCAAGATTAAGCAGCCTATGTACTCTATACAACGTGTTACAAAATAACCCCTAACGCCGAATATGGTAGATAGGGACCATCAAACTGAACAACTTTACTATGGGACCAACTCTGAAATAGCGAAATAAAATCAATATTAAAACGCCGATTTTTTTCGCGATTTCAGAGTTGGTCCCGTAGTAAAAGTTGTTCAATTTGATGGTCCCTATCTACCATATTCGGGGTTAGGGGTTGTTTTGTAACACGTTGTATTTCGTGACATACCGGGTGTAACAAGACCCTCAACCAAGCCGAGGTCTACGTATTCTGCCCATCATCAGGACCATTTCTGTTCAAAATTATTGCTGGGGAACTATTTTGATTTTTGGCGTTAAAAAGCATTGCATACATTACCACGCAAAGTATCGCGTACAACAGACCGCGCCTGCGAGTGTATGCTACACAGCTGCGTGCGGCCGAGTTGAAAGGCAACGTTTATGTGCGTGGTCATGAGATACATTGAGTGATGACATTTTGAAGCCATTGTTTGTTACGAAATACAAAAAAAAAAGATTCTTTGGACAAAAATTAGGAAATAACGAATAAAATTAGATTTCATATTTTTTTTCTTTGACCTTCAATAACTTCGTAGCTATTGGTTTCCCAGATATAGTCTAAAAGACAAAAATGATCCTGATGATGGGCGGAATGGGTGGACTTCGGCTTTGTTAAGGGTCATGTTACACCCGTTATTGTCTGTGTGTGAACTACCTTACGTGTACATATAAATACTAACCAATTCTCTGGTAGTTCTCTTTGTTGGGCCGCGCCTTCCCGCGTCTTGACCGCGACTTCGGGTTAGTAAGCGTGCGTACGCAATTGTAATTACTTGCAAATGTTAGTAGGGTACTAAATTTAATAATTATACTAAATAATACTAAAAAATACCGACTGAGCATGTTTTTAAAGAAATGAAGGGCACAAGACTCGAAGAATAGCGTCCATTCTAAATGTATTTGTGATTAGCTAAATTGAAAATGTTGAAAATTAAAAATAATAGGTCTTTACCTATGAAATTGCCGATTTGTATGGAGATTTTTCAAGAAGTTGCATTTTTCATAATAGCATTTTCTTTGTTCATTTAACAACCATGAACACTCATGTAACAAAACTTTTATGTACTAATGTTTGAACACTATGCTAACTTATTTCCATTTAAGATAAGCGAAAAAATAAGTTTTGGTTAAGTTACAACCCCTTCGGTCACCCTTTTTTTTGCTCACAAAAAAGAGTCACTTTCAAGATCTTTTTTTTAATGTCACGAAAGCTAAAATATGGACTTTATTTTTACTGATAGTTAACTATCATGATCATAATTCGATGTAATATTCACGATTTTGTTAAAATTTTAAATTATAGAAGTTATTGTGTCCTATTCGCCGTTATTCGAAGCCTTGGTAAACAGATTGAGAATAGCGAAGCCTTTCCGTTTCCCGTTCAGCATCATTATTATAGGTCTATCTTACCGAATTACGTCACATCCGCATCTGTGCGACGTCATACCTCACCCCACTTTGTTCACCAGGCGGCCATGCTAGTTTCAGCGCTCATTGGCGTCCTTTTTTCGCAACCGTTCACATCTAGTCAAACGCTGTTAGCGTTCGAAATTTAAAAATTTTCCTAAGTAGGTCAAACGCTGTTAGCGTTCGAATTTCAAAGTTTTCTAAAGTAGGTCAAACGCTGTTAGCGTTCGCGAAATTCTTAATTCAAATTTAGATTTTATATTACATATTTTTGTTGAAAAGTAACATCTTACGATTTATTTTCGGCTATATAAAATGAGTGTTACGCACACGTTTGAAAACCATACGTAAAATCAGTGTTAGTTGGGTCCGACTCTGTGTCGTCTCGGTTTTCGTCGTCATATTCGTGGAGTAGCAGAGAACGAGGGTGAGGACATGGATCTACAGTATATACGACGCAGGATTTGAATTGAATTGAGGTAATCTAACGCCTCGCCCTAAGGTCAGTGAATTTTTTCCATATTTTATAATGATATGATTCTACCCACGATATGTTGAAAAATATTATGAAATTGCCGTTCATGAGTGTTATTCGCTTTTGGCCTAAGCGATCTGCTGAAAAGGTTATAATTTTGACAAATTTAATGCTTATGATAATTTTTACGTTACGGAAAACATGTTTCGTACGATTCCTATTCATTGTTGGTAAAGCTATATTGCGTTGAATGTGAGCTGAGCCTTTTGTTCTTCAAATATGAGAAAGTGTGTACAGCTTGAGTTTATTCTGTGTCCTGGCGCTGCCGGCCATTTATTTCTGTGGCATTTCGTTCAACTCATAATTCGTTCAACTTGACCAGTGTTGCGATTAACCATTGCGCCCTATTTTATTTAGAGATGTTGTTTAGCCGTAGTCGTTTGAACGAGTATTCAAAAAATTTGATTTTTTTTTAAAAAAAGCCGCTGCTTTGTAAAGGCACTTTTAACAAGAATAAGTATTCAGTGGTTTTGCAAAAGAATGTTGCCTTTATATTGGTGTTCAATTAAAACATTTATACAGTCAGATATTGGCTTGATTGCGGAATATTACAACAATTGATGGCGTATTTGATGCAGCGACAGTAAACGCTATCAATGTGCAAAATGACCCGGGTTCAGTTCCCAGTAAAATGAGCGTACTAATATTGTCTTGTGTATAAATAAAAATGATTGCCTTATATTTGCTTTCTATGCTTTCCAAACCATTAATTTGATTGTTTTAACCTTTGATTGAATAAATGTGTGGTATATTACGCTTGTCGGGTACAGCTAGATAATAATAAAATTAATTGTGGTAATTGTTTTAGATAATTTGAAATCTATTTTTAATTGCAGGCAATTCAAAAGTTTATCATAGTAATTAGATATTTTCTATTATTATTATACCCCTCGGTTCCAGCTTGTTCCGCAACTGGACCGGGGAAGGTCTATCGGCTGCTCCTGGCACCGTTGACACAAGTTTATGAAAAGTTTTAACAAAATAATTTTGTATAAGTAATTAAAACATGCTGTTTTCTTCCTCTATGGTAGTAAGCCCCACATGTTGAGAGTTGTGTGATTTGTAACAATATTTTGATATGGATTCATCCGGTCGCTTCGAAGCATCGTTGATTGATAATTTGATATGAACTCTGGCGGTCACTCCTAATGGTTACCGTTGATTAAGTATCTTACTATTTAACTTAATTCGGTCGCCCTCTGATGGGCACCGTCACTAAAGTTATGTAAGGTGAATAAATAGATTGACATTCAATAAACATTTATTATGGTTTTAACATAATTAACATAAATGCGGCCGGTCGCTACAGAGCACCGTCGATTGATGTTTTAACATAAATTATTTCGGTTGCTTTTGATGAGCACCATCCAGGCACCGTCGATATGTACATATTTTTACTCATTTTGTCTTATTATTTTATTTAATTATTCGGTGTAAACACTGTCCTTAATCCCTGAGGGAGAGGAACTTAAAAAGGGGAACATCCAAAATATTCCCGTACTTCTGGTGGGCAACATGTTTCTAACAACCATTAGTTGCTGCTTACAGAACAACCAGAAGAATTTTGAAATTTTTCTTTGGAGAGTTATTTATTAATAGTATTTTTTTTTAACCGTGGGCCTGTTAAAACAAGTTATTTCGATTGAAATATTTCAATCAATATATTTTCCTGTTATTTAAAATGTTTCTTTATTAAAAATATCGAACCGGGTGCAAAGTCCGGGTGTCGCAAAGGAGGTTCACCAACAGTTGCGTTCTGGTGCTTCACTGGCCGCTGCCGTGGCACACTCGATGCGCTCGCTCAGCTTGCGCTTCATTTTGCCGTTTTGTGACCAAAAAAGGTCAGTTTTAATCTAACCTAACTGATGATGTCCCTTTGGCTACACTGTAGCCAAAATAACTGTCGCAGATATTATGTTTTGTTTGAAAATTTTATATTCATTTGTACGCTTTGAAGACTGATATTGTCTCAAGAGTCCGATGACAGATCAGATATCCTAGATAGTTTTAGTTAAGTGGTCACTGCAATGCAAGGGTTGTGTGCCTGTTTTACATTTTAAATTTTATGAAGATTTAAGTCTGATGATGTTAGCTTTATTACAAAGTGCCGGGGGCGTGTAATGTGTATGTACGTACATAAATAAATACATAAGTGCTAGTTTTTATTGTACTTCGACCACGTCGTTGTGTACATTAATAGATATGAATTTAAATAATCACTTTTTGGTGTGATGTAAAGCCTATTCAATTTGTGGGGAATCTCGATTTTACACAGACCTCGATTGAATCATTCTATATTTCGATTATAATCTTAGCACGTTGTAGATAACAAGTTAACATTTTGTTATATACTTACTTAAGTACTTGTTGAATATTTCAGTAGAATATGAAAATACTTCTAATTAGCTACCATAACATGTACCATATTCTGGAATTAACTTTAAAATAATATACCTAAGCACTCTGACATTAGTCAGTTGTTGTAAACACTGTCGCTCTGATTTTATATTGGTTGGTGTCTGCGAATAAGTTACTTAAATATACTTTCCTAATCAAAGCTTACCT
>OX038891.1:9818468-10040444 GCA_943789525.1 Agriphila geniculea | reverse complement strand
AACAAATGAAACTCAGTACTGATGTTTAACCTGAAGTTAAGTTAAAGAAACAAATTGGTGGTGGGCCGTATTCACGCTTTGTAAAACTGTAAGTTACGGGGTAAGTAAGATGTGTATACTGTATCACCTGCGGGCAACAGATCCACACAGGTGGGTGTGTTTCTGAATTTTTGCACGTGTTGTATGTGTTATAGTCAAGCCCCAAAGTCCCGGCGCTCTTAGGTTTGTCAAGTCAAACCTCAGGTTTGACAAGAAGGCTTAGTCAAAGTCCAAAAACTAATAGCGTGTTTTCGACCTTTGCCTAAACGCATTTATGTTCCAAACCTAGGAGAGACTAACTTAGAAAGTCAAACGCCGGAAACGCAATTTGACCAAATCGGGGTTTGACCAGTCCAGACTTAAATTAGGTACAGAGTTTGTTTTTTGTATTTTAAATGTATGAAAGACACATTCTTTAGAGTGAAAATTAAATTAAATTAACAATCTTCCTGTGAAACAAAGATTTCTGTTGTCTGTTAAAAAAAAATAACCACGAAATTAAGGACGATCGCTCCGCTCTGTGAATTTTCCAACCTGCATGTAGGACCACGTGAACCTGACCTGCAGGAGTAAGGCAGTTTTGACTAAATCTAAACATCGGAAATGAATACATATTTAGTTTTTTTTTTAACAGACAACAGAAATTTTGTTTCACGGGAAGATTGTTGATTTAGTTAAATTTTCACTCTGAAGAAGTTATTTTTACATATAACCCCATTCTGTCCCTAATTTAAGTCTGACTGGTCATACCCGATTTGATCTTCTCTTCTCTTCTCTTTCTCCTAGGTTTTGTCCATAAAATTTTTTTTTCAAAGGCCGAGACACGCTTTAGTTTTGGACTTTGACTAATAAGGCTTCTTGTCAAACCTGAGGTCTGACTAGGCAAACCTAGGAGCGCCGGGACTTCGGGGGTTAGACTACATATGCATGTAAGTGTGTGATGTGAGAAAAATAAACGAAGACTGCTGGTGCTAATATGATGGGAAATGTACGTAAGTGTACGAAACCCAAGGGTACGTATGTTCGTATGTGATGTGTAATGGTTCTTTGTTATTCTAAAGTCCATCGAACAGTGACATAAAGTTTTAAATTTGACATTATAGTAATTGTAGCCGGTACAGGCGAAACAAGGGTATTATAAATTATGTAATTGGTAATCGTTGGTTCTCTGCACTTGATACGCATAGTAATGCTGATTAAAATCTCATACACTCTAATGAAACACACTCAAATGTAACTTCATCATTGTCAAGTAAATAAATATTTTTTATTTCACCAAACTTTGGTAAGCCTGAAGATTCTGAAATATCTGGAATGACAATTGACGACAGCTCAAATCGGACACCATACAGTTTCACCCATGATAATGAGTACCAACACTTATTATCGATTATACCTCGAAAATGAAAGTTTAGTCTTACATTTTCAATTTGCGCTTCTGTCATATTTGCCTTTTTGCCATAAGAGATCGTCTTAAATGTTTCATTTTTAAGGAAAGTATCGTTTAAAATCAATTGATGCTTAATAGCTATTGTTTTACAAACATTTACTCTGTTGTGCGATGCTCTGGCCACAAATTTAGATATACGATGCTTGGCTTCAAATCTCATCGTCCAGATTTGGGGTAAGGTGGGCCAAATTTTTTTTAACATTTCTGGATAATGTGTAAGAAAATGAAATTTGGCTTTAAGTCTGTTTCAGCAAATTGACGATAGAGCTCGTTTAATTCAGCTACTGAAAATTTTACTTGATCAATAGTGTTTTCATGGACTCTATGACTCAAAAGTTTATCCAACAATTGTCTTAATTTGATGTATAAGAACCAAACTTCGTTTTCATCTGGGACATTATGTCCGACAATTAGCCCAAAATATCGAACAAGAGTAAGCATTCAGAAGCCGAACATTTTAACTTTAATGTTGAGCCTTCTTTTGCTACAGAATTGCATGGTGTCGAAAGCAGAATCAGGTCCATAATTAAAATACCGTATTCTTGATTTCAAATTGTCAAAAGAAATTAGAGTCTGAGTGCATACTAGATTTTGTATCACAAATGACATTACATATCGACAAGCACCCTCTAGATAGTCATGTAATACATCTACGGCGACGTTTTTAAATAAGTCAAACCCCATCTAAAGCAAGCCACGAGCATTTTTCTTTAAGACCAGTCATATAAATGTCATTTAAATGTAAATCATTTTCATAATTGACATTGTTTCTCAACAACGTGTCATCTTCATAAAGCAGTGTTTTGATTTGTTCTTTATTAGCAGTACAAATTCTACATGGCCGATTTGCAGAAAAAACTTTCAACAAAACCTAACATAGCATTCAATCCTAAATTATCTCCCGTCACAGCTGCAACATAAAACTTTATTTTGCCAGTGTACACATCAGTTTCAACATGAATACCATTGATCTTTAAATCATTAAGAACATCAAAACTTTTTGAAAAAATTATGTTGTTTCCAAAGCTTGTTCTGTCTGATGAGTGAAAAAGAGCCAATAATAAAATATTTTGCAAAAGCGACACGTAGTGAGGTGGAAGACATGGTACTGAGGCATAAATAGCTCCAAGTTTATGAATCCCAGCGTGGCTTCCTAAGGGATTGCCTATTTCAAAATCGTCAAAGTAGATTATTAATGGTAAAATCATTGCATCATGCTCTACAGAAAGTTTCTGTCATTTTTTTCCATACTGAACCCCTGAACAATATTTCTCAATACCGAAAGAGTCATTTTGTACTGTGTCCAAATATTCAAGAGTATCCTTCATGAATTTTTTTGATGAAAAAATTAGTTTTAAATTTTCTTTTAACGGAATTACCTGCATTGTACAATTTACTTGTACTAGTAAACGAACCAGCTGCTGTTTTTTTAGCCTCGTTACGTTGACCCACAACCACTTCAAGGGGCTCAGAATAAGTTCCTATTTTATTAAAATATTTTAAACGTTTGTGTTCCGAATCTAAATTCTCAAAAGCATCGCTGAACGCGCTAAATATTTTTTTAAAAGCATTTTTAACATGAACATTATTTTGATCTGGTGGAACCATATCATTAAACTGTCGCTCTATAATGCATTGTGATTTAGAATGAAATAATTGAAGATTTTCTACAAGAACTTGTACGGCTTTACGCGGTATTATCGGGTTAGCATATAGAGTGGAGACAAGACATGCAGCATGGTGACCAAGAGAGGTTTCGTCTCTTTGAGTTGGTAGAAATTCCATCGTATTTGCTATTTCGTAAGTTTCTTTGCTTGACGTTGAAGGTAAATTTGAGATATTGGCTTCTGTATCTGTATCGATCGCTTTGTTACTATTTGGATGACGCAAGGTTGACAACGATGACTGGTGGTCTCTAACTAAGTGCTTTTTGAAAGATGCAGAGGAAATATAATGACGATAACACCCTTGTTCACCACACCGAAATCCGGAAAATCCTACCGTTAATTTACAGAAAGTTCGCAAATGAGTAATAAGTAAATTCGGAGATGCACTGGCTTTTTTGCAATAGTAACAGGTAAACATTTTTAAAGTATTAACTCTAGATCAGTTAAAAGAGTATTCACAGCCTGCGTGGGCCTATCAAATTTAGTTTTAATATCGTAGAAACCCAATTGAATAAAAAGCCATATGTCTCCAGCTTCTTCCGGGTAACAAGCTCCTATCGATTGAAATATTTTAAATGCACAGTCTACTGCTGTTACTAATTTGTTGAAACTATAAAATGTGTCATTTATTACTACATATGCTACTTTTACCTCAGTAACGGTAGGGCCAACAAAAATAACGTAGGGTTGAACTGTGCGGCCTAGCCTCTGCAGGTTCTCCTTTTTTTGAATGATCTTGTTGGTAACGTCGGCTTCAGAAGCAGCTTGCGTTATATAGCCGTCGCATACTTCTGCTCTAGACGGCTTCCACGCTGGCTTTCCTTTTATTTTCCGTGCAGGTGAAATGTTGATGACATAAGCCAGCAACATCAAAGCAACATTGCTAGATGTCTCTGGTTCATCTTCTGTATTCAAAGAAAAAAAAGTTTCGGTTAATTTTTGCGACTTAATTTTATGAAGGTTTTAACCTTCAACTATGAACGTCATTTTTTCAATACACTAATATGGACGTGGAGTCTCTGATCTGAGATCCCTGTATTTCATGACTGTAGTTCTCATGATGTTTTTAAAGAAATAGTACATTACATCCAAGAACGGGTAGCTAGCGATTGCATTGTCGAGGATGGATACCGCACAAGTGCGGGAAGTAAGTATTGAATTGAATTTCAAATTTAGAATGTGATGAACCAGACCCCGATTAGTTAAAGGTTAATATTAAGAACTAATATTTGAGCAAAACTTCTTACCGTCAATCAGTGCAATTATATTTGCTATTTTTGCTCTCGTGTCTTGGTCCCTAATTTTTCGTAATTTTAATGAAGCATATTTTATAATTTCTTCATTTTTGAGGGTGATAGAGGAAAATAATTTGTTTTCCTTTCCCGGATACAGATGACTGAAATCGTTCATTAGCTAAAAAAAAGAATACAATAAATGTACGCTATGTTATTTCCACTGGTTAGAAAGATCCGGATCGCTACCAGAGCTTGGGTTGTTAAGCGAGCACTAGAATAGTTTTTCTCTTTTAGTCCCTTTGTAATTCAGACACTTGTCTTATAAGAAATAAACAAACTTTTGTCATTTATAATTATATCATTGCGTACGTTTTTATAGAAAAACCACAAGGATTATGTAAAAAGATAAGGCTGCGGTATATGCTTACCAAGGTATAGCCTTGTGATTGTTTTAAGGCTGGGAAATCCTTGAAGTAATCCGCTATATCACCTTTTCCACATTGAATGCGATTTAGGCGATGATCTGCAGTTTCTGCCCACTTTTCTTCAACAGACTTCCATGGATCAACATTGTTTTTCAGCCATAGTAATGATTCTTCATAAACAATACCTGTAATTTATTTTTATGTGTATGGTCGGATGAGTTAACTAGAAGAAGGGCATCATAGTACGTACAGTCGCCCGTGGCACATTTAAATCACGAAAAAGGTGACTAGCGAATATTTGCTTACCACTTTCCAGAGATTCCAGGCTATAAATGTCATCATCTGTGATAGTTGGCGTGGATCTGAGCGATGATCTGGACGACTTTGACGATGAACGGCTAGTTCCTGGCAACTGCCCGCCTTCTCGCAACTTTCTCCTTCGAGCTATATAGCTTTCATACAGCTTTCCGGACGCATTTTTTTTAGCTAATTTATTTGTAGCTGATAAATATGCAGAATAATACACCACAACGCGTTCCTTGTGGAATATTTCCACAATTTCGGTAGCTAGTTTATAAAATTCTTCACTGGAAATTTTCTTTGCACAATTGTTCTCTAATTTGTGGTGTATTAGCAGCTGGCTCAATTTCCGTCGGGAACCCTCCGTCAGTAAGCCTCCTTTTCCCTCTTTGAGTATTGCTCTGCCGTCTAAACTATCCTGTATGATGTAAAACACAAACACTATTGATACCAACTTTTTAAAGTTGTTGAACAAGAGTAAATGGTCCAGTATAGCCTTCGGGGCTCTGTGAGCAGTAAATATAACCCAAAATAATATCAGAATTGAAAAAAAAAATTTTTTTTCGATGACCGATGATTCCTTCTTTTTTTGCTCTTATTCAATTAAGGATACCCGTAGTAGTACGGTTCATTTCAACCAAACACGGTCCCATCCGACAGAAAGCATGAAACTTGGTATGCATGTAGTTTTTACGTATATAATAAAATATAGAAGTGGCAGCAAGTCGTAAAGTGTTTTTCTCCCCTTGGGGGGGCGTTTTGTGTCTCCAATTGCAATTTTTCTTTTTTAAATAAAAACGGTGAAAGCTACAACAAAACTGTTTAAGAAAAATATATTTGTCATTAAATTCTCTATTAACCATTTTTTGAATGAAGGTGATAGCACCTATAGTTTTCAAATTATGTTTGCAGGACTATGGAAACGCCCGGGAGACAGCGGGAGACACCCTGTATAATATTCCAAAAATAAATAAATATTCCAGTGACGATAAATTTCTAACGAATACCGATATCGGCTTGAAAAAATATGATAAGAAAGCCATATTCATACGAATTTCAAAAATATAAGTTTCATTAGAATAGTTTCATAAAAAATGTGTTAAAAATATTATATACAGCGTGGCAGTAGCATAAATAAATCTATAAAAATTCCCCATTTCTTATTCTAATTTAAAAAGGTTACCGTAAACGGTAAAAGCTACAGCAAAACTGTCGAAAAGCAATATATTTTTTATTAAATTTTCTACAATAACTTTCTTGGAAGTATGTTGATATAGGACTTATAGTTTCAAAACAAACTCACAATCATTGGGTAAGTAACGGAATTTAGGCAATTAATAAAACTACCTATTTCATGACTAATCACAAATTGTATTTATTTTTTAATTTAAATTACACGAGTCTGTACTAGGTTATTTTTTTTCAAGCCGATATCGGCATTCGTTAGAAAAATATCGTCACTGGAATAATTTCTTTTTGACAAATTTTAGATGTTCTGCATTTCAATTACGGCAATTCATTTTTTTGTATCTGAAGGTGTTTTTTTATTTCTGAAAATGATTGGCCATCCTTTATTTATCGAAAATGATACCCGATTTGCCATTGTAGCTATAAATTAGCAGTTATTATACCCAACAGTACGCGTGGCGTTAGAAAATTTCACCCCCTCCCCCTCCCCCCAGCAGGGTGTCCCCCGCTGTCTCCCGGGCGATTTAAACTCTAGTCCACATATGAAACAAGCGTGCTAAGTCTCATTCTTTAATAAAAAAAAATATCGGTGTCGTCCTATACGATTCCCACAGGGTGATTTTTTCAAAAAACATCAGAAGAATCTCAAACATAATATGAAAACTATAAGTGCTATCACCTCGTTCAAAAATTGGTTAATAGAGAATTTAATGACAAATATATTGTTCTTAAATAGTTTTGTTGAAGCTTTCACCGTTTTTTATTTAAAAAATAAAAACTGCAATTGGGGACACAAAACGGGGGGGGGGGGAATCACTTTACGACTTGCTGCTACTTCTATATTTTATTATATCCGTAAAAGCTACACGCATGCCAAGTTTCATGCTTTCTGCCAAATGGGACCATGGGCCCTATTTTTGAATCGCTCGGCAGGCGTCGAGCGCTCTTTTCGAGTGATTTTCGTTCGACATCCCATTGTTTTGAGTCATAAGTCGATCGAAAATCAGTAGAAACGAGCGCTCGACTGGAGTCGAGCGATTCAAAAATAGGGCCCCATAACCTATACTAGTAGAAATAGGTTGAAATTAGCCGTACTATAGAAACAATTTAGGCTTTATACACTTTTTCGTAAAATGTATATTTTTCGAGTAATTTTAACTTTTGAAGATTTTTGCACTGCGCAGCAGTGCTGCCGACATCGGAATCATACCTTAAGAATAAAAAGTTTTATTTAATTTTAAGTTTAATTCCTTATGCCATGACATAAATTGATGGGGACAATGATCGAAAATTGATACAACTCAGTAAATATGCATTTAACAAAAACAGTTTATAAGTTTAAACATGTTCCTATATGTGCCCTAAATCGAATAAGACCACAAACAGTCATCGGTAACCGATTAAAAAAAACTAAAGGCCAAGCCACACAGCGGGCGTGGCGTGACGGGACGGGACGGCGACGCGACGCTGAGAAGTTGTAATGTACTAGATACTATGGACGAAGTCACAAAGGCCGGCGTGGCGCGACGGGTCGCGTCCCGTCGCACCACGCCGCCGTCGCGGCCGAGCGTGAATACAAATCGGAAGCGCGGCGGGCGGAACGTAGGCGAGATCACGCCCGCAGTGTGAACTCCCGTCGCGCCCCGTCACGCCGCGCCCCGTCACGCCCGCTGTGTGGCTTGACCTTAAGTCTTTTTTACCCATAGCGCCCCAAAGGCAACACTCCAACTGATTCCGACGAATTGAAAACGTCCTCCTTTTTAATATCGGTTAAATGCCACGCAGTTATTGAGTTAAGCTAGCTAATGATAAATACTGAATACTATTTAAATACTAATATACAGGGTGGTCCAGACGGTGACGTCCAAGATTTTTTTTTAGGTTACTCACACCTGGGTGCATCCGAAAATACCCTATGTATGTTCCGAGGATTTTTCGTAGTTTCGAAGTAATGATTTTTTAATGTGTTTTTGCGAATTTTCTACCGGACTAAACAAAAAAATTCATAACTCCTTTTATATTAAGGAACTTTTTGAATTTTCCTTTTGTAACTTAATTGTCTTGAAACATTCTTCCATACGTTAAATCAACTACACGACATCTAGATAAGTTCCTGAAAAAAGGGTCGAAAGTGACAATTTTAGGTTTTACTTCGACGAAGTAACATTTTAACAATTCTTTTAAAAATACAAAATGGATATTTCATCAATTCAAACTGATTTTAAAAACTTAAGTGGATTCTTAGCTTAGTATATAAAACAAAAAAAGTGACTCTTGATAGGACATTTTATGGTGAAATCGGCTTTCAAAGTTTGTAAGGTGAAAAATCCGTTAACATAATAAGATTGTTTGAAAATTTATTTTAACAATTTTATTCATTCTTATCGCTAAAAATAGTAAGATATCATTGAAAGCATTAAATTTAACTCAAATGGTCAATTAAAAACTTTAAAATATCACAAAAAAATTGTTACTTATTCTATTCTACTTATTTAAAACCCTTTACTAAGGGTTTCGACTTTAAGCTTGGATTTGACTTTTACTTTACTTTGATTTTGACTTTCCTCTCCCTCCTCGTCATTATATCATCCGAACGATGATGGTTATAATGTTGTACTGAATTTCATAATGTAACTCATCGGGCGTGGGCGCGGGTAGCGCGACATCCTCTTAGAGGATACATAATCATGGGTGTAGCTAAATATCATTGGTGTTTTTAATCCATATGTATTAAAATATTGATTTTTTTCCAAATAAAAATAAAATAAAAAAGAAAAACCTTCAAAAAACCTGAAACAAAAACAGCTTCAATATTAAATACCTCTAAAAAAGCAAGAAATGATATTCAAATCATTATTTACGCATAACATTCTTAATAATCACGTCTATTGAAGTCGGGTGGGGCTGGAAGACAACTTTTTTTAATATTTCTTATAGCCCCACCCGACTTCATTAGACGTGATTATTAAGAATGTTATGCGTAAGTAATGATGATTTGAATATTATTTCTTGCTTTTTCAGAGGTATTTAATTTTGAAGCTGTTTTTGTTTCAGGTTTTTTGAAGGTTTTCTTAAAAAAAAAAAGCTTTTTTATTTTCAACTTTTTAGTGGTAGGTATGTAAGCGTGTAAATATTTTTTTTAAATTTATAAAATATTTTCAATGGTAAAATGCCCACAACTCTATTTCCAAATTTATGCTGTTTGTTTTTGAGGAGTTCCTTTGTGTCCTCGTAGTCCAAGTCTAGTCCAGAACGTTGCATCGGAGGCCATGGTTTGGTTTGTTTCGGATTGTCATAAACCTACCAACATCTAAATCACTTTACATATACTATTTGACTTTGAGGAGTTCCCTTGTGTATCTTCTAAGTTCAAAATCCAATACCAATGAAATTAAAATGTGACCACTCTTGAAGTATGCCCTTTCAAACAAAAAAAGAATCATCTAAATCGGTTCATAAACAAAGATGTTATGTCCGAAAATCCGTATAAACACGTGTGATGGCAAGCTAAATAATTGATATTTTTCAGGATTATGAAAAAACTACCTGCCAGATCTCTGTAATTTTTTTATGGGACCACACACAAACTTTGTTCTTTGAGATAAAAAAGAATTGTATAAATCGGATAACAACTGACAAAGATATGGTAAAACATACATAAAAAAAATATAAAAAAATACTGTCGACTTGATAACCTCCTCCTTTTTTTGAAGTAGGTTAAAAATGGGTGTACATAAATTCTTGTGTATACCAATAAATAGCTTACATTATTTTCTTACTGTGTGTGTGAATTTTAGTTTTATTTAATGCAGTCGACGATATCTTACAATTTTTAGAGCTAGGAATAGAAAAAAGTTAAATATTGGGTGTTTTTAAACAGTAGGAGATTTTTCACCCTACAAACTTTGAAAGCCAATTTCAGGATAAAATGCCCTATCAAACCAAAGGGTAAAAACGGGACCCTATTACTAAGCCTCCGCTGTCCGTCTGTCTGTCTGTCACCAAGTTGTATCTCATGAACCGTAATAGCTAGACAGTTGAAATTTTCACAGATGATGTATTTCTGTTGCCGCTATAACAACAAATATTAAAAAAAAGAATAAAATAAATAATAAAGGGGGGCTCCGATACAACAAACGTCATTTTTTTTGCTGTTTTTTCTCGATATTGATAACGACTACAGGTAGACAGTTGAAATTTTCACAGATCGTGTAGGTATTTCTATTGCTGCTATAACAACAAATGCTAAAAACAGAATAAAAATAAATATTTAAGGGGGCTCCCATACAACAAACCTAATTTTCTTTGCAGGGGCCGTACCGGCTAAGGAATCGATTATCGAAAAGTCTGCCGGCTTCAACTTAAAACAGAAAAATCAAAGTAAGGAATTTCGTTTTGTACTTTCTGTTGACGTAATTTGGAAGATATCGATGTTCGTGTGACATCATGAATTGGGGTTTGCCATTTTGGCCCACTTGGGGCTCCATTTATTTCTTTTAATTTGAAACTCGGCAGACTTTTCGATAATCGATGCGTTAGCCGGTACGGCCCCTGTTTTTTGATACGGAACCCTTCGTGCGCGAGTCCGACTCGCACTTGGCCGGTTTTGTGTTTTATCTGCTAAGCTAAGAAGCCACTTAAGTTTTAAAAATCAGTTTGAATTGATGAAATATCCATTTTGTATTTTTAAAAGAATTGTTAAAATGTTACTTCGACGAAGTAAAACCTAAAATTTTCACTTTCGACCCTTTTTTCAGGAACTTATCTGGATGTAATGTAGTTGATTATTTTATGTATGGAAGAGTGTTTTAAGACAATTATGTTGCAAAAATAAAACTATTATTTTTTTTTATATGAAAGGAGTTATGAATTTTTTTGGTCCGTTCGGTAGAAAATTCGTAATAACTCATTTAAAAATCATAACTACCTAAACTACGAAAAATCGCGGAACATACATAGTGTATTTTCAGATGCACCCAGGTGTGAATAATCTAAAAAAAATTCTTGGACGTCACTATTTGGACCACCCTGTATACTACTTAGTAATCCAGGCCATACACGAGGTAATCGCGGACAAACATGCATATTATACAGGTCAAACTGAGAACCACCTTTTTTGAAGTCGGTTAAAATACTAAAACCTCCTTAATGCAACAAATACTTTTATGGAAACCGCATTAAAATCAGTTCAGCCAATCGTGAGATAATCGCGGATACTGGTCAAACTGAGAACCTACTTTTTTTAAAATCGGTTAAAAAGAAAAAATAAAGAAAAAGAAACATCAAAATCGGTCTACAAATGTCGAAGATACGCGCAAACAATGATAAAACAAATATATTCAATCTAATTAAGAACCTCCTTCTATTTTGAAGTTGGTTAAGAAAATCATACGATCGATCGCTCACTGCCATACACGGTCCAATCAGCATGATCCAATCGGCATGATCCAGACAAAAGAATTGAATTTTGATTGTTCCGTCAATTCGATCTGTCCAGCCAATCCACTGCCGACACACGATCAATTCGATTGGATCCAATCGGCAGTATCATGCCAAATGGACGATCGAATTGATGGTGTATGACCTGTATAACTATACGGGTTGTAATAATACTGGTTTTAATAATGTACTAAATAAAACTATACATACGGATGTACTTACATTTTGCTGGTTAAACAATATACCTAAACTCTACTAGCACACTAACTTTAACTAGTGCCTTCTAATTACTGATACAAGCTATTACTGATAAAGAAAATAACATTACATTTAATAGTTTCAATACCTGAAACAAAAAAAATGAAATCTTAGAATCGGTCTACGGAGGACAAAAACAGTCCTATCTTAATGACGGGCAATTTTATCTTAAGAAAGGTTTGCACAAGGCCATCGCTGGCTGCCAGTCACAGCAATGGCTTGGTATTGGCCTTGTCTAAACAATTTTTCAAGCCAAGCCAGCAACGCTAGCGAGGATAGAGCGCCCGTCTATTTTTCAAGCCAGTCCTTTTGGTCCATATCACAAACATAAAGTACCTACCAAACTCAGCTACAAAATAAAAATTTTAGTGAGCACCAAAAAAGGGTGAGGCCGCTTGTCAGAATTGTATTACAATTCTACAATATTGTAAACTTGTCAAGAGAAAATCTCTATTGGAACAGAAACATCTTTCGAAGAGAAACATGTTAAATGGTCGTTACAATTTGTCAAATTTTTAAGTACGTTTTGTTATCAAACTGAGTACCTAATGTTATGATTATGAGTAACTCACAGTGTTATTAGCTGCAGTAGAAGTACAATTTGCAGAGATTTTTGCATCATCGTCATTATCATCAGTGTCCTGTTCAGCGTTTTGAGTAGAGTTGTTTAGCTCACCATTCTTAATTTCAAGGTTCTAGAAAAATAATTAAAAAGCTTTATTACAAAGTATACAGCATCGGTCCAAGAGAAAAAAAAGAAAACATTTTTATTAACTAAATACAAGATGTACAATATAAACAAGTTGGTACATACATTGAAACCGGCCACCTTTTGATGTTGTAGTAGCAAATTTTTGAATTTGATTCTGGGGCCAATCTTGGGAACCAATTCTTTCAAATTCTCATCATTTAAAAGAATTGCAGTTTCAAGTGTTGTTATAAGATTGTCTGAAAAATACAAATAATAAAACAAACATGTACAAAACTAGTTATGTAGGTACCTAATTTTGTAATTGCCTACATGCGTTCAGTCGGAGTCAGGTTCGGGGCGGTCTCCTGGTTTTCAATAAGAAAAATGCTGTCCGTTTAGTAAAGCTTACAACTTTATCCAACAAGCAATGGATAAGGTTTTAAACTTGTTTGTAATTAGTATTAAACAGATTTTTTCAATAAAACAAACAAATACCTACTTGTCAAATACGAATGTCTGTTGTTTGTGGGTGAAAAAACTTTGATCAAAATATACTTGGATACCCGTTGACACGATCCAAGTATACTTGGACCAAGTAACTTGGACAAAGTAGCTTTTTGTATTGTATACGGCGACGTCAAAGTTTACTTGGTTTGCTCGTTTACATGATCCAAATAGTCATCAAAACTACTTAGTCCTAGCAGACTTGGATGAAGCAAGTACGCTTTGCTAGCTCATTTACACTTAGATGAATTTATTTCATCTAAGCATTTACATGATCCTACCTATCAGTATTATTTCAAATCTTTCAAAATGGCGCACGCATGCGTGATGCGTTCTTATGTTTACGGACGATTTAAATCTTTAGTTTACAAACGAGAATTCTACAAGTTTTGTATAAAACTAGCTTAGATAATCTAAGACCTACCTAGTACCTACACTACCTACCTATGTTTCTTGGTGAAAACGAAGGGTTAATTTATGTATGACGCAACATACATATTTCATTGCGGTGCGAGTGCGACAGATCTAAGAAAATTTATAATCTAAATAAAACAAAAATCTTGATTAAATAAAACCGTGACAATAACTTACCCTGTAGGATTGGTAATAGTTCTTCTAATCCTGCATTACTAATTTCTTCCATAAAATTCATGGCTAACGCTGTTACGACGACGCGACCTTTTGGCAAGTGAAATCCGGTGTTGCCAGATGCTAGCGATGCGCGATTATGAATGATCATTCGATTATCTAAATCATTCGAATAATTCGAATGACCATTAACATATATTACTAATAATTTCATTGATTTGATACTAACGCCACGGCAATACTACGGTACGTTGCGTTGGTGTAAAAGGAAGCAACTCCCTTTTTCATTTTGATTATTGTATAAACTTACAGCTTTCTTTCAATATCATCGATTATAATTAACACGTTTTATTAGGTTGCTTTCAATATTGAAACCGTGCAACCCCATCAAGTTTGGGCTCGTTTGCATGCATCATCTTTCCAAGTACTTTGTTGGGAAAAAGTTTCCAGGGTCTGATGATTAAGCCGGAAGAAGGACACAGGAACTCTTTAATAAAACCACGCCACCCCATCGAGTTTGGGCTCGTTTGAATCGTCTTGACGAGTACTGTGTTGGGAATTAGTGTTCAGGATCTGATGATGGAGCCGAAAGAAGGCCACTGAAACTCTGTAATAAAACCTTGCAAAGAGATGCATTAATAAAATTATGAAATAAACTTATGAAGTAGAGTAGCTAGACCACCAACCAAACAACATAACTTTAATATGATGGCAACTCCAAGGTAACCGCGTTAATTATAATGTACCCGGTTACTTATAAGTATAGTACTGCAGTTTAATGTACCTACAGCTTGACCATAAAGAATGGGGTTGGCAACGCAAAGCTAATTGTAGATGTCGCTGGGGGTCGTTCCGAACCTACGCTCCGAGTGCAACCGAACGCTCTAATGCCGTTACAAACATTAGAGCGTGATATTCGGTTGTAACAACTTTCCCGTTCCAAACGTCAGAGCGTTGCAACCAAACAACCATCAAAATTGATGGTTGTAAAACGCTCTGACGTTTGTCTATAGAAAAACTGTCAATGTCATTTGACATTATTTTGTATTTTGATGTTTTTGTATCTAATTTTCAAATAAATCATGGTAGCTTCGCAAAAAAAAACAGTTTTCATTTGATTTTGAATAAAGGAAAGTTTAAATTAATCCTATTTCAAGTGGAAAATGAAGAGTTAAAAGATGACTGAACAAAAAAGTACAGTTGCCAATAAAATTTTGAAAATTTGTTTCTGGAGATATTTTCTGCGTGGATTCGCCCGTCCCCTGTATGTTTGTTCGATTCTTACATTACAATAAAATACAGCAGTCGGCTACTAAAATACAAAATTGTAACGTTAGAAAGTAGCCAGATGGTAGCAATTTGCATCTAAAAGACTTATTTTGTTTCGCTTATATTTTTAGTCAACTAAAGTGGTTGCCCACTTGTTTGTAAAAAAAGAGCAAACACAAACACGCTAAATAAACTTATGAAGTAGCTTAATGACCACCAAACAACATAAATTTAATGTGATGGCAACCCCAAACACGTTAAATGCGCAGTACGACGACGTAATTAACCGCGCTATTTGTAAATAGCGCGTTTCATTATAATGAACCCGCTTACTTATGTTACGTAACCGCCTGCAGTATAATGTATGCGGTTACTTATGTTACGCATAGCGGCTGTTTTTTTCCGGTTCCAGGGTATCTTTTAACTAATGCGACTACTTAAAATGTTTCGGGATATCTATAGGTTCGTCGAGTTACCTACTAAGAACATATAGGTAATCCAAGATGGCGGCCAACTTTTTGTTTATGGGCCGATTAAAATGAAACTCGGTTTTTGGAACTATTTTGGCAAGAAAACAGCAATGCAATCTTAAAAATATAAAAAATACCAAAGATGGCCGCCGACTTTTTTGTTTGTGGGCCGTTTTTAATGAAATTCGGTTTTTGGTACTATTTCGACACAAAAATAACAGCGCAACATTGAAAACATTAAAAAATTCAAGATGGCGGCAAACTATTTCATTTGAGGGCCGATTTAGATAAAACTCGGTTTTTAGGGTTCCGTACCTAAAGGGTAAAAACAGGACTCTATTACTAAGCCTCCGCTGTCCGTCTGTCTGTCTGTCTGTCACCAGGCTGTATCTCATGAACCGTGATAGCTAGACAGCTGAAATTTTCACAGATGATGTATTTCTGTTGCCGCTACAACAACAAATACTAAAAACATAATAAAATAAGTATTTAGGGGGGCTCCTATACAACAAACGTGTTTTTTTTTTGCCGTTTTTTGCTCTATATTAATAGCAACAACAGGTAGACAGTTGAAATTTTCACAGATGATGTATTTCTGATGCCGCTATAACAATAAATACTAAAATCAGAATAAAATAAATATTTAAGGGGGGCTCCCATACAACAAACGTGATTTTTTTGCCGTTTTTTGGTACGGAACCCTTCGAGCGCGAGTCCGACTCGCACTTGCCCGGTTTTTTATATTTTTTGTATTATTTTAACACGAAAATAACAACGAAACATTAAAAATCCAAGATGGCGGAAAACTTTTTTGTTTTTGGGCCGATTTCGATGAAACTCGGCTTTTGGTACTAATTCGACAATAAAACAGCAACGAATAATAAAAATATAAAAAAATCCAAGATGGCGGCCAACTTTTTTGTTTTTCGGCCGATTTCGATGAAACTTCGTTAATGGTGTTATTTTAACAAGACAATAACAACGCAATGTTAAAAATACAAAAAATCCAAGATGACGGCCAACTTCTTTGTTTTTCGGCCGATTTCGATGAAACTCGTTAATGGTGTTATTTTAACAAGGCTATAACAACGCAATGTTAAAAATATAAAAAATCCAAGATGGCGGCCAACTTTTTTGTTTGTGGGCCGATTTCGATAAAACTCGATTTTTGATACTATATAGACAAGAAAACAGCAACGCAAGGTAAAAAATATGAAAATCCAAGATGGCGGCCAACTTTTTTGTTTTTAGGCCGATTTTGATGAAACTTGTTTCATGGTGTTATTTTAACAAGGCAATGTTAAAAATGTAAAAAAATCCAAGATGGCGGCCAACTTTTTTGTTTTTGGGCCGATTTCGATGAAACTCGGTTTTTGTTACTATTTTGACAAAAAAACAGCAAAGCAATGCTAAAAATATAAAAATCCAAGATGCGGCCAACTTTCTTGTCTTTTGGCCGATTAAGATGAAACTTAGTTTATGGTGTTATTTTAACAAGGCAATAACAACGCAATGTTAAAAATATAAAAAAATCCAAGATGGCGGCCAACTTTTTTGTCTTTCGGCCGATTTCGATGAAACTTGTTAATGGTGTTATTTTAACAAGGCAATAACAAAGCAATGTTAAAACGTAAAAAAATCCAAGATGGCGGCCAACTTTTTTGGTTTTGGGCCGATTTCGATGAAACTCGATTTTTGATACTATATAGACAAGAAAACAGCAACGCTAGGTAAAAAATATGAAAATCCAAGATGGCGGCCAACTTTTTTGTTTTTGGGCCGATTTCGATGAAACTTGTTTCATGGTGTTATTTTAACAAGGCAATAACAAGGCAATGTTAAAAATGTAAAAAAATCCAAAATGGCGGCCAACTTTTTAGTTTTTGGGCCGATTTCGATGAAACTTTGTTAATGGTGTTAACTTAACACGGCAATAACAACGCAATGTTAAAAATATAAAAAATCCAAGATGGTGGCCAACTTTTTTGTTTGTGGGCCGATTTCGATGAAACTCGATTTTTGATACTATTTCGACAAGAAAACAGCAACGCAATGTTAAACATATAAAAATCCAAGATGGCGGCCAACTTTTTTGTTTTTTGGCCGATTTCGATGAAACTTCGTTAATGGTGTTATTTTAACAAGGCAATAACAACGCAATGTTAAAAATATAAAAAAATCCAAGATGGCGGCCAACTTCTTTGTTTATCGGCCGATTTCGAAAAAACTCCCGTTAATGGTGTTATTTTAACAAGGCAAATAACAACGCAATGTTAAAAATTTAAAAATTCAAGATATCGGTCAACTTTTTGTTTGTGGGCCGATTTCGATGAAACTCGATTTTTGAAACTATTTTGACAAGAAAACAGCAACGCAATGTTAAAAATATAAAAATCCAAGATGGCGGCCAACTTTTTTGTTTTTGGGCCGATTTCGATGAAACTTGTTTCATGGTGTTATTTTAACAAGGCAATATCAAGGCAATGTTAAAAATGTAAAAAAATCCAAGAAGGCAGCCAACTTTTTTGATTTTGGGCCGATTTCGATGAAGTTCGATTTTTGATACTATACAGACAACAAAACAGCAACGCAATGTTAAAAATATGAAAATCCAAGATGGCGGCCAACTTTTTTGTCTTTCGGCTGATTTCGATAAAACTTGGTTTCTGGTGTTAATTTAACAAGGCAATAACAACGCAATGTTAAAAATATAAAAATCCAAGATGACGGCCAACTTTTTTGTTTGTGGGCCGATTTCGATGAAACTCGTTAATGGTGTTATTTTAACAAGGCAATAACAAAGCAATGTTAAAAATGTAAAAAATCCAAGATGGCGGCCAACTTTTTTGTTTTTGGCCCGATTTCGATGAAACTCGATTTTTGATACTATATAGACAAGAAAACAGCAACGCAAGGTAAAAAATATGAAAATCCGAGATGGCGGCCAACTTTTTTGTTTTCGGGCCGATTTCGATGAAACTTGTTTCATGGTGTTATTTTAACAAGGCAATAACAAGGCAATGTTAAAAATGTACAAAAAATCCAAGATGGCGGCCAACTTTTTTGTTTTTGGGCAGATTTCGATGAAACTCGATTTTTGATACTATATAGACAACAAAACAGCAACGCAAGGTAAAAAATATGAAAATCCAAGTTGGCGGCTAACTTTTGTGTCTTTTGGCCGATTAAGATGAAACTTAGTTTATGGTGTTATTTTAACAAGGCAATAACAAAGCAATGTTAAAAATGTAAAAAAATCCAAGATGGCGGCCAACTTCTTTGTTTTTCGGCCGATTTCGATGAAACTCGATTTTTGATTCTATTTAGACAAGAAAACAGCAACGCAAGGTAAAAAATATGAAAATCCAAGATGGCGGCCAACTTTTTTTGTTTTTAGGCCGATTTTGATGAAACTTGTTTCATGGTGTTATTTTAACAAGGCAATAACAAGGCAATGTTAAAAATGTAAAAAAAACCAAGATGGCGGCCAACTTTTTTGTTTTTGGGCCGATTTCGATGAAACTCGGTTTTTGTTACCATTTTGACAAAAAAACAGCAAAGCAATGCTAAAAATATAAAAATCCAAGATGCGGCCAACTTTTTTGTCTTTTGGCCGATTAAGATGAAACTTAGTTTATGGTGTTATTTTAACAAGGCAATAACAACGCAATGTTAAAAATATAAAAAAATCCAAGATGGCGGCCAACTTCTTTGTTTTTCGGCCGATTTCGATGAAACTTGTTAATGGTGTTATTTTAACAAGGCAATAACAAAGCAATGTTAAAACGTAAAAAAATCCAAGATGGCGGCCAACTTTTTTGGTTTTGGGCCGATTTCGATGAAACTCGATTTTTGATACTATATAGACAAGAAAACAGCAACGCAAGGTAAAAAATATGAAAATCCAAGATGGCGGCCAACTTTTTTGTTTTTGGGCCGATTTCGATGAAACTTGTTTCATGGTGTTATTTTAACAAGGCAATAACAAGGCAATGTTAAAAATGTAAAAAAATCCAAAATGGCGGCCAACTTTTTTGTTTTTGGGCCGATTTCGATGAAACTTTGTTAATGGTGTTAATTTAACACGGCAATAACAACGCAATGTTAAAAATATAAAAAATCCAAGATGGTGGCCAACTTTTTTGTTTGTGGGCCGATTTTGATGAAACTCGATTTTTGATACTATTTCGACAAGAAAACAGCAACGCAATGTTAAACCTATAAAAATCCAAGATGGCGGCCAACTTTTTTGTTTTTCGGCCGATTTCGATGAAACTTCGTTAATGGTGTTATTTTAACAAGGCAATAACAACGCAATGTTAAAAATATAAAAAATCCAAGATGGTGGCCAACTTTTTTGTTTGTGGGCCGATTTTGATGAAACTCGATTTTTGATACTATTTCGACAAGAAAACAGCAACGCAATGTTAAACATATAAAAATCCAAGATGGCGGCCAACTTTTTTGTTTTTAGGCCGATTTCGATGAAACTTCGTTAATGGTGTTATTTTAACAAGGCAATAACAAAGCAATGTTAAAAATATAAAAAAATCCAAGATGGCGGCCAACTTCTTTGTTTTTCGGCCGATTTCGATGAAACTCCCGTTAATGGTGGTATTTTAACAAGGCAAATAACAACGCAATGTTAAAAATTTAAAAATTCAAGATGGCGGTCAACTTTTTGTTTGTCGGCCGATTTCGATGAAACTCGCATTTTGGTACTATTTTGACAAGAAAACAGCAACGCAATGTTTAAAATTGAAAAAAAAGCAAAGACAGCGGCCAACATTTTTGTTTTTGGGCCGATTTCGATGAAACTCGGTCTTTGGTACTATATTGGCAAGTAAACAGCATCACAATATTAAATATATAAAAATCCAAGATAGCGGCCATTTTTTTGTTTTTAGGTCGATTTCGATTAAACTTGGTTTTTTGTATGATTTTAACAAGGAAATAACAACGCAATGTTAAAAATAATAGAAATATCCAAGACGGCGGCCAGCTTTTTTGTTTTTGGGCTGATTTCGATGAAACTCAGTTTATAGTACAATTTTGACAAAGAAATAACAACGCAAATTTCGAAATATTGAAAAATCCAAGATGGCGGCCAATTCTTTTGTTTGTGGGCTGATTTCCATGAAACATGGTTTTCAGAACTATTATAAAGAGAAAACAGCAACGCAATGTTGAAAATATTGAAAAGTCCAATATGGCTGTTAACTTTTTTGTTCGTGAGCCGATTTCGATAAAACTCCGTTTTTTGGTACTATTTTGACAGAAAACAGCAACGCAATAATAAGATATAAAAAATAGATAATAATAATAATAATAATAATAATAAATAAATAAATCATTTATTCACAACTTCATTTTGTTCACATTTTTTTCCCAAGCTTTCTTGTATAATAGTACCAGAAAACCGAGTTTCATCAAAATCGGCCTAAAAACAAAAATGTAACCGGAACCATTACTTAATGAGACAGAGACAGTACAATGATTTGGTAACCAGTAACTGTTATAAAGAGCCTGGATACTGAAATAATGCAGCTGTATAACTATTCGTACGTATAGCGCATACATATTTTATGTTACGGGTTAAGTAAATTACGTATGCTGCTCCGTGCAGAATCATTAAGCCGCATACGTAAATGTAAAGAGTGCGCCACAGTAATTTAATGATGCGGCTGACGTCATAAAGATTCTACGTACCAAACACAGTAAGTAAGTGAACGGAGTTCGTAAAATGAGCCAGGATACGTAATAACTGATGATGTAGACGGAGACATTATTTATTATCCCGTGTACGTAAAATGTAACGGCATATCTCCGACCCTGCTCGTACATTATGTACGTAACCGGAACCATTACTTAATGAGACAGAGACAGTACAATGATTTAGCAACCAGTTACTGTTATAAAGAGCCTGGATACTGAAATAATGCAGCTGTATTACTATTCGTACGTATAGCGCATACATATTTTATGTTACGGGTTAAGTAAATTACGTATGCTGCTCCGTGCAGAATCATTAAGCCGCATACGTAACTGTAAATAATGCGCCACAGTAATTTAATGATGCGGCTGACGTCATAAAGATTCTACGTACCAAACACAGTCAGTAAGTAAACGGAGTTCGTAAAATGAGCCAGGATACGTAATAACTGATGATGTAGACGGAGACATTATTAATTATCCCGTGTACGTAAAATGTATCGGCATATCTCCGACCCTGCTCTTACATTATGTACGTAACCGGGACCATTACTTAATGAGACAGGGACAGTACAATGATTTGGCAACCAGTTACTGTTATAAAGAGCCTGGATACTGAAATAATGCAGCTGTATAACTATTCGTACGTATAGCGGATACATATTTTATGTTACGGGTTAAGTAAATTACGTATGCTGCTCCGTGCAGAATCATTAAGCCGCATACGTAACTGTAAATAATGCGCCACAGTAATTTAATGATGCGGCTGACGTCATAAAGATTCTACGTACCAAACACAGTCAGTAAGTAAACGGAGTTCGTAAAATGAGCCAGGATACGTAAAAACTGATGATGTAGACGGAGACATTATTAATTATCCCGTGTACGTAAAATGTATCGGCATATCTCCGACCCTGCTCGTACATTATGTACGTAACCGGAACCATTACTTAATGAGACAGAGACAGTACAATGATTTAGCAACCAGTTACTATTATAAAGAGCCTGGATACTGAAATAATGCAGCTGTTTAATTATTCGTACGTATAGCGCATACATATTTTATGTTACGGGTTAAGTAAATTACGTATGCTGCTCCGTGCAGAATCATTAAGCCGCATACGTAACTGTAAATAATGCGCCACAGTAATTTAATGATGCGGCTGACGTCATAAAGATTCTACGTACCAAACACAGTCAGTAAGTAAACGGCGTTGGTAAAATGAGCCAGGATACGTAATACCTGATAATGTAGACGGAGACATTATTAATTATCCCGTGTACGTAAAATGTATCGGCATATCTCCGACCCTGCTTGTACATTATGGACGTAACCGGGACCATTACTTAATGAAACAGAGACAGTACAATGATTTGGCAACCAGTTACTGTTATAAAGAGCCTGGATACTGAAATAATGCGACTGTATAATTTCGTACGTATAGCGGATACATATTTTATGTAACGGGTTAAGTAAATTATGTATGCTGCTCTGTGCGGAATCATTAAACCGCATACGTAAATGTAAAGAGTGCGCCACAGTAATTTCATGATGCGGCTGACGTCATAAAGATTCTATGTACCAAACACTGCCAGTAAGTAAACGGAGTTCGTAAAATGAGCCAGGATACGTAAATGATTATGTAGGCGGAGACATTATTAATTATCCCGTGTACGTAAAATGTATCGGCATATCTCCGACCCTGCTCGTACATTATGTACGTAACCCGGACCATTACTTAATGAGACGGAGTCAGTACAATGATTTGGCAACCAGTTACTGTTGTAAAGAGCCTGGATACTGAAATAATGCGGCTGTATACCTTCGTACGTATAGCGCATACATATTTCCTGTTGCGGGTTAAGTAAATTACGTATGCTGCTCTGTTAATACATATGCGGCATCATTAAACCGCATACGTAAACGTTAACAGTGCGGGCACAGTAATTTCATGATGCGGCTTACGTATTAAGGATTCGGCCTCATTACAAGTAACTCGTTTACATTGTCTTTACAGGGCATTATGCCGCATACTTACTGAACATGGTGTCGTTTCATTATAAGTATGGCTCTTATTTATTTCATGTGAAAAGCACATTATACGTATCTGGCTGCCAGTGCATTACAAATTTGCCAATTTTAAGTAGCCCGTTTTTCTCAGTGTATCTCAGAACTCCCATGAACGTCGATCACCCGTGAGTTATGGTCAGCGGTTTGTTACAAGCCCATTTTATTTCATTGCATAAATTTGCGTTCCGTACATACAATAATTCTATAGTTTTATATTGTATCAAATATTGTAAAATTACTAATATAATTTTGATGCGATTAAACACTTATTGTTTACAGGTTATAATTTTATTGTAAGTATACACAAAAACAAATAACCTATTCTAAACTTAGCCGAATTTGTTGTACAATGGTGCCGAATAACAAGTAAACACGTAGATTTATTGTATTACTCAACTCAACTTTTCTTAGATTGTAATTACAATATTAACGAACATGAACGAAGCTTATTCCCACACTTTATCGAGGATTTAGTCGGTGTAATGCGCAACCCTAATATTAACTTTGTGCTAAATATTACAAAGAATAAGAAACAATAATCAGGTTGCCATGTACGTAATGCAACCTACCACAGGCTAGGTAAAGCCAAGTTTACATCGTGTTTCTATAAATAAAATGGTACTAATCATATTTTAAAAAACGACTTAAATCTCAAAAACTAGCAATAAATTCTTTTAACGTTTTGTTTCTTTATGTAATCGTATATCGTACTTTCCCTTATGAAAGGGAAATACTGTAATACAGTTACTTTTATTTGATCACCTTTATTTTGACAAACTGTTCTAAAACCAATTCTTAAGCCATATAGCTTTTAGCAGCGTATCCGCTATGCATGCCTGCATTTTAATGATACATTTTAAATTCAGTAGTTCTCACGTTCAATGTCTGTAGCCCTTACCTAATATGAGGTATCAGCAGTTACGGATAATGTAACATTATATTTTATATCATTATTAAAATGACATTGGTAAGCAACTAATTTCCCCGAGTATCATGGGAATCAGAGGCGCATAACATTATTTTATTATCGTTTGTATTGATGAATGCTTCTTAATATCTTTGAATTAAATATTTTTACTTATTAAACTCTATTACAATTGCTATTTTGTTAGTTTTGCATTTATAAGTAACATAACAAAGTACTCAAATGTTAAAAAATAGTGGTATTATAAATGCAAACCCATAAATATTTTTTTTTTCGTTTGATAGTATCGACTTTCAGCACGCCACTAACATCATTTTTAGAGAGCATTTGTTGCATGTTAAAGTCAACATAAATCTAAGGTCTAAAGGTTATAGTTTCAAACTTAATATTAATATTACTATACATATTTTTACTCTAGTGTTTTTCTTTAAAATAAAGCGATATAGTTAAGTTATTTGATTTAATTATTAAAATCGTTTTATGTGATTTCAACAAAGACAAAATATTGTGATTCACGTTGTGTGCACGGAGTTGACTACCTCTGTCACATTATTGCTTACTTTGTACTTTTCTTTCTTTAAAAACCCTGGAAATGGTAGTGTCCACTACAGTTCGTGCTATCATCTTAGTTAAAAGTGCCAGTTACTGTGCCAGTAGTGCTTCACGCCACCTAAAACCTCAACAAGTTCCCGAATTGACTGGCTAGTGTCTGCGCATGAGAATCAAGACCACCGACATAATGTTCGTAAGTTTAAATATTTTACCTTCAAGTTTGACTGATTTTTTTTGTGCTCCAAATCAACTTCTGTTTCTGTAAGGAATATTGTTAATGTTTTTAAATAATTTACAGGCAGATAATAATATAAAGTGATCATGTTCGTGACTAATGCAATACTATCGTTTCAGGTCTGAAAGCAAGGCAACAAAACGTGCTAAAAAGAGCTGCAACCCGGATCCTTTCATTGATTCGGACGAAGAAGGCGAAACCGTAAGGTAATTACCTAACATACCTTTAAATTACAGAATACCTACGTACTTTAACGTTTCTATATATGTAGTTATCTAACTTTTTATTTATTTAGACACACAGTTTCCACCTACGACTTCGTCCCTGGGAAAACTTTAAACAGGATAGGATTATATTTTTTGGTGCAATTGAGTACAAAACATCCAAACTTTGCATTTATATATTAGTAGGATTTCAGTCGGTTTATAAAAAATGTGTTTTTTTTGTTTGATTTAGCTCCAAAAAGAAGACTAAAACCACGAAACGCACGCCATCCAAGTCGGTCCAGGAGACGGCAGCGTCAAGCAGCACTTCTGAGTGGCTGTTTGACACCGACTCGGACGAGGCGGAGGCGCCGCCGCGCAAGCTCGGGCAGCCGCTCAGCGTCCTGTCTCGGCGCGTCGCCGGTGGGACGGTGCGTCGGACGGCGCAGCTAAACGGCAAGCTTGTAGCGGAGCTGCGTTTATATGACGCGGACGAGGTCGCGAACCTCAACGGCCTGGAACGTTGCGAAAAGGCAATAATTTGGCTCCGCTTACAGGGAGAAGCGGAGTCCAAAGAATTTACTTCATTAAAAAGCTTCGTTAAGCTAGCAAAAGCTAAATTTACTGAGGACGGGACATTTTACGCCGAGAAAAAGAAAAAATAATTGTTTTCCCATAACAAGCTGCCTATCTTGATCCTCAGTAAATCTAGTTTTTACTAGTTTGTCTATATTAGATTATAGAAACTAGTTATAATGTTTGTAATTTAAACTAGAATTTAAATAAATTCAAATACTTTCTAATATATACTTAGCTACTCATTAAAAAATTTCTTATATTTACCTGATAATTTTTTCTTATTTTTTACTACATCGATACTGCGTTATAGGTAGGTACTAAATTTAACTAGATAGGTACTTAACCTTATATAAACAATTATAGGTATTTATTTACCTTTAAAAACAGTAAGAAAATAAATAGATTCTTTTTTCGCCTCATAATGGCTAAGACTATTTTTTGTTCAGTTTGCGATATATCCGTAAATAGCAAAGCTTTCTCAGCTCACTTGAAAAGTACTGTACACAAGAATAATAGTTCAGTCGTTGAAAGCGAAGGCATTGAAAAAATTCACAGCGCTTTTCGAAGTCGTATAGCGTCATACCGAGTTCGATGCGAGGCGGGCGGTCGGGATGAGCAGGGCTTGGGCGCCGCCCCCGCCGAAGAGCGCGTGCGCCTGCCCGCTGAGTTTTTAACATGTTTACGCAAACGTGTGCGTGATCTGATCTCAGCACGAATGCAAGCTCATACAAGTGTTAAAGTAAATTTTGAGTTATTTAGCGAATTTTCTTTGATATCAAAAAATAATATTTGTTCAGTAAAATCTTTTGGAACTGAAAACATTGTTTTACACCAAAACTATAGTTTTGAAAACATGTATTCAAACATTATCCATACTATTTGTAAAAAAATTGAAGAATTTAAAGAAAGAGATAGTGGTTGGGCTTACGTACGTAGTTTGTATCTTGAAGTAAACATTAACAAATATAATCCTTTGAGAGCCTCGAGTTTTATAGATTTGCCAAAAATCATAAAATCCAAGCGGGCTTGCATAAACATTCAAAATTCTGACAATTATTGCTTTTTATGGTGTGTAATGGCTGCACTGTTTCCTGCAAAACATAACGGCCATCGAACGTCAGCTTATCCACACTTTGCAAGTATACTCAACATTGAAAATATGTCTTTTCCAGTAGGTTTTAAGGATATCAAAACTTTTAAAAAGAACAATCCTAACATAAGTATTAATATTTACGGTCTTAAGAATAGCAACAAGATAGTTGGTCCTCTTTATAGAAGTGAACGTAGAAAAACACATCACATTAACTTACTTTACCTCGAAAATGGTTTACGCACCCATTACTGTCTTATCAAAAATTTGTCTAAATTACTTCGCCAGCAGTTAACCAAACATCATTCTAAAATATATCTTTGTGAAGATTGTATGATATTTTTCGATAACAACGATAAACTGGAAGCCCATGTATGCAGTGGTGTATCAACTATATTACCGAATGATGGAACTCGAATACAATTTAAACATTATGAACGAATGCAGGATATGCCTTTCACTATTTATGCCGACTTTGAATCATTGTTAAAACCAACCGAGTCCGTCTCTGGATCAAGTTGCACAACATCATTACATCAACACGTGCCATCAGCATTTGCTTATTATGTTGTATGTTCGTACGATAGTACGCGTAATAAGTATGTATCCTATCGAGGTCCTGACTGTGTAGAACAGTTTCTAAAAAAATTATCAGCTGATATCACAGATATTTATAACATTTTACAGTCGCCAGTTCCTATGTCATTGACAGATGAAGACAGAGTCAATTTTGCTAAAGCAAAAAATTGTTTTCTTTGTGATAAATTATTATTTGACGATAAAGTAAAAGATCATTGCCACCTTACCGGACGCTATCGCGGCGCGGCTCATTCTTATTGTAACATTCAATACCGGTTGCCGAAGTTCATTCCAGTATTTTTTCATAATTTAGCTGGTTATGACAGTCACCTTTTTATTCGTCAATTAGGAAAATTAGAAGGTAGGATAAAAGTAATAGCAAAAAATAAAGAAAATTACATATCTTTCACAAAATTTTTTCGAATAAATGATGAGGATATAATGCCCGTTCGTTTTGTCGATTCTTTTAAATTTTTAAGCACAAGTCTCGAAAAGTTGGTTGCAAATTTAAGCGATAATGACTTTATGCATTTACAACGCTTCTTTCCTTCCCACGAGCATTTTAGTTTATTAAGACGTAAGGGCGTGTATCCATATGAATACATAACTTCTTGGAGTGCATATGAAGCGAATGAACTCCCTCCTCAGGACTGTTTTTATAGTAAAGTACACGATACCAATATATCAGAAGCAGATTATGAACATGCTAATAAAGTTTGGCAAACATTTAAATTGCAAAATCTTGGAGAATATACCGACTTGTATCTTAAATCTGATGTGCTTTTATTAGCTGATGTGTTTGAAAGTTTTAGAAAAACTTGCAAGATAAATTACAAATTAGATCCAGCCTTTTATGTAACAGCACCTAGTCTGAGTTTTGATGCCATGTTATTAAAAACAGATGTAAAATTAGAGCTGATAAATGACTTGGAAATATTAAGAATGATTCAAGAAGGTATACGCGGTGGAATTTGTTTATGTTCTACTAGGCATTCAAAAGCAAATAACAAGTATTTGAAAACTTATGACCCATCAAAACGTAATAACTTTCTAGTTTATATCGATTGTAATAATTTGTATGGTTATGCGATGTGCGCTTATTTGCCATATTCAAATTTCAAATTGTTGACTTGCTCAGAAATTGCTAAAATCGATTTTCAGAATGCACCCACTGATGGGGACACTGGTTATATACTAGAAGTTGACTTAGAATATCCTGAACATTTGCATGATATCTATAACGACTTTCCATTTTGCGCACAAAAATTTATACCACCAGGCTCTAAAACTTCAAAACTGATCCCGAATTTATATGACAAATTCAATTACGTTATTCATTTTGCTCATCTGCAAACATGTCTTAAACATGGCTTAAAATTAAAGAAAATACACAGAGTTATTCAGTTCAAGCAGAGTCCGTATTTAAAACAATATATTGATATGAATACTGAATTAAGAAAAAAGGCAAAATCTGCATTTGAACAAGATTTCTTTAAACTGCTTAATAATAGCATATTTGGAAAAACTTTGGAAAACACCGAAAAAAGAGTTGATGTAAAATTAGTTAACCAGTGGCGCGATCAGCGAAATAGAACAAAGAAAAATATCTCTGCGGAACAACTTATAGCTCGACCCAATTTCCATAGTGCTACTGTTTTCACAGAAAATTTAGTAGCTGTTCAAATGAGACCTGAAGCAATAACTTTAAACAAACCTATATACATTGGTTTTTCTGTATTAGAAATATCGAAAGCACACATGTTCGATTTTCATTACTCTGTTATGAAACCTTTTTATGGCGAAAAGTTAAAATTGTGTTATACAGATACTGATAGTTTCCTTTATTCGATTGAAAGTAAAGATTTTTACAAAGACTTAAACTTAAATTTTCTTCCTTATTTTGATACTAGTAATTACCCAGTAGATAATCGTTACAGTATTCCAATTTTGAATAAAAAAGTACCTGGTCTTTTTAAAGACGAGCTAGGTGGTGAAATGATTATCGAGTTTGTTGGTTTGAGATCGAAATTGTACTGTATTAAAACCGGAAAAGATGAACTTAAAAAAGCAAAAGGTATACAGAAACATGTCATTAAAAAGGTTCATTTTGAAGATTACTATACGGTATTGAAGAAAAAAAAATTTTTACGTAAGAAAAATATCTTATTTAAATCTCTGAAACATGAAATTTTTACACAACAACAGGACAAAATAGCTTTGTCAGCTAATGATGACAAACGCATCATTTTAAAAGACAACATTTCTACATTATCATGGGGGCATTGTGATAGTCTTGTTTAGTCGTTTTAAGTAGTAAGAGTTTGTCAACATGCCTGCAAGTTATTTAACTGAATGTGTGGTGTCAATGCGTATTTATTCGCATTTTAATAATATACAAATAAAAACAGGATTGTGGGCTGAGAAAGACTTTTTACCACAAATTTATTTTTTTAATGAAGATGAATATTTGTTTTTATCTGTACAAGAATGGAATGAAGTCTATGCAGAGTATACAGTTTTAGGCTCTTATCATGTGCCAATAAATTATACTAATAAAAACTTTTTTAACAAAAAAGAAAAACCTCCTTCAAAAAACCTGAAACAAAAACAGCTTCAAAATTAAATACCTCTAAAAAAGCGAGAAATAATATTCAAATCATTAGTTACGCATAACATTATTAATAAAACACGTCTATTGAAGTCGGGTGGGGCTGGAAGACAAGTAATTTTTTTTTTTATATTTCTGAAAGCCCCACCCGACTTCATTAGACGTGTTTTATTAATAATGTTATGCGTAACTAATGATTTGAATATTATTTCTCGCTTTTTTAGAGGTATTTAATTTTGAAGCTGTTTTTGTTTCAGGTTTTTTGAAGGAGGTTTTTCTTTTTTGTTAAAAAAGTTTTTTATTTTCAACTTTTTAGTGGCAGGTATGTAAGCATGTTAATATTTTTTAACTTTATAAAATATTTTCAATGGTAAAATGCCCACAACTCAAATTCCCAATTTACGCTGTTTGTTTTTGAGGAGTTCCATTGTGTCTTCGTAGTCCAAGTCTAGTCCAGAACCTTGCATTGCAGACCATGGTTTGGTTTGTTTTGGATTGTCATAAACCTACCAAAATCCAAATTACTTTACATATACTATTTGAATTTGAGGAGTTCCCTTGTGTATCTTCGAAGTTCAAAGTCCAATACCGATGAAATTGAAATGTGACCACTCTTGAAGTATACCCTTTCAAACAAAAAAATAATCATCTAAATCGGTACATAAACAAAGATGTTATGTTCGAAAATTCGTAAAAACACGTGTGATGGCAAGCTAAATAATTGACATTTTTCAGGATTATGAAAAAACTACCAGCCAGATCTCTGTAATTTTTTTATGGGACCACACACAAACTATGTTCTTTAAGATAAAAAAAGAATTGTATAAATCGGTTAACAACTGACGAAGTTATGGTAAAACATACATAAAAAAAAAAATAAAAAAAAAAAAAAATACCGACGACTTGAGAACCTCCTCCTTTTTTTGAAGTCGGTTAAAAAATAGCCTTATGTTGTATCATTTATTATATTGTGATAAACGTTGTTCCGAAAAATTTATAAACCTAGTTTTAGAAGCCCTTAATATGTTTGCATTGTGTATTAATTTGAGAATTGAAGAACTCAAAGAAGATTATGCTATAGCGTGTAAATTCGTAAATAAAATTGAAAGTACAATAAAAGTTGTAAGCTTGTCAGCTTTACAAAACATACATAATTTATTATATCATTGTTTTTATTCAGATTCCTTGATTGAAATGGAAATTGTTTCTATTAGTAGTGCCTATTTCATAAAAAAAATATGTAATATTTAAGTTTATCATTTTAATTAACTGTTGCCAATTCCATTTTTTTTTTACTAATAACTTTATACTAATTCACTAGAAATAACCCTAAATAAAGCTTACATTAAGATTCTTTACACCAAGTAGGTATTATGTAATATTTTATTGTAAAGTAAGGGCTAAGTGAAAAAAGCAGATTGTGTGTTTTAAAAAATAATAATAATTATGTAAAACAAATTGACTTTTTATTGATTCAATAACTCCCTCTCTGTAGAAATAGTTAACCTAGATCCTACTAATATCATAAATGTGAAAGTTTGTAGGTTCGGTTGTTTGGATGTTCGTTCCTCAATCACGTAAAAACTACTGCACGGGTTTGGTTGAAATTTGGCACACAGATAGTAGATAGCCTAGATTAAACTTTTTATCCCGATATTTTCACGGGAACAGCAACCACACGGGTGAAACCGCAGGCGGCCGCTAGTATTAAATAAGTAGCAAAATACAACAGCATAATAATAATTCGATTGCAACACCTGTGTTGAGAAAACGCTAAGCTTGCATGATATAGGTAGGATCATATTTATGCAAAAGACATGTCCAGACACGATAATGCTAAGTTAGCGGGAAACAATATTCACATGCACGTTCTATGCAGCGGGGTCTGAGGGGCATTGCTTATTTGAAAGTAAGTCTTCAAACGGTGCACGCGCGCGTGTAATTAAAAAATGTCCGAGAAAACTTCGTGTGTGTACATTGCAGGAGGACGGGGGGAGATGCCTCTGTTCCAAATTAAACTAGAGATCCAGCAGTTCGAACAAGATAAAAATAAAAGTGTGATGGGAAGAACAGTGGCCAAAGCTTGTTACAGTGCATACAATGTGGCAGATCCAGTGCTGCGAAATGCAGCTCACACGCTATTCCTTATCACGTCAGAGATGGGAGATCGTTCCGAAATCAACTGTGCACAATAGTAAGTACCTATTTTTTTTTTAATTTAAAGAGCCTAGCTATAGTTATAGTCAATTGCAGCATCTTATTTTTTCAAATAACATTTTTCAAAGCACGGTATTTTATATGGTTATAACAGTTAGGTATATGCAAATATAATATCATTAGTAAATTGTGTATCTTATTTTTTCTCTTTTAAAACGTTGTGTTTACCTTACACACAGCACAAATTTATTGGCACAAATATTTTTTAGAATTATAAATTTTATAAAAAAAAGAGTAAAATAAGGCATAGGTAATATTGAAAATAATAAATGTTTTTTTTTTCTTTGCAGATACAAAGGGTCTCCTACAAAGGATAGCTTTCGAGTTTTCGAACTTCAATTAAAATAGGTGAGTGGAATCAAATCACATGTCTAGTTGTTTTAGATATTATTTTTTAAATTAGTTGTCTTACTTTACGTTTGTTCTTTTCAGATTTATCCTGCTTGCCGTGTTTCAACGAACTGCTTAGATTCTAAAATGTGTAGTAGATGTTATACGAATTACTTATAAATATGAATAAAAATAATTTTGTCTTTACTATTATTGTTTTTAAATGTATTCGATTACATGATTTTTTAATAAAGATTAGTTTAAGATTGTAAGTTGTGAGGAGACTTAATTTATAATGTGTAAAATATTATGTTAAAAATGTAACTTTCTACGTAATTGTAATAAAAAATGTATAGTGTTTAATGAGTGATGTTGAGTTAAAAATATAAATAAAATAAAATAATGTTGTTTTAAAAGTAAATATAAGAATGTCCCTTAAACCCATTTTTTGTCTTCCATATAATAAATAAAATTGTTTCATAATATTATTTAGTTTTATTTCTGAAGTCTATTAAATTCTAAAGTAGGCCCAATTTCATAGGTCACATTTGACATCTACTAGTCCATAGTGTAATTTGCTTTCTCTCGTATTTATTACTATTAACTGAAAACGTGGAGCAATTGTGTCTTCGAATAAATAAATATTGTGTGCCCACCGTTAGATTAGAACATTACGTTGTTGAGTTTTGATGAAGTGTCAAATGTGATCTATTAAAGTGACCCTACTTTAAGTCTTTTAAAGGGGTTCTGAATGAAAAAGGATCAAAATATTCAAATAATCATTTATTTAAAAAAAATTAGACATTGAAATTAATGTTATTCTCCATTATCCATTTTCTTATACAAATAACATTTTTCAAAGCACAATATTTTATATGGTTAAAACAGTTATATGCAAATATATCTTTACAATAGAGCCTACATAGAGTTTCTAAATTAGGTATACCTTTATCGCTTATATCTAACACATTTTCATGTCCACATAATTCTTGCACCCACTTAACTTTTTCTGCACCTTTAACTATGATCTTACGTTCACGGAGGTAAGGTTTAATGAGTTTTCTAAATTCCCTGTAGTCAATATATCCCTCGCTCCATTTGTATCCTCTGTTTCTTTCTATCCACCAAACATGTTTCCTTTCTTCGAGAGTTAAAACAGAGAACGGATAGGGGGGTTTTATCAAAAATATTTGAGTGTGCTCTGATGTACCAATAACTAATTCTTTTAAAATGAACTCTTTTTTTTCATTCTTAAAACCTTGCACGTCCACTATTACATCGTTATTCATGATAGTTTTTTAACGATGTTACTAAGGGGCTTATATTCAAATAAACAGTCGTTAAAGATAAGACAATATGCTGCAGTCTGGTCGGGTATCTCTTGATCTGCTTCTATTTCAACACGTACGTCTATGGATCCTTTTAGTGTTTCATGTTGACGAGAACAATCGATAACAAATAAGGGGCCAATTTCTTTGAATTCTTTTAAACTCAACAACGGTTCTGACCGACGTCCGTGATAAGACTGTTGAAATCTGGCATACTGTTCACATATTAGAGAAAACTTGTTGTCTGCAAAATTAATATTCAACCCTTCATAAGGGTAATACGATGAATTTAAAAATAATCTGACATCTCGGATACGACAATGATCGAACTCTGCCATAGACATTACAGCATTATGTTTGCGGTTAGTTTGTAAAGCAATAACGACAAATCTTGGTTTCTCGATCTGAGATGAAGTTTTAATAGACCATGTATGTTTACGTGTTTTAGGTAGTAATGGATACTCATATAAGTCCCAATTATGAAATGCTACTGCTATAGGTCGATCTTTTTCTAAATGTTTTAACAAATTTATTCTTTCACGGTCTGATACTTTAATATGAGGGACTCGCCAGACAATTTTACTAATAACTATATCATTCACAACTTCATCAATACTTAATTTTAAAGCATTTTGGTTTGTGTTGCTTCGTAACAGTACCAACTCGTGTTTACAATTAATTAAGATTTTTTCGTAATCTTCTGCAAAACCTAATATTTTATTCAAAGGTATAGAGGCGGAAAATACTCCATCACTCGCCGTTGTTGTACCTGTAGTAGACCAGCCCCAAACCTTGGCGCATTGGGATTCGTTTTGATTCAACGAAAGATAAGACTTTATAGTCGTAGTAATGCCTGCATTTTTTATTTTATCTATTTCTACTCCATTTAGTTCATATCTAATATCTTGAAAAAGAAATAGCGCTCCATTATTTGCAAAATGCGGACTTGACACTTTTTCTTGCTGTTTGGTGACGCTGTTATACTTAGAAACATTTACAGTGCCCTCAATATACAAAGTGCTGAGGGCAGGTAGCACGTACAAATCTTGCTGATTAATAGGTATTCGAATTTCATCATTCTGGTTGAAACTTGTTACGTATGGTTTATACGAGTGATATTCAAAACTTTCAATGCTGTTGTCGTATGACACTGGCTGAAATATGTTCAGAATATTCATTTTAAAAGACCTATTAATTTTAAAAATTCTTTATTGTTTTTAGTAAGCTTATTTTTTTTTCGAATAGGTGTTACTTTGAAAGGTGTTCTTTTAGAACTAACTCGCACTGTAGATGTAGCTATGTTTTTATTAAAATTTAACATCTTTTTCTAAAGTGTAAATACAACTGTACCTCTTCACCGCGTAAGTTTATTTGCCTATTTTCAGCGTCTAACAACCTTATATTCATAGCGCTTATTGAACTTTGGTTGACGGGAAAATAAATTAAGTGTTCAGGTATTTCAATAATTCTGTAACCAGGTGGTACGTTTGGTACAAATTCATAAATTATATGACTTGCTTTCCCGTTCACGAATGATCCACTGATTACATCACATTCGATGCGCACTATAGTGGTCGATAAAATGTTAACAGGATAGCGGGACTCTGTTCTTATGTTAGCCTTTACTGTTTCCATTCCAAACCCCAAAATTTTACCAAGAGAATCACTTTTATCGAAGTATACATTTTCAGAACAATAAATACTTGTTTTCAAAGTATTGTTATTGCAATTTAATTTTAACGCAGCATTCCTCATATTACTTTTCAAAAAATCACAAATATCTTGAAGTTCATATGATCCTTCAGGTATTTCGATAACTCCATCCTCACCGTAATAAAATTTGTTGTTTCTGTTGTCAATGTTAGGGATAGAATTAAAAGTTAAAAAATATAAAAGACCACACTCATATTCTTCATGTAATTGTAAAGTTGGTGAGTAATTTGTGGTTAAAAAATCTCCTCTGCCGGTTATTGATACGGTGAAAGACATGTTTGTACTGATAATATTTATTCATAGATTCTTAATATAAACATTTTTTCCAATAATCTCTTAAAAATTTTAAACAAAGATGTCCACAATTTATAGTACCAAACGTTTGATACTGTACATAGTTATAGTTTATAGACATATTTAAATAATTTATTAACTCCAGCGGTGGTTGTAAATTACCGAAACTATCAAAATATTCACAGTAATCGTTTTGTTTAACGTAGGCTACCCAATGGGTTCCAGGATTATCCGAACTATCAAGATTTAGTATAGCACACTCTATTTTTTTTGGTCTTGATGGTAGTGTATCTCTCATAAAAACTCCTCGAAAGTATGGTATATCAGAAGCATACTCTAATATGTCATAATTAGTGAGGGCTCGTCTGGGTAGCCGCTTAATTAGTTTTTTGAAGGATTTAAGTATAACCCAGCTCCTTTTTTATGAGGTTTGATGTACAATCCTTTTCCAAGAGCGACAGCTTCCATCGCCCTGTTATGTCGTTCAGATTCTTGAAGATTCTTTTGAGCAACTTTGTAATCATTGACAGCCTTTGCTATACCTGCTGCACCACCAGCAAGTGAACCTAGAGCTGACAGTCCAGCGAAAATTGGAATAAGAGGTAAAAAGCCTCCACTTTTCGGAATAGGAATATACCGAGGCAAGCGTATTCCTTTTTTATTACTAAACAGTTTTTTGGCAGCTGCATATGCGTGTTTTATAGCTGTATGGTTGTCTTTGGGTTTTAATTTTTTCATTTGTGAATGAATTTTTTTTATTATGGACTTAAACGAACGTACTCCAGCACCGGCTTTTAGTTTTGCCTTCATTGCGTTTTTTACGATCCATGATGCAACCTTTTCTCCCTTCCCAGCATCCTTTGATTTCAATCTTTTCTTAGCCATATTCAGAAGCTCTAAATCAGCTTTATGTCGGATGTTCAAATCGTTATTATTATAAGCAATATCGTGATGCATACAAGCCTCATCTAATTTATTTATACCCCTATCACCTCTTTTTAACCGCTTCTGAAGGTTTGTTCCAGGACCACAATACTGGTATCCTGGAATATGTAGCTCAAACGGCAAACTATTAATTAAACCGTTTATGATACCACTTCCTTGTTTCATTGATAATCTTAAAGTGAGATATATTTAATGATAGTGCTTAATTTATACTACAACACTAATGCATTTTTATTCACCCAACTATTCTCTTCATCACTGAGACCTAACCATTTCACAAAAAGCTTGTTACCCTTTCTTTTTATAACCTTTTCAATTAGATAAAGATCGGGAAATTTTGTTTTCTGTAATTCATATTCATAGAAAGACCCTAAAATCCTCTGATTGTATTTATCTTGCAAGTCATAAGTTGGTGGATTCGTATGTTTTACCTTAACTACAATAAATATTTCTGTTGACCAATTAGGAGTGTAACTTTTGTAAAAATCTCCTTTATATTTACTTATACGAACATGATCACCAACTTGAAACTTTGGTGTCTTACCCATCTCAAGCCTTTGTGTTTTAATAATGTTAGACTTGACAACCATTTGGTTGACTTTATTGACAGCAACAGGCTTAAATTTTGTTACTCGATGAGTAGTACTGTTATAATTTTCTACTACTGAATTCAAGTTTTGTCCTAACCATTGGTAACGACCATACAAACTAAAAAGTTTGTAAAGATTGCATTTTAAAGTACGTATTACACGCTCCACAATAGAAGCCTTTTTTACAGAATAGGAGGAGTAATGATTTATATTATACTTTTTTAACAATTCTTTGAAAGTATCGTTATAAAATTCCTTGCCTAAATCAGTTTGCAAATGTTTAGGTTTTCGTGTTGAATTTGTTAATATCACTTGCATTGCCTCTGTAACACATTTTTTCTCTTTTGATTTTAATGGATTTGTCCAGACGTACTTTGAGAAAGCGTCAATTACTACTAAAATGTATTTGTATCCTTGATTGAATTGCGAATATTTCTGAAAATCTATAAGGTCAGCTTGCCACAAATCATCTATTCCTTTTAGAGTTGTTCATAACGCCTATAAAGCAACAGCACGCTACAGACTATATGCTATTGATTTCTAGCGCGCTATTAAATACGCTACGTTATAACGCGCTATTTATCAGGAAGCGTGCGGGCGGCTGGCTGGCGCGTTAGATGCAGCACGTTAGATCTCGTAACACGTTACGTCACACGTCGTTCGTTAGACAGATCGCGCGCTATACAAAAATGTTATTTATTAATACGTTGCATTTTAGTCTTAAATAAAATAAAGCAGTAATGTAAACTAATGAACTTTCTTTCATACTTTTCGGGCTTAGAACCGTCTATAATACAATTATACGATTTTGGAAAAACAAATATGTCGGAAAAAATAAAGTCTAGGTAGGAAAACTTTGTCTAGTGATCTGTAGTTAAGAAAAACAGGTGCAAGCGATTTTCGACCTAATTGACTATGGAAATTCGGTTGTTTTTTTTGCCGTATTCTCGTTCACTAACTTCGATGTTTCGTTAAAAACCGTGATTTTGATAAATGTCAATAAGGTCGAAAATTGCTTGCACTCATTTTTTACGTAGTTTTCAGTAGACAATGTTTTCTAGTAAAAAAAACAGGTGCAAGCGATTTTCGACCTTATTGACGTTTGCAATTCGGTTGTTTTTTGCCGTATTCTCCTTCACTAACTTCAATGTTTCATTAAAAACCGTGATTTTGATAAATGTCAATAAGGTCGAAAATCGCTTGCACTCGTTTTTTTAACTAGTTTTCACTTGACAATGCTTTCTAGTTAAAAAAAAACAGGTGCAAGCGATTTTCGACTTTATGGACATTTGAAGTTTGGTTGTTTTTTGCCGTATTCTCGTTCACTAACTTTGATGTTTCATTAAAAACCGTGATTTTGATAAATTTCAATAAGGTCTAAAATCGCTTACACTAATTTTTTTACTAGTTTTCACTAGACAATGTTTTCTAGTTAAAAAACAGATGCAAGCAATTTTCTACCCTATTGACGTATGAAATTCGGTAGTTTTTTCCCATATCTCTCGTTAACCTATTTTTACTTAGCTAAATTAAATAACTTAATACTAAATAACTGACTTAATAAATAACTCATAAAAGTCCTAATCGAACTAACACAATATAAGGTCGCGCGCGATATTATACCTAGCGTGCTGCGTGAGAAACGCGCGTAACGCATCCGGTAGCAACAGCGCGCACGCGATGAAAGCCCACGCCCGCGGCCAGCCAACGACGCTACTTGTTGCCACGCGCGATATTCATAGCGCCATAACGTCTACTTACATAGCGCGCTATGTGCGCTATGTATAGATAGCGCTAGACGCTATATTAACCACCTCTAATTCCTTTTAAGATTGTACATCGACGTGGAAAATTTCTTCTTGCTGCTTTGTGGAGTTCATCGACTATGTCTTTTTTACTCATTTTTTATTTAATTTATCTTCAATCAAAGTATATATTTCTGCTTTAGTATAATATGAAGCACCTAAATGATCTGAAGTTGCTTTTTCCAACTTATTTAGATAGTGCTTAACGTTAATATGAACTTTATTTATTTCTTTTCGTAGTTCTTGTACTATTTTATCCATATAAGCTTTATTCACTGCTTCATCGTCCTCATTTGGAGACGGTAGACCTTTTAATTGAGATAATTTTAAATCATAGTATCCTTTATCTGATTTCACCAAATAGTCATTGACGTTGTCAATATATTCTGTTAAACGTAAACGTTTGTGAACGTGGTGACCGAACTTGTCTATGTTCATTGCACTTTCGATGCTTTGTTCAGTGAAATTGCGAGTATACTGCCCAATTTCCCCGATGCATCACGCTTTTTATACTCTTTAAGGTTTATACCGATTCCGGCTTCATGTAATTCCTCGACTATCGAAATTATTTCATTATCTACTCCAGTGTTACCCGCAACTCTCGACGCTAGAAGTAATTTTAATCGTTCAACTAATTCGTTTGGATCATCCCAATAAACATAGTCAGTATCCTTTTTAACTTTCTTCAAAACTTTAACGCCTTCTCCCGTTGAAAGACTTTCCACGCTTGTTGTAGGATTTCTAGCGAATTTAAACAAAGGTTTGATAATATTCATGTACTTATATCCCTTGTTGCTGTTTATTGGTTTAGATGAATCAAAATTGCGTCGGTGAGCATTGGTATCTAAAAGTAATAATTTATAGTTTTGCAGGTCATTGTCAGTGATTATATCTAAGTTTGGTTTCTTTTTAAACAATAACTCTTTCAATCCTTTTGTTTTTTCCAAACTATGAGTTCCTATTTTAAGGAAACTGCCATCATCGAAAACGCGGGTTCTGCCTAGCATTAGTCTTCCACGTTCATTTCTTATTCCGAAAGGTATATTAGAAAAAACTTCAGTTGATGTAGACCACGACAATGACTTATTTTTAACACTCGGTGATGACTGAAAAGACTTAAATGACGACTCGCTGATATTGTGATCTTCAGAAGGTGATGCTATGAGGGTTTTGTCGGTATTTAAGCTACTACGTACTTCGTCTTCCTCTTCCTCTTCACTATCTGCTTCATTAGGATCTTCACTAGACAAAAACGATGAGGTTCCGTTATTGCTTTTCTTTCTTATTTTCGCTAATGGTTCATAATTATTTTTACTCTCGAGATGTTTTTCGTCATTTTTGTTTGCCAACAGGTTAAGCGGGTCAACTATTGGCTTAAAAACTTTTTCTAATACTATATTTTCATTATTTTTTACATCTCTCATCATTTCAACTTTTCTTTTAACAGCTGCAGCAGATTTCACTATTTGTTCTTTAAGGTTTTTCTCCATTTTAGACAATATACTGCTCGGTTCTGAATCATAAACGAGAATGACACATTTTTAATTCAACAAACTATTATGTAAGTACGTTAGTCCAACACTATAAAAGTATCAAATGTTGATCTGTAGCATCCTTTATTTTTTTCACAGTCCTTATTTATCACAAGGTAACTAAAAGGCTTTCTCCAAACAACCGAACACATTTCCCGAAACTGGGACCAGGTCATGTCTGATCCCACATGCTCATCATAAACGTGTCTTAAATTAATATCATCTTGTTTAAACAGTATTATAAGGTTTGAATTGTCCCTAACGAGTTGTTTGGGTATTTTAGTATATGTCTGATTTATATAAAAACAATCAATGTTCTTATGACGTCCCATTGCAAAATAATCTCTTATATGGTTTTGGTTTTCACAAGCAACGTCATCAAAAATAATTATTGAATTAGGTAAAGCGTCATGAGGACTCAATATTTCGCTATTATGATTATACTTGTTATACGTTATATTGGGAACCGAATCTAAAACTTTTTCTAGAAATAAGTATTTAGCCTGATATAAGGACTTTGAATACACATATAGGTGGTGAAAACGTAGACCATCTTTATGCATCAATAAACCTATTACTAGATTAGTTTTTCCACAATTTGATGGACCGCAAACAATGCAACGTATGGTGTTGGGTAATAAGATTCCATGCCGTTTTGGCTCATTTGGTAACGGATCACATATGGATTTTAACTTTAATGATTGTTTTTGTTTGACAAATTTCATATCCAGTGGTAACACATGACCATATGGATTCGCGTATTGCAAATAAATGGTAGAAAAACATAAATTTTATACTTATATACTTGTTTTTATCGGTTCATGTAATTTTTTGAGTTATTACTCACTTCATGTTGTGAGACCGTATTTTTAAAACTTCGTGTATTGGGCATTCTAAAACAGTTTCCATACAAAACACCAACACAGATCGGTGTGAGGTGGGATGGGAGCGGAGCGTAGCGTAGCGTAGCGTAGCGTAGCTCCCACCTCACACCGATCTGTGTTGGTGTTTTGTATAGAAACTGTTTTAGAATGCCCAATATTACCCTACTCTTGTATTTAATTATACTAATCGGGTAATGGATATGCTGTAATTTCAATTTCGGGATTTAAAATTACTCGAACGGGCAATGTGTCGTCTCTTAGTGCCGGATATTTTTTACCCTAAATCTAGGGTAAATTACCCTAAGCTGGCACCACTGTTTTTTTTTAAATAGAAGGCAAAGAGACTCAACTCAAACTTCCTATATGGACTAGATTTTAGATTTTTTTAAATAGCGGAAAAAATACTGATCTAAAAATTCTGAAAAAAATATATATGAGCTTAGAACACTAAAATCTCGAAATGGTTTTCTAATTTTAGTACTTTCTCAAAATGAAATGTTGTCAATTATAAAAATTCTAAAAAGATCCTAATTATTTTAAGAAAGTAAGTTGTAGTTTCTGATGACTTACTTTGTGTTTAACAATAAGTAGCCTTATTAGGTATGCTGTTGAAAAAAATTTAATAAAAAACTTAAATTTTCAATGACTAATATTTATTACAATTATAAGTTGCTTTTTATTAAATAAAGTGTTTGCCAAAATAGTTCTAAAATTTCCTGATTCTAATTGATAATTTGTAGTCAACAATTTTTTTTTAAATTAAGTCATCCTTTTAGCCAACAAATTATGTCCTTTTATTTAAATGACACGATTTATTTTAATTTTCCGTCTACCTACCTAACCTAGTACAGTACGAAAAAGTTTTGAGACTTGTAGGACCCACGCATGAGTATTGCAAATCAGTGTGCGTCGAATTCTCTTCATCATGGTTCCATACGCATTCCATACGCGCGAATTGTATGCGTCCCGACAATTTACGACCTATCCGTCGTGTTATGGTTTCACCAAGTAGTGCTCAGAACGCGTCATGGCTTTTCTTCATTTCCACAACGCGTTGTGGTCGTTTGGTATGTTGACCACGACGCGAATTTAGCTTTGTGGTATTTCTATGATTACAACAAGGCGTTCTGGGCGTTTTTATAAGAGCCATGACACGAATTTCGCGTTGTGGCATTTTGGCAGTGACCAGAACGCGTCGTGAGCGTTTTTTTTCACTCAAAGACCGAAATCGGTCTTTGAGCCTAACAGATACACTACACAAACATGTCGCTACTGATTAAAAAGCTAGCTGCTATCTGAGTTAAAAAGTACTAAACTGTATACATATTCTTACACGTGACTGTACCCTATCTACCATATTTGGCTTTATAAGGCTATTACCAAACAGCTTGTATATAAAAATTTTGTTCTAGGTGTTACCAAGTGAGAACACATTTTTCTTAAGTGGTACGGCAACTCGCGTGCTTTACTACTTTGCAGAAGAATTCGTTAGCGCGCGTATCGCGCGTATACTGGCGATTTGCCAGCGAGTTCGCCAAAAATGCGCAACGAGCTCGCGGCGAGTTCGCAACGAGTACGCCGTAAACTGGCCGCGGGCGGCGGCGTAAACGCTTCACTTTGAACACGCTGGCAAATCGCTAGTTCATGCATAGCTCTTAGTACATGTTAAGGACCTAAACTAAACGTATGTTAGTGACGGCGCGGCGTGCAAGCGATTTTGACCTTATTTAGGAGTGGTAAAGCGAAAGTGTTGTCGATAGAACATACCGATTAACTAAATGTTTTATCGTAGGTGGTACCGAGTAACTACTGGGCGGAGGGCTCCCGAGGCAGCCTGGAGGACGCCGCGGGCAGGCCGGCCTCCGCGCTCTCCACCTCCGAGTCTCTGCAGACGTTACTCTCCAGGTATACCTTCATCGTATTAGGTCCTTACCTATTTATCCAGGTGTACCGAGTAACTACTGGGCGGATGGCTCCCGAGGCACCTTCAAGTCTTTGCAAACGTTCTTGGCCAGGTAAACCTTCATCATCACACCACACAATACATACAAGTACAGAAGGAACCGACGAACTAAAACCTATGGAACAAGCATTCCCTCAAAAATGGCACCGCACGAAAATGACAACTAAGTGGGCAGGGCTTAAAAATGCTAGCATTTAACTATGCAGCACAAAGCTACTGAACACTGGTTGCATAATAGCGACCATAATTTGTATACTCATAGATATTATCTAAACGAAAAATATGATACGTTATTTCTGCATCTTTTTACTGCCTTTGAGTCTTTTACACCATTTGACTACAAAGGACGTCATTTTTAATAAACTCCCCTTTTCTTTAAAAATTACAATTATTGTAAAGAACGCTAACGTCTTTCACCGGGTGCGTGACTGGCCCGACTAAATATTGTGCGAGTTTTCAAATTTTAGCACCGTGGTACCATTTTTTAAGCTATATTTGTATGCAATTACACTTAATTGATTTTAGTTCTCACAAAGGAACACTCCTCAAGATCATTTAAATAAATAGCAACTCATTCTCCTACACAATTAAGCTCAATTTAGGTCGCCAACGCTCTCTTCCCTACAATTATATTCCATTGCCATTTTGTTGTTTTGTTGTTGTATTTTGTAACTGTCTATTCTGTACTAAAGTTTTTTTTTCAATGCCTTTACAGCATCGGTCTGGAACAGCTATGGTCTGTGCTAGAACGCGAACAGATAACCGTAGACATCCTATCAGAGATGTCCCATGACGATTTGCGGGCAGTCGGCGTGGCGGCTTACGGCCACCGCCATAGACTGCTGAAGGCTGCAAGACATAGTCTGAGGACCGCCACAGGTAAAATCATCATCATTATCGTCATTATATTATAGTCTCTAGTCTAGATGATTTGCGGGCAGTCGGCGTGTATATCCGTCCGCCATAGACTGCTGAAGGCCGCAAGACATAGTCTGAGGACCGCCACTGGTAAAATCGTCATTATATTATAGTCTCTAGTCTAGATGATTTGCGGGCAGTCGGCGTGTATATCCGTCCGCCATAAACTGCTGAAGGCCGCAAGACATAGTCTGAGGACCGCCACTGGTAAAATCGTCATCATTATCGTCATTATATTATAGTCTCTAGTCTAGATGATTTGCGGGCAGTCGGCGTGTATATCCGTCCGCCATAGACTGCTGAAGGCCGCAAGACATAGTCTGAGGACCGCCACAGGTAAAATCGTCATCATTATCGTCATTATATTATAGTCTCTAGTCTAGATGATTTGCGGGCAATCGGCGTGTATATCCGTCCGCCATAGACTGCTGAAGGCCGCAAGACATAGTCTGAGGACCGCCACAGGTAAAATCGTCATCATTATCGTCATTATATTATAGTCTCTAGTCTAGATGATTTGCGGGCAGTCGGCGTGTATATCCGTCCGCCATAGACTGCTGAAGGCCGCAAGACATAGTCTGAGGACCGCCACTGGTAAAATCGTCATCATTATCGTCATTATATTATAGTCTCTAGTCTAGATGATTTGCGGGCAGTCGGCGTGTATATCCGTCCGCCATAGACTGCTGAAGGCCGCAAGACATAGTCTGAGGACCGCCACTGGTAAAATCGTCATCATTATCGTCATTATATTATAGTCTCTAGTCTAGATGATTTGCGGGCAGTCGGCGTGTATATCCGTCCGCCATAGACTGCTGAAGGCCGCAAGACATGGGCGATTTCAAATTTCTGTACACCTTAGATTTTTTTTATTTATTTTTTTTATGTAAAGTTTAGAACTATTTTACAATCGCACTATGAATAGCACATTCTAGATTTTAATATAATTAGAAATTAATCACATAATACCGTGTATTTTTGCTTTTATTGTACAAAATAGTAAGAGGTGTCGAGATTTGACGTCAGTTTTGTTACTATATAAAAAGGTAATAAATAAATTAAAACTGCGAGCATTGAACAATATTTATTAAATTTTATGAAAAAACAGCAAAATATCAAAGGAATGGCAGCATGAAGTTGTGTGCAATTTAAAAACGACTACCACTTTTTCAAAATATTAACTAAGTTTTGTTACCATGGAGCCAAAAAAACATTCATTTTTGAGTTTTTTAATTATTGAGAGATCACAAGAGCTCTAAACAACCAAAATATTGAAGAATCATAAATTCTTTAGGTATTTTTGTATTAATAATACCTGATTTTTTTTTTAAAATAGATAAAATATTAAAATAATCGTCCAAGTTTTATGGGACAGTAACAAAAGTGACTCTTGAAATATTATTAGGCTGAGTGCACATAATTCTTCTTAAAATTTAAAATTACAAATTAAATATTTAGCCAACTACGTCACACACATATCACGAGCGTGCTTTCTTTGTACTTATTACCATTAATATAATCTTCTATGAACTATGAATTATTAATCTCTACTAATTTCAGTCTTTGCGTTTATAATACTAATACCTACTCGTAGTGTTTAAAATAGCTTTGATGTAGCTACCCGTTTTTTTTATTTTCTCTTTCTGCGTACTTTATAGCATCGCTTCTTAGTTAACCTATTTTTGTCTAAAATACTGTCGTGGTTAATGATGTTGGTGTCACAATGACAAAGGCCATTTATCATAACACTGTAAGAATACTTTATTGTTACACTGTTTTTTAACCCAAATAAATTGAAAAAAAAAAATAATAATCAACAGTCTTCATTAACTAGGCACTTAACTTTTTAGTTTAATATGTTATTGTACGTATTATCACATAATATTTGAGCATAATCAGCATATCACAATGCTTACCTTACTTATATTTAACAAAACTACTACGGCTCCTCACTATCTTACTTGTTTTTACCCGGGATAAACGTATATATTATCTTACTTTACATAAAAATGTAATATGTTTTTATATTATAATATTTCTTGCAAAATAAAAATATTCAAAACCAATTGACAAATGTACTAAACCTAATTTTCAATATAAACAAGAAAAGGGCATAACGAATTCCAACATCAATCTTCTACAAAGATTATATAAAATTAAGTAATACTTAATAGAAATACAATTAACAAAAAAAACAGTTAACAGCTAGCAATATTCCATATGAACTCGGCTTAAGATGTCAGTTTTGTTACTTTTTTGGTCAGGCCTATATGTTACCGCATTTCAAGTAACAAAATTGACGTAACATTTTACAGTTATAATTATTGAAAAAATAAACTATAAAATACTCGCTTTATTTAGCGACCTATGAAACTGTTGTTTTGTTTCAAATAATTATGCTCTACGTTTCTTGTAAAAAAATATGTATTATTTAGATAAATAGAATTAAATAATGGTAACTTACCTTGACTAAATAATATGGATCTCCTGCGCCCAGCACAGAACAACCCTTTCACAGTTTTTTTGACACTGCTACTTTTTTTATGGCGGCTTCAAAATGGTTGCCTTGTGTATTGCCATATTAAAATTTAGAAGTCCCCACGTGTTATTTAAGGACTTGAAAAATGGGTAACAAACCTTGACATGTCAGGGTGACTCAAATATCGACTTTTGTTATATATTTGTTTTTTAATAAAAAATATTAATTTATGAGGGCAATAGCATTGGTTTTTCAATCGTTTAAAAAGATATATTTAAAATTCTTAAAATACCACTGTACCCTGTTATGTTACGAAACATGAGTTTTATTAAATTTCGTTACCGTTGAATGAGATGGGACATGTGAAATTAAGTGGTACTTTATGTTTTTAAATTTATTTTAAAAATAAGTGTTAATTATTTAGTCATACAAATTACATATTTTAAAAGTTTACAAATATATTTATTTACAGGAAAATGTTTTTTAGTCAAACTTTTTGAAATATTTACGTAAAAAATAAAATATTTATGGGACACGCTAAATTGGGGGGGTGTTAAGAATTTTGAAATCGCCCACATAGTCTGGGGACCGCCACAAGTAAAATCGTCATCATTATCGTCATTATATTATAGTCTCTAGTCTAGATGATTTGCGGTCAGTCGGCGTGGCGGCTTATGGCCACCGCCATAGACTACTGAAAGCCGCAAGACAGTCTGAGGACTGCCACAGGTAAAATCATCATTATTATTATCATCATTATATATATTAGTCTCTAGATGATTTGGGCAGTCGTCGTGGCGGCTTATGGCCACCGCCATAGACTACTGAAGGCCGCAAGACATAGTTTGAGGGCTGTCACAATATACATATACTGTTCAAAAGAAAAAATAAAGGCCACCATATGATTTTCCATACAAAAGAGCTAAGTTCGGAACGCAATTTTTCTGATAAATTCAATCTGATTTTATTCGAATTTGATATTGTTCGAAAGCTAATAGTCAACTTACTGACTTTACTGTCGAATTTACCGTAAGTATAATTTCTATTAGGTCTTTACCTATGAAATTGCCGATATTTTGTCACATACAGAGAAAATAATAACTCTATAATTTAAAATTTTAACAAAATCGTGAATATTACATCGAATTATGATCATGATAGTTAACTATCAGTAAAAATAAAGTCCATATTTTAGCTTTCGTGACATTAAAAAAAAGATCTTGAAAGTGACTCTTTTTTTGTGAGCAAAAAAAAGGGTGACTGAAGGGGTTGTAACTTAACCAAAACTTATTTTTTCGCTTATCTTAAATGGAAATAAGTTAGCATAGTGTTCAAACATTAGTACATAAAAGTTTTGTTACATGAGTGTTCATGGTTGTTAAATGAACAAAGAAAATGCTATTATGAAAAATGCAACTTCTTGAGAAATCTCCATACAAATCGGCAATTTCATAGGTAAAGACCTATTATATTTAGTTTCATACAAAAATACGCGAAATGTGAAATTGAACGTTGTTTAATTCATATCTGACAGTTCCAAACGTCAAATCACTGACTCGAATTAAAAATCCTACTTAATGCCTGGTTTACACGGGGTCAGTTACAATGGCAGTACAGTAATTCAGTCCAGCGCTGACTTGCTACTGGGCTCGTGTAGACACTAGTTTCAACCCAGTCAAGTGCTGCCTTCTCGCTCGCAAGTCAATCCATCTGACTGTTAACTGCTGACCCGTTGTGGTTTAGGGCACAGTACGAATTGCTTGTGATCCTGTCTACATATACTATTAAAGTCAATTCCATGCAAACATTTATACAATGATATTCATAATAATAATATAACTTAATTTAATGTTAAAAAAGTAATTTCTAATGTTATGTTATTTTTAATAATGTTATGTTTTTGTTTCTTTTTTCCGTTAAGTGTTTTTAAGATAGGTATACTGTTTAAATAAGTCTGAATTTAATTTTAATATAAGTACCAATATTGTAATGTCCTTACAGGGCTCATGTGTATTCACCAAAATAATTTTAAGATCCTTATTGTTACACATGAAATGCAATAAATAACGGGTGTAACAATACACTTAACAAAGCCAAAGTCCACGCATTCCGCCCATCATCAGGATCATTTTTGTCTTTTAGACTTTACCTGGGAAACCAATAGCTACGAAGTTATTGAAGGTCAAAGTATTTTTTTTATGAAATCTTATTTTAAGTATTCGTTATTTTCTATTTTTTGTCCACAGACATATTATCAAAATTTTATTTATTTCATAACAAACAATGGCTTCAAAACGTCATCACTTAATGTATCTCATGAGCACGCACATAAACGTTGCCTCTCAACTCGGCCGCGCGCAGCTGTGTAGCATACACTCGCAGGCGCGGTCTGTTGTACGCGTTAAATTGCGTGGTAATTTATGCAATGCTTTTTTAACACCAATTAAAAAAACAAAAAACCGACTTCAAAAAACCTACCTCTAAAAAGCAAGAAATAATATTCGTAAAAATAAAAACACGTCTATTGAAGTCGGGTGGGGCTGGAGTACAAATTCCTTTTTTTTATTCTAAAAGCCCCACCCGACTTCAATAGACGTGTTTTTATTTTTACGAATATTATTTCTTGCTTTTTAGAGGTAGGTTTTTTGAAGTCGGTTTTTTGTTTTTTTAAACAATTTTTTATTTTTTAATTTTTAGTGTAGGTACCTTTTGTATTAGGTAGTGTAGGTATATTATTTAGGTAGAAAAATCGGCTCAGCCAAACGTGAGTTAATCGCGGAGAAACATACATACATGCGGGTCAAACTACGAACCTCCTTTTTTAAGTCGGTTAAAGAACTACACTTAAGATATCCCTTTTCAAACAAAAAAATAATTATCTTATTCAGTTCATAAACAAAGAAGTTATACGACTGATCATCGAGGTAGTTCACACAAAAATCATACTATTTTCGTGCTTTTTTCAAGATTACTTGAAAAGTACTGAACCGATTTCAAAATTTTAAAAAATGGGACCAACTTGGAAGTTTACCTAATCTAATAACGTTTGAATCATTTCAATCGGTTCAGCCGTCTTCGAGTAATCGGTGTACATACAAAAAACAAAAAAAAAAAAAAAAAAAACGGGTCGAATTGAGTACCTCCCTCCTTTTGAAGTCGGTAAAAAATTAAAATCGTTTCCCAGCAATAATTTTGAATTGAAATGGTCCTGGAGATGGGTAGAATGCGTAGACCTCGGCCTCGTTGAGTGTCTTGTTTATAGATGTGAAGGCGGTTGTTATCTTAGTCAGCCAGCCGGTTACCAGCCGCTTTTTTCGATGACTACGGTGATCACCCATAAACAGCGGCTGTCTACGATTGAAAACAAGTCATTATGTTTTATTCAATCCGTTTAATGTCCTAAGTGATAATTTTTGTTTATCTACATACTACCTACTTACTTTATACGTTACTTCAGCTTTAATTATTCAGGTAAGCGCTCTTTCCTCTTTCTTAGTTGCGTCGATGTTATTTTGAAATACTTAACTTTTAAATTAAATGTTTCATCTTACTCGGGCTGATCAAATAATTCCAAAAACACGAAACACAAAACGGACGTTGTAGGTACACATGTGAAACATTGCGAAACGCTAACCTTTGCGAGCTTACCTTCTTATTACGATTGTACAATAATAATAATAATAAAAGTGGCGAAGCGGAGTTTCATACCTAAAGATTAAATAGGTACTAATTATGTACCATATAAATAAGTAGGTAGGTTAGGTACGTACATTAGCTTATTATGTCTTGTTGAGGGACATTGCAAAATACCTAATTCATAATATTTAACATTTTATGTTTTAAACCATGACAAAGTAGATAATTAATTTAGTAAAAATATCTATTTGTATATAACGGTTCGTTTATTTTAACAATTTCGACTTAGGAACTGTAAAAATTGTAAGACCTTTTAGTATTGAGTCGGATAAGCAGCCGGTTGCCAGCCGCTGTCTAAACGTTATTACCGGCGGCTTTGGATAACTACCCGATAACAACCGCTGTTTTACAACTATAGTCTTGTTACACCCGGTATATTCTATTCTATTCATACCCAGTTACTGGGTCCGAAATTCCGAGTCACTGGGTCCAGTCACTGACCCCGTCTTAACCAGCCCTAACACAAGCGGAAACTGCTCAAGTTGTTCGATGCCTGCGGTTTACTGATAATGTATTATTTGTTGACAGAATGGTACGGAGGCACGACACTAATAGATGTCACTGCCACAAGTGATGCGAGCTGCGACAGCGAGTACACCATAGTCGAGAGGGAAATGCAGGTGAGCACATTACATTATTTATTTCATAACATTACAACTTCAATTGAATGTGTTATATATAAGTGGTGGACGGATAATTAGAAACACCAGTTGATTTTCATACAAACGAGGCGACTTTGAAGCCTTGGTTCTCCGCCAGGGATTGACCTAGCTGTAATCTGATGATGGCCATCCAGGGAGGGAATAGAGGAGATTCGAATATCGCTAAACACAACCAACTGATCTGATCAGCATTCTAATGGCCGAATACTCAAACGCTAATTAACTTTGAGGGGCTCTCAAACGTCTTCCTGTCACATTAAATGTCAAAGATATGACAAAGACAGCATGCTGTTTGAAAGCCCCTCAAAGTTAAGTAGCGTTTGAGTATTCGGCCATAAGAGCTGTAAGGATCAGAGTTATCAGTTTCAGCATTTCCTTACATTTTGATGGTTTTTTTAAACATATCCAAATAGATCTTAGAATGCTATATTAGATCAATTGGGTGTGTATGGCGATCTGAATCTCCTCCATTCACTCCCTGGATGTCCATCATCAGATCACAGCTAGGTCAATTCCTGGTGGAGAACCATGGTTTCAAAGTTACCTCGTTTGTATGAAAACCAACTGGTGTTTCTAATTATCCGTCCACCACCATAATATGTCGTAGGATAATCGTATAAACGGGAACTTTGCAAAAATCCTAGGTCGATTGTAAAGAACCGGATAATTGGAATTTAATATAGATTTTTGCAATCATCCGAAATTTTTTTAGGATCTTTGTAAAAATCCCAGTATGTTTCGGATAATTTAAAACTTCAATGCTGATTAAATAATCTAAGAGTTGATTTAGTTTGATAGTTACTTTTTATAGGACTATAGGTAGCTCACACGGTGCGTGATTTCACGGTTCCGTAGGTCTTGCGTGTTAGGTGGTGCGGGAAGCAGTAGGGGGCTTAGTGGGTAGGGCCTTGGCGAGTCCCACATACCTTCGGGATGCATAAACGCATTCCCCCTACTATAAAAAAAAAGGACTATAGGTAGCTGTTAGCCAATCAGAGTATCTGTCAGTGCATAGCGTTGACGTCCGCCAATCAGCGCGCGTAAAATGATAGCTTTCGCGATTTACCTAAGCTGAATTTTTGTAAAAATCTCAAACGTTACTCCGACGATTGCAAAAATCTGTCTCAGATTCTAACTATCCGATTCAATTTGTTCCATTATCCTACGACGTATTTAATAAATTAATATTGTTAACAGGCATCAGTGCGAGCGCATAGGGATCACGCAGCGGGCGGCCATTTCAGCTGTTACAACGTAGTGCGGGTAAGAATAGATTAAAGTATGTTTATTTTTGTAAAGATCTACGATTGAAGATATACGAATTCTCCGATATTATTTTCTAAAAGATGGAATTATATATATATATATATATATATATATATATATATATATATATATATATATATATATATATATATATATATATATATATTTATATTTATATATTACATATTTATATATATATATATATAACGACTGTAGCTTTAAAAATGGCTGATATGCATGGTTATTTTTGATGCCGTCTGTAAAAATTTTGACTCATCGGCGGACAATAATCCTGTCCCCAAACTCTTACTATTATTTTTAGTAAGCATGACCATTTATGGCAAACTAGCTTCTGCCCGCGACTTCATCGGCATTTACATTCGAGAAAATCCCTAGGGAACCTTTAACCAAGATAATAGTATCCTCCTATGTTTTAATCCGGCTTTTAGACTATCTGTGTGCCATATTTCATCCAAATCCGTTCAGCCGTTTTGCATGATCGATTAACAATCATCCAAACAAGCAAACTTTCATATTTATGATATAAGTAGGATAATAAGGCCTCCTCCGAAGCGCTCGAAGTAGGAAATTTTTGCTACATGAAATGGGACTGCAATTCACTTAAGTCTTAATTTTTCATTTTTTATTTAAGTTATTATTAAGTTTTATACCTCAACTGAAAGCTGAATAGATGGTGATGTTTTTAAAATATTATGCACGCTTAGTTGCTAGGAATTTTTTAAAGATATTTGCTGCCTTTTCTAAAAAATCTGAAAAAATAAAAATAAAAAAAGATTTTAAGGATTGATTTTTATAAACACATGTACTTTTTGTAACTTTTTTTATTCATTATCAACATTTAGACTGTTTTCTATACCAAAATAATAAAAAAACCGGAATCGATCGAGTAGTTATCTTTTATGTGAATTTTTTGTATCTGAAAACGTACTTTTGGTAAAAAATTACTTAATTTTAATTTACTCATAAACTTTTTGTTTTGACCTCATCTATAACCCTTTAGCAGGAATACGTCATATTTCCAGTGACCCTGTATATAATAAAGAATTTATTTCAGACCAGGGTCCATAGTGTTAGTAACAATTTTCTTACAAACTAGGGTTAGTAACAATAGTTGCATAATTATTTACTTGAGTGGATATATCCTAGGTTTTTAAAACGTCAAATCCGTTTGAAATATCGTTACTTTTTTACACGACTGCCCAAAGCAAAAAGAGTGTATATGTGTTCAGGGTTCATGTATGTTTGTGGGTATGTGAGTTTCTTTATTCCACCATAACTTCCAAATGGCTCAACGGATTTGGATGTATGGGGTATTGTTAGAATCCTTACATCATTCCGAGTGACACTGACTATATTTTTTTTTGAAAAAAGTTAATAATGACGACTGTATGTATGACGCCATTTTCAAATGTGAAAAAAAAATTTTTTCTTCAATTATTACAATATGGGCATCAAATGAAAGGCCTTAATGGGCACATTTCAAAAATATATAATTTGTCACTAAAATGTGTGTAATAAAAAAAAAATTAAAAACACGACTGCCCTGCTAAAAACAAACTAAAAAGTTAAATAACAAGTGTCATTGCAGTCGGGGGACCTCTTCGATTAAAAATTGTTCCACAAAACGGTCCCCCGACTGTTCTTCTTGTCAGTTAAAAAAGGTGGTAGGAAAATATAGACGATTCAAAAGCGTTTAATCACTAAGTTTATTTGAATAAAGCTATTTTGATTTTGACTTTGAAAGCGAATCGGTAGCAAAGATAAGATTTTCATTGTCTAGGGACACTGTTCTTGTATTTAATTTATGTTAACATTAAAATGAAAAATAACTTTATCATTAAATAAAACAATTTTTAACGGATACTAGCGCGGTTTTATTGAAAGCACTTTGGTAATTAGTTGGTATTTGGTTTGATTTTTGGTTCTCCCGACGTTTCGGCAACTTTGCAGCTGCCGTGGTCACGGGGGACTGAAGCTACCCGTGAGTCTACCCTCAAGCGAAGAATTTTTTTAGACGTTCAGAAATTAAAATGTAACACAAATGTTTAATTGTTTTATGTTGATTTATAATTTTATTTTATGAATTATTTAGTGCTAAAAAGAGAGAGAATCTACTGAAACCCGTGACCACGGCAGCTGCAAAGTTGCCGAAACGTCGGGAAAACCAAAAATCAAACCAAATACCAACTAATTACCAAAGTACTTTCAATAAAACCGCGCAAGTATCCGTTAAAAATTGTTTTATTTTATGTCTAGTGAGCGCGTAAGCTTGAGAAGTGAATATGTCAACTTTCTCATGAACAATAACCTATGTCTGTCTGTCTATTTATGACCTTTTCACTCCTAAACTATAACCAATTTTTATGAATTTTAGTAAAGAGATAGATTGAACCACAGGGAAGGATAGGCGAAAATGAATATCGATAGGAGTGGAATAGGAGTTGAAAATTATATATTTTGTATATTTCCTTGCCAAATAGATTAATTCGAACCAAATCTAAAACAAAACTTCCTTTCAGATACAAAAAATAGTCAACGGTCGTCTATGGGAGCGATACCAGCATAGACGAAGAGAGGTGTCGGAGGAAGCGGGAGCGCACAATGAGAGGATGTTGTTTCACGGGTCGCCCTTTATAAATGCTATAGTGCAGAAGGGATTCGACGAAAGGCACGCGTATATAGGTAAGTTGTAATAGGGTGTGTTTAGGGATGCAACGATATATCGGAAAACCGATCAATATCGATATATCAACGCCTAAAAAACATCGATATTTACGTCATATAGTTTGCACACGTATTTTCATAGTCCCAGATACCTTTATATCGCGGCTGTTAGCTGCGTCCGATGTAGTTTGTTTCCAGCTTCAATCTTATAAAAGAAAGAAAAAATAAATTATTCTCTACACGTAGCTAAGGTATACAAAATTAAATACTACATAACTACGTAATAATAAACTACTAGCGGCCGCCCGCGACTTCGTCTGCGTGGAAAGGTTTTTTTGCTCTCCCTCGGGAACAAAACTTTTTTTCGGGATGAAAGGTACCCTATGTCCGTCTCTGTACCTCTGACAACGTGTATGCAAAATTTCATGATGATCGGTTTAGTAGTTAAGACGTGAAGACGTAACAAACAAACAAATAAACAAACAGACTTTCGCTTTTATAATATTAGTAAGGATAAACGTTTGATATAACAAAAACTACATTGGATATGTATAAGCTTTAAAAAAAAGATGAAACGTCGATAAAATATCGATATATCGGTGTACTAGACCGATGTATCAATATCGACTTATTTCGATTCGACATCCCGTATTATAGTTTGACAATTTTGTACGACGTCATAGTAGTGAACGATTGAAAAAATGTGTTATGTAACTTATGTAGTCGTTATATGGTGTATCTCACGTAGCTATTTGTTAAATTCATAATGCAGAAATTCTAATCTAAAGCTTTGTCCAGACTTGTATCATTTTGGCGTATCATATCACCGTATCTTTACCATACATCGCTAGTTTGGTTGGGCGTGCGTTGATATTACTTTAACGCACGCCCAACCAAACTAGCGATGTATGGTAAAGATACGGTGATCTGATACGCCAAAATGGACTAGTCTGGAACTCTGGACAAAGCTTAAGCAGGCCTCCTTCACTCGCTCAAGGTCGCGCGATAAGCACCTACCGCTAGCCGTGCCTACGGAGGCACAAGTGAGCCGCGGGCCGCCATACGCCCGCCTGTGTGTGTAGTCGCGCGGCATCTTACTGCATAAGTAGATATTGTCTCCTTATAATAGTAACAATGTCGAATCAACATTACTGTGCCGTGTACGGATTTCTAAATCAAAAACCAATAAACAATTGTCGTTTTTCACATTATGATATATGCTACGCAGTTCATTTAAAATAAGTCAACCCTAACGTTGCGCCGTCAGAAAAGGTAAGAGCACGCGATAGAAAGGGAGGCATCTACTAGGTGAATTAAACTGTAGGTCATTAGCGCTGCGAGACCTGAATTGCACTTTATTGTGTCGGAGCAAAAGTCGCTATTTATTTAAATGACTTTGCGGCGTGCTGCTTCTGTACTTGTACTATTAGTTATTCTGTGGCTTAAGGCGGTTGTATGACCGAAAGTGGCGCCCTCAGAGGTTTTTATTTAATAAGTTATTAATAGAAAAAGATTTTAATAATGTTTATCGTGGAGATTTTAGGGCCCATGGTCTAGTATTTTTAGAAGGTATCACTACATGCACTCGTAGTCATTCGTAGAAGTAGATAGCAAATGTGTCAAAAACGGCCACTTTTAGCAGTTTTTCTATCTACTTCTAGCAGTGACTACTAGGGAATGTAACGATACCGTCTAAAAATACTAGACTGTGGGCCCTAAAATCTCCACGATAAATATTATTAAAATTGTGTATTAGAATTATAATATTAAATAAAATTCACCGCGGCGCCACTTTCGCTCAGGGTACCACCTTAAGGCAGAAAAATACACAGGCCCTTTTGAAAAATGAAATAACTAAGTAGCTTGGCAATTTTAGACTGTTATATGTAAATTTCATTTAGGAGGGACACACGTATATAGGTGTTATGTAATTGTAATAAGGAGTATTTCAGCATGATAACTATCGTATGTGCGTAAATAACCTACCAGCATAGAAGGAAAGAGGTGTCAATGCGGGAGCACACAATGAGAGGATGCTGTTTCACGGGTCGCCCTTTATAAATGCTATAGTGCAGAAGGGATTCGACGAAAGGCACGCGTATATAGGTACTGTGCTATTGAAATAAGGTGTATTTTAGCTTGACATTTTTGTACGATGTCTGGCTTCACTCAAAAGGATATCAAAATGTCTAACGGGTTTTCTATATGTCAGGTGATATATCTTACGTCGAAGTTCATGTTGTATATATTCGAAATTATATAAAAATTAACCTATTTTTGATTCAACGGTAAATAATCAAATAGTCTTTATTTTAAGCAGATAAAAATATTATATATGTTGTCATTTCTTAAACAATCTTGACTATTATACGGTTAAAGACACGATATTTGTATCTTCACTCGACTATAAAATATGCAAAGACAGAAAATTTTAATTATTTTTTCATCTCTAAGTCACGAATTATATATAGAAAAATATATACTGACATATTATTATAGAAGAATATTCAACGGTTACTTTTCCAAAAAGTGACTTTATGCTTATAATAACAACAAAAACATTGAATAAATGAAACGGTTATATATTATCATTACTCTTCATACATAAAGAAAAAGACAGAAACAGAGTTTTTCGAATATACTGGTCTTCTCAGACCAAATAAAAAGTAAAGACGGAGTCTTCCGACAAAGCGGTGAAGCCAGAAAAACTACGCCTTGGCTGTGTACATACACAGTTTACGCACACATATGTACCGAAACTACGCCTTGGCTTTCGTTCGTCATTGGGCGAACCGTGCCGCCCGGCCCCCGTCCGCCCTCTAGTACGCACACATGTACCATCAAGAACCGGCTTCACTTAGTTGTTCGCAACCACTGCGCAACGCTCCATCTTCCTTTTTTATTTGATCTGAGCTGGTCTTAAAGATTCTCGCCTTCGCCCTAGGAAACCCCTATGTTCGTACCCTGCAGTGTAAAACAGCAATGATGGATAAGAGTGTAGTCATGATGGCTCCACCTTTATATAATAAGTTGCCGGAGAATCTGACAAACTTAAACAAAACTAAGTTTAAAACTGTGTTGACCAAACTATTAATAGACAAATGCTATTATGATATTAAGGATTTTTATAATGATTATTTTAATAATGATATTGACATGATAATAGGTAATCATTAATTTCAATAATTAATTTTTGGATTTTAATTTATAAATTACCTAACATTTACTTACTCAGTTGGTCAGGATTTTTCATTTTTAATTTGTTTAATTTCTTTAATAATAATAGAATTGTAATCTGTTTTATACTTCATATACCAAAAATGGTGAAACATAGATAGCACTATTAACATTTTTCAATGTATAAGTATTAACATCAATAATGTACCTATGTTTATGAATAAATGAATTCTATTCTATTAAATCATGTTTATTTTCCTTTCTTAGGTGGTATGTTCGGTGCGGGAATATACTTCGCAGAACATTCTTCCAAGAGTAACCAGTACGTGTACGGATTTGGAGGCGGGTCGGGGTGTCCGACGCACAAGGACCGCAGCTGCTACTTGTGTCACAGGTGAGAGGGGTCAACATACAATGGCAATGACGATTTTTGTTTAGTGGCTTATCAGAAAGCTAATAACACCACATGATTAACTATGAAGAAAGGAGATGTCCCAGCGTTGCCCCAGTTTCATTTCATTTAATTACTTTCATAATTAAAAAATGCTAATTACATTTTGTTTAGGTATAGTATCAGTCAAGAATTGTTTTATATTTAGATAAACAATTACAAAAACATTAAGTTGAAAGTTTTCTGAAGTATTTTGTGAAAAAAAATGTAAGTAAATAGTACTATCATGATAAAAAATTGTGATTTAAAAGCGTTTTAACTTAAAAATCCCACTTTTTAATGCAGAAAATAATTATTAATCTGATTCTAGAGTACCTACCTACTCTGACATATTACTTTGATTAAGACGCGATAGACTTTCATTTTTTGAGAATGGTGGGGCAAATGACATAGGCGCGATGGGACATGTCCTTTCACTATATCTCTTAAACCTGAGAAGTTATACGAGCTAGAACTTGAGGGTCCTTATGACGTCATCCGCGACGTACCTGAACCTTACGTCGTACGTAATAAAGCACATATTACATTGAGCTTGACATTTCTTTCAAACCCTTATAACTCAATCATTTCTAAACGGAAAAAATCTTTCACTAGGGTTCATAGCTATGAGTATCTTTATATTATATTATTAAAACTATAGGATTCAAACATGTTACTGATCCTCATTGATGGGAAGACTTGCCCAAAGTATAATATATGATTAACTAGTATCCGCCAAACTAGTATATTCGGAAAATCCCTAGGTAACCTTTGACTCCAATAAAAAAAAATCCCATGTTTTAATCCAGGCTATTCGCTGGGTGCGAAGGTATAATAATCGATCGCAGCGCTCATGGTGGCAAAAAGTAGAAATAATGAAGGCTCTGTAATCTGTTTGAAAACGATATTTTATTGATTACTAGCGATACAGGAACAATTATATATGTTTATTATCACTTAATAAAATTATTAAAGTAGCTTTATCCTCTTGTTTTACAAAATCTACAACTAAAAAACCGGTCAAGAGCGAGTCGGACTCGCGCACCGAGGGTTCCGTACCATCATGATTGCACCGTTAAACCACACTGCAGAGTAGAATAATATAATTAGTATTGCAGTTTTAGGTCAGCGCCATCTCTTGACCGATAGTGGAACTAACGTTAACTGTTTTAGAAATTTGATAATTTCTAAAAAAGTATGCTATATTGAGACATCGTTTTATTTTTCCTGTAATCTTTATATAAACTGCTATCACATAGAATTATTTCAGATTTTTCTCTTTGCAAACTTCGGAAATAAGGGGGGGGGAACGGTATTTTTTTTTACATTTTTCATCATAAGTTGAAAACTATGCCGTCTAGAAAAAAAAAAAAAAAGATTAAAAACGTGCAAACGGCGCTCTTTCATATGATACCCCACATGCCCTAGTAGCTCCACTTCAAATTTTTAAGACCCCTTTTCAGGCCCTGCTGTAAAAAAGATATTTATTTTTTTATTTATTTATTATTTGCAAAATAGTTGGGCAAATGTCATCTTAAACTATTCCAAATTTCAAGTTGATACCATTAGTAGTTCTCGAGATATCCAGCTGTGACAGACAGACAGACTGAGTCTCACCATAAGGGTTCCTTTTTTACCATTTTGGTACGGAACCCTAAAAAGAAGTAAACAAACCCTAATATGACCAAAATAAAACACTCTTTTTAATGACCAAAAATGATTTCACAACACTTTGTCCACCCAAATCACAGTAATTTTGAAATTTACATTAATAACACAATATGTATGTATAGTATTTTTTAACATTTTGTCACAATGCCGCCATTACATATCAAAACATCAAAACGGTCAGGTCAGAGCCAACAAAGTTGCAACACGCTAGGTGGCGCTAAAAGCGTGCACGGAGCCAATAAGCACACCCCAGACACTTCATACAACCGCTCCGTTATAACCTATTACACAGACACTACACAGATGACGTTTATACACGCGCAACTGTGTGTGTGTAAAGCCAGGGCTACGGGAATCGTGTCGCCCCAAAAACAATTAAACAAATTGGTTTTTCACTATTTTAACTAGTGATGCAACGGAAGTGTCTTAGCGGAACCAGAAACGGAAACAGATGTCAAAAGTAAATGTTAGCAGAAACGGAAACGGATGCAGAAACGGAAGTGTAAATAATATGAAAAAAAAACAAATTAACATTTACAAAAATGTAATTCTTTATTAAGTATCAAAATGTGTGTCAACATCATGACACAAACAGCAGCAAAAAATATTACGCGCTTACATTCACGAAAAAGTACGTTTGCGGAAACAGAAGCAGAAACGGATGTTGAAAATCGCGCGGAACTTTCGCACTTGCGGAAACAGAAACAGAGATCCGTTGCATCACTAATTTTAACAATAAATTACGTATTTGGGTCATTGTCAAATTCAGTGGTCATTTTGTTCGGAAGCTATAAAATTAAATAAGCTATGCATTTAGAAGAGAAAACTTTACCAAACAATACCAACTGAACTAAAAAATCTGTACTGAGAAGGTAATAAAATCCTACAGTCATATATTTTTCCAAAAATCCTATTTTTGTCTCAAAAAGTCCTATTCGGTGGTCTGTTCGGAAACCAACTCGGCTTTAATTTGTGATCTTAAGGTATATTAAAACAAGCTCAGTTAATAAATTTCGTTACCTTTCAAAAATCGAAGACTGTAATTTATCCTTATAAATGTTATCCAGCAATATACCATTATTAATTATTTTATTACCATAGTCTCAATTTTGTTCCAAAGATTTAGATCTTTTCGGTTACCCTATTTTATTACTTGAAAAATCAAATTTTTATATTTTCTTGAACGCCTCCTAACATAAATTGAATAGTAGCTTAATTGTGAACGCATCAATAATTCTTAGTGCGAGTGAGAACACTGCTGCATAGATAGTCATGTCGAAAAGGAACAAAACAAAAAAAATGTAAAAGATGACTCTCCTTTTCAGTAACAGCTGTAAAAAGCTAACAACTTATTAAACTACAACGTAGCTACATGGACCTACTTGATAATTAAGCCATTTTACTAATTTCAAAGTGCTTTTATCATTATCCTCAAAATGTTTCGTTTTATGATTTTTTAGTGAGGAAAATCCATTCGGTGGTCCTCTTTTCGGTGGTCCATTTGCTGGATCGACCTCTAATTTATGTTGATTAAGATTGCTAATGTTCTAATGGATATAAATAAAAACAAATTTCCTTTAATTTCGGACTTTTTTAAACTATAATTTTTTGAGCCCCGTTTTGACAATGACCCATTTACCGGTGACAAGAAATGTTTCCATGAGTAACATTAAATGTTTTGCTTTGCTTTTTGCAACTAAAATTCATGCCGCTGTGCGCAATAGTCGACAGCTGTTTACTCGCACGACTGAACGAGCACACGATATGGCATGGCACATGAACTCAGAGGGGTGAGGTAATTGATTCTAGGGCGGGGCGGGGAGAGTCCTTTCTATACGTACGTAGTACATCTATTCTGTGCTATATGTAAACTATCTGTGTATTATTTATCGCTATTTTGAAAATTTTCGAAAAACTGAATCGACAATAAAATTCCATATAATTAAAGCACCTGCTCACAAAATTTCACAAGAATCGGTTGAGAAATGCGACCTGTAGATGAGAACAAACGGACAGCCGGACATACGAAAGTATTTTTGCCCAAGCTGAATCGGAGACGCTTCGCTCGCCTCCGTGGTCTGTGGCTTGCACGCCGGTTTCCAAGGTGTCGCTATCTCTTATTGCGTAAAAAAAATATTCAACTATTATATAGACTAAATTAAGTCTATTAATTGATTAATTTCACATAGAAAAATGCAATAATTTTTGAATTTTTTTTCTGTGGCGAAAACGCTCTAAGATTACTGATGACGTCACTTGCCTGTTTAAATAAATATAGCTTCAGGCGTTTGACACGACCATAAACTTAGGATCCGCGATTGATGACTAAGGATAATACAATGTTAACAGGCTTGTGACGTCAACAAATGACGTTGCCAGCGCCATAGCGTTTTTGGCGCGGTTTTAAAATTTTAAACTTTAACACTTTTTTTTAATGAAATACATAGATTTTTCCTGAAATATCAATGTGGTGCGCTTATTACGTAATAAGGAATAATTTAAAATGGTTTTCCAAAATTAGTCAAATAGCCTATTATCGTGTATATAGGTAGAGTAATATAGCTCATAAAATCGGCAATACAGAAATAGAGAGAAAAAATAATAAAGATTGGTAATATGACAAACTAGAACATATTAATTTTACCCATAGAAATAGAATGTCAAAGAACAACAATGTCAATAAACAGGTGATCCGAAAAACGAATGCATACATTTTATATCAGATACATAAAATATGACTATATTATATGGCAAAGGAAATTAATAAACTATGTTCCATACTGTTTTCTTGGTCGATAAACGAAAAAATGTAGCGAAATTTGGTTTTAGAGAAATGTGTGGCATTATCTTATTTACCTGTTAAAAGTGTGATTACTTGGATTGTTTCTTTTTGTCACATCACAATTACCTAAAGCACGAGACACCATGGCTCTACGATACCTTTATTTTAAATTCTAATTATGATTATTAAATATTTTAAGCAAATCGTGATTGCTCCTTTGCTAGGCGGGCCCTAATGGCCTCTTACTGTAAAAAATATTAGCACATGTCACTTGATCCTATTAGTCTCTTTTTTACATAGACCGTGTCCGTATGATGTTAACTTCTCTTTTCCACGCTCTGTTAGTCTTCTTGAGCGCAGCGAAAATTTTTCTATGTCTATGATTTTACCATTACATATTTTTCTGATTGCCAAATCAAAATTTAATTAATACTTGTGTTCTACGGTCATAATAACTATTTAATTTACATTTTTTTTGTTTTTATCTTATCTTTCTTTAAATGTCACTGTTTGGCAGCGAACTAAAATCTATGGAAGTGTAATTGCAAACAAATATTGTTTAAAAATGGCACCACGGGGCCGAAAAAATACAACCCGCTCAGCTTTAGTCGGGCCAGCCACGCACCCGGTGACTGACGTTACCGTTCTTTACAATAATTTAAACTTGTATTGTTGAAAAAAGAGCGAAAGAAAGTTTATTAGAAATGACGTCATGTGTAGTCAAATGGTGTAAAAGACGCAAAGAAAGCAGTAAAAATTGCAGAAATAACGTAGCATATTTTTTCGTTTAAGTATATAAAATATCTATGAGTATACAAATTATGGTCGCTAATAAGCAACCAGTGTTCAGACGCTTTGTGCTGCATAATTAAATGCCAGCATTTTTAGCTCCATCCACTTAGTTGTACTTTTCGTGTGGTGCCAGTTTTTGAGCGCAGTGCTTGTTCCATTGATTTTAGTTCCCTGCTGTTTGGCGAATTAAAAACACGTTTTTTTCTTTTCTCACAGACAAATGCTCCTCTGCCGCGTAACGTTAGGACGTGCATTTCAATTAGTGAGCGCCATGAAAATGGCGCACGCGCCGCCCGGACACCACTCCGTGGCCGGCCGCCCCTCGCACGGGGGACTGTGCTTCCCGGAGTATGTAGTGTATAGGGGGGAGCAGGTATGTATATTTATTAAGGACTGTGTATGAGTTAATTGATAGTAACTTAGATATAAGACACTTGGATCATATATTTTTTCAGTCCAGTTATTCAGTTTCCAATCAGATTTTCATACAAACGAGGTAACTTTGAAGTCTTGGTTCTCCGCCAGGGATTAATAATAATAATAATCATTTATTTCAGGCAACAAATATCTTTTACAATATTAGGCCCATATAATAAATACCTTACAGACTAACATACATAATATATATCTTAACTATTTATTTTAACTATTTATTTACACATAGAAGGCGGCGACGTGTTACGTAACGTAGTGTCCGGTAGCCGTCGTCTAAACCGGCGGAATAGGACACCCTTCGGCCAAAAATCTTCCTTCATGAAGGTCGACAGATGTTCAGTCGGCACCCTCACCACAAATGAATTGAAGTTCACGTTGTGGCGGGACTCCAACCGTTAGACCCTCAGCGTATATTTGGCTTTTATTCTGATATACTCCACAATGTCATCGGATTTTGTGGAGTAATGCAGGCGGGACACGTACACCAGCGTCGTCGGGATAGCCGGCCGCAGCAGGTGGTTGTGACCAGTCGGGGCAGTGCCGCACAGGTTACGACGAGATTTCTTCTTCTTCTTTTCCACCTTCTTAAAGCCATCATCATCGCATCCTGCATCCTGTCTCCGCGGCGCTGGTTGCTCAGCTTTGGAGACCGATCCTTGTTTGTTTCTTTGTAGCCCGGTCAAGATGTTTAGCGGGCTTGTTGGTAGCGGTAACAGCAGCGTAAGCACGTTGAGGTGAGGCGAGGTGCATCGCTAGCTGCGGCGGCGGCCGGTGACGCATCCATATGCGCCGACTCGAAACTGCAGATGGAAGCATTTTGCGCTCCGCGTCGAGTGTTCACATTTGTGGCCTCAGGTGACCTACATACCGTAGCGGTGTTGCTTAACAACACAACTTGGGCACGCAACTCACTGATGGTGTTGTCTGAGGCCTCTAGTTTGCACATTACTTCGGCCAGGCTTGTTTTCAGGGAGTTGATGTCCTTCAACAGCCTGACGTGGTCTAATGTGACGGGGGGCAGCTTTTGCAGCTCCTTAGCCACGAATGTCGTCTGAGTCGGTCCCCTTTAAACAGGTGATGATGTCCTGGAGACTCTACGCACCTCCATCCCTTCGTCGAGATGGCATCTCATCGGCTTTCCCGATGCTTCGGAACAGCAGCGCCTTTCCACTGCAAATGTCATCTTCTTTGAAGTTCGACTTGCAGATCTGGACGATGCTGACCTCGTCCATAGTGTCGATGGCGTACTGGATAAAAGCCAAGACATTCACTATGAGTTGCTGGGAGCTCATAGTGAAAAGACGCGCAGCGGCTAATGCCGCGCGAAACGTGAATAATAATTCGCACTAATGCAATTGAGCGCGTCCGTTTCCGAGCACGCACCGCACTGCACTGACCTAGCTGTGATCTGATGATGGCCATTCAGGGAGTGAATGGAGGAGATTCAGATCGCTAAACACACCTAAATGATCTGATCAACATTCTAAGAGATAAGGATCAGAGTTTTCGGGTTCAGGATTTCCATACATTTTTATGCTAATTTTGCGGTTTTTTTTAAACATATGTCTCTTAGAATATTGATCAGATCAGTTGAGTGTGTATAGCGATCTGAATCTCCTCCATTCACTCCCTGGATGGCCATCATAAGATCACAGCTAGGTGTATCCTTGGCGGAGAACCAAGGCTTCAAAGTTACCTCGTTTATATGAAAACCGGCAAGTGTCTTTAATTATATGACCGCCACTGTATATCTTTGGGTGAGTGTATTTATGTATTTTCAGGCGTGCGTTCACTTTTAATTATGTATGTGTTTTTTTAACTTGTGTGTGATTATATTGCAAATATTTTTTAAGTAAATACTTACTTTTTTCTTTACAGGCGTATCCTGAATATCTAATCACATACCAGATAGTGAGCGCAGAAGGCAACTCCGGGGCAGTCTGATTTTCCACAACCGAAGACTAACTGGTAGAATCTAATAAGGGTAAAGCTACATTGGCCCGACCGCGGCACCGCATTTTACTACCTATCTCTTTCTGACACTCGGAAACCTCGCACACTCTTTAAACGACTTCAAAAAACAACGTCGCAGAGCTATGCGCTTTAGGCGTTTTTAAAGTCCCCACTGCTGGGGCACAGGCCTATATAGGTGGATAAGGAGGATGGGCCATAACCCACCACGCGGGCCCAATGCGGATTGGTGGTTGTCAACGACTACAAATGCAGCCGGGACCAACGGCTTAACGCGCCTTCCGAAACACGGAGGAACTCGAGATAATAAATTTCCGGTCACCTATCCCATGACCGACCCTTGCGATAGTTGCTTAATCTTCGCAATCGCAGGGCCAGGCGCTAAACCACTGCGCCTGGTGTTTTTAAGCATGTTCGTTTATCAATTACTCAAAAACGGCTAAATCTACAGACATGATTTAAACTTATTCCAAAGTTAGTCCAATTTTTTATACACAATGGGATAGTTCTTGGTCTTCACTTCAACTGACGTTAAGTGACGGTAAGGACGAAGGTGGAAGCACACTACACCCGGAATCCTCATCACTGAGGAACTGGCTATCTTACCTCTAACTGTCGGAACACAACAATTTAAAAATAGTTGTCAAAAACGACATGAATCGGTTCTCTCGCTCTAACTTATGTTAGTTCTAAAAAGAGATAGCTACAGAAAATGCGGAGCATGATGGTCCAATATAGTTAATACCTAAGACAATATCCTCAATTCGAATGCTAATGTATTTTGAATAACTGACAAATTGCATTTTGAATAAACATATGAATTGGAAATAGCCTTATAAGCCGAATATAATAGATAGGTTACAGGTATGCATTACAATGTCGAAAATTCATAATACATACGACCGAAATATCGACGCATAAAACACCTATTTTCAAAATACCGAACATACTAAATGTCGAAATCCAATAGACCGAAACTTGAAAGATCGATTATCAAATGACCGAAAGATCGAAATCCCGAAAGTTAAAATGTCGATACTTATAACTTACTCTACCTACACAAACACATATTTACATTTATGAAAGTAGGCGTTGCGGTTAATTTGTTTACGTGCCGGACTACAGCTGCGCCACAAAAAAAAAAGTTGGAAATCTGACTTTTTAACTATGCCATGATGAAGTCGCTAATTTGTCGGAATTTGTCGCACAAAAAGCAGAATTTGTCGGTCTTGCGTTTAGGAGATCTGTGTGGCGCAGCTGTAGAGACGTCTCTACAGCTGAGCCACACAGATCTCGAAAACGGAAGGTCGTAGCGAAAATCTGATTAATCCTGTGTGCAGCCGTTAATTTGTCGGAATTTGTCGCACTAAAACCAGATTTTGTCGGTCTTGCGTTTAGGAGATATGTGAGGATAGCGCTGTGGAGACTTTTCTACCTGGATCTTGAGAAAGGAAGGTCGTAGCGAAAATCTGATAACTTGAGTGTGTAGCCGTTAGTTTGTCGGAATTTGTCACCAAGAATCAGAGTTTGTCGATCTTGCGTTTAGGAGATATGTGAGGATACGATTCCGACCTTTCGTTCTCGAGATCCAGGTAAAAAGGTCTCCACAGCGTATCCTCACATATCTCCTAAACGCAAGATCGACAAACTCTGATTCTTGGTGACAAATTCCGACAAACTAACGGCTACACACTCGAGTTATCAGATTTTCGCTACGACCTTCCTTTCTCAAGATCCAGGTAGAAAAGTCTCCACAGCATATCCTCACATATCTCTTAAACGCAAGACCGACAAAATCTGGTTTTTGTGCGACAAATTCCGACAAATTAACGGCTGCACACACGAGTAATCAGATTCTCGCTACGACCTTCCGTTTTCGAGATCTGTGTGGCTCAGCTGTAGAGACGTCTCTATAGCTGCGCCACACAGATCTCCTAAACGCAAGACCGACAAACTCTGGTTTTTGTGCGACAAATTCCGACAAATTAAAGGCTGCACACACGAGTAATCAGATTTTCGCTACGACCTTCCGTTTTCGAGATCTGTGTGGCGCAGCTGTAGAGACGTCTCTACAGCTGGGCCACACGTATCTCCTAAACCCAAGACCGACAAATTCTGGTTTTTGTGCGACAAATTCCGACAAATTAGCGACTTCATCATGGCATAGTCAAAAAGTCAGATTTCCAACTTTTTTTTTTGTGGCGCAGCTGTAGTCCGGCACGTAATTTGTTTTACTCAAAAATGCTTGTAAAATGGTCATTATTTTGACAAAATCCACCAATTGAGTTTGAAATAGTTTTTTTTCTGGCGCTGGGTTCATGTCAACCTAACATGCTCGTCGCTACGCTCCTCGCACCTATCTCGTGACCTGCGGTCTACGGTTTCTAAGTCCCAGTAGACTAGTTTAGACTCATTTTCGGCAGCTAAATTTGCTATAAAGCATTTCAGGTGAAGCCCAAAGACACCTCCACAGCCAATTCGGTATTAAGTAGTTTGTGGTATAGAACTTAGGTATATATTAACCTTTGGTTTTTTAAGCTTCGGGATTTAGTATTTTCGGTAAAATGTCCATTCGTGATTTTAAACTTTCGGCCAAACAACCATTCGACCTTTTGATTTTCGGTCTTTCGTCCATAGGTCTTGTAAAATTCGGTCTTTTCTACTTCGGCATTGTAATGCATACCCATAGGTTACTATGCATACAACCCTGGAAATTAAAAATAAAATCGACACTTTTTTTCTTTTTATGATAAACTATACAAGGTGTCACAAAAAAAAAAACAACGAATACCTATGGTAGATAGGGACCATCAAACTGAACAACTTTTACTATGGGACCAACTCTGAAATCGCGGAAAAAAATCTGCTGTTTCATACATTTTGATATTTTCGTTATAAATTTTTGTATGACACAGCTGTTTTTTTTTTTTCGCGATTTCAGAGTTGGTCCCATAGTAAAAGTTGTTCAGTTTGATGGTCCCTATCTACCATATTCGGCGTTAGGGGATTTTTATAACACGTATACAACATGTGGTAACCAATACTGGTAACTCTAGACCGAAATTGTGTTTTATTTTGCCTATAATTGAGATTGGTTATAAATATTAATAACCTTTTTGAGTCAAGGGTTTTCATTTCACAATTTTCCTTACAAAAAAAAATATCCCAGCCATGTGTCAGTTTTCAGAGCTTATAATATCCCTGTGAATATAGGTGTTATTTTCATACAAACGAGGTAACTTTGAAGCCTTGGTTTCCTGCCAGGAATGTACTGTACTGTGATCTGATGACGGCTATCGAGGAAGTGAATAGAGGAGATTCAGATTGCTATACACACCCAATTGATCTGACCAGCATTCTCAAAACGTAAAGGACATATTTAAAAAAAACTGCGAAAATAGCATGAAAATGTATGGAAATCCTCAAACTGGACCCATTAATCTTTTAGAATGCTGATCAGATCAGTTGGGTGTGTATTACGATCTGAATCTCCCCCATTCACTCCCTGGATGGCCACCATCAGATCACAGCACAGTACATCCCTGGCAGAAAACCAAGGCTTCAAAGACCTCATTTGTATGAAAATAACACCTGTATCCCTAGACAAAGTTGATGTGTATAATTTTCCGGGGTTTTCTGCATAGTACACTATCTACCATATAAGGCTTTATACAGGGTCATTTTGTATTCACCATCCAAATTTTGAGGATGTGTTCAGCCCATGAAACTGAACATCTATTTCTAAGGAACACGGCCAAATATGTAAAAAAAATCGACTATCCATACAAATCAAAGAGATCACGTGATCAATTTAGTATGGGATGACCAACATTTTGTGGCTGAATTCGACACATGTTTCTTAGAGAAAGTTGTTTAGTTTCATGGACTGGACACATCCTTGAAATTTGGATGGTAAGTTCAGAATGACCCGATATATATTCGGCTTTTTGCAAACAGCCTGTATAATGTGAAAGTATAGAAATAATGTAATAGGTATTATTTTGAAGGCATTTTTAGTCTTCCCTGGAAGTTTTGAGGCTAGTATTAAAAAAAAAAAAAAAAACGGGGTCTAAAAAGGCAAGATAGTTTAATATTATTCATTCATAATTTTTATGTTTTATTTTCCAAATTTTAAAATGTTTTTATGTATCATAAAATAAACATAATTATCGATCTCAAATATATGAAATTTTTCATTAAGGCTTCTTTATATGCAACACTGCCGGACAAACATATTTACCGTGTAAAATACACAATTTATTAAAAATCCAAGCTCATGGTCCCCTCGCAAAATATCAATAGTTATTTATAAACACAAACACAGTGACAAATACTTGTTTGCAGTTTTGGTGGTGAAAAAAGCTAAAAACGGCCGTCGTTTTATATTTTGAAATAACAATTGATATTTTGCGACGAGACCATAAGCTTGGATTTGTAATAAATTGTGTGTTTACACGGTAATTATATTTTTGCGTGAGTGGCGATATAAAGTCGCCTCAATAAATAATCAATTAATTAATGTCAAAGCTAAAAAAATATAATGAAGTATAAAATTCGCAGTATTTTGAGTGTATAAAGTTTAAAAAATTTTAATTTAACCACCATCATTAATTGTGACAAAATAACAAGTATTGGGGAATGTCTATGGTTATGCAGAAATGTTAAATTTATATATATTTTTTTTAAATATATTCTGTGGTTGTGGCAGGTGGTGGCTAAGGAATAATCTCCATTCTGCTGTCACTCCCGTACTTTTACAAAAACAGTTTTTTTTTTAACTTTCATGCAACTGAATGTTCTCAAACTTTTTCTTATAAATAAGGAAGCTTATTCCTAAAAAAACGGCCAATTCGATTTTTTCAGACATTCCCCATTTGTCTACACACGTATCTATTGAATTTAGTGATTTGAGTAGTCTAACTATTGAAATAGTTAATATTTTTATTTAAATGGAATTGTTATAAACCAGATAATGTTCAGAGGGCTCGCCTGAGACGTAAATATCATCTTTATTTCATTGCACTAAGACCGAAAATGGAGTGAAAAATAGCTGTATTGTATTTAATACACACATTAACTTTGTCTAGGGATACCAGGTGTTATTTTCATACAAACGAGGTAACTTTGAAGCCTTGGTTTCCTGCCAGGGATGTACCGTGCTGTGATCTGATAACGGCTATCCAGGGAGTGAATGGAGGAGATTCAGATCGCACATACCCAACTGATCTGACCAGCATTCTCAAAACGTAAAGGACATGTTTAAAAAAACCGCGAAAAAAGCATGAAAATGTATGGAAATCCTCAAACTGAGAACTCTGACCCATTAATCTTTTAGAATGCTGATCAGATCAGTTGGGTGTGTATAGCGATCTGAATCTACTCCATTCAGTCCCTGGATGGCCATCATCAGATCACAGCACGGTACATCCCTGGCAGAAAACCAAGGCTTCAAAGTTACCTCGTTTGTATGAAAATAACACCTGTATCCCTAGACAAAGTTGATGTGTATATTTGACACATAGACCGTGGAAGCTGTGACGTAAATTTGTGTAAAAACAAACACGAGAACGTTGGCACTTTTGCTTTGTATCAAATTATTGAGTTATTTTGGTGTTAGGAATAAGCCGTATTGTTTTGCTCCTAGGTGTAATTCCATGTTTCAAGAAGAGAAACTTGCTCTCTTCAAATTGATTTTACCCTAAATGTCAAACTCTGCCAATATGTGACGTCACACTTACACGGTCTATTAACCACTAATTCCAAGACACAACTTCTCTATAAAAACTCTATGTAAAACCCGATATCTTGCAATAACTGTTTGTGCTTATTAAATTGACGTCACAATTCACTATTGCCATACAAAATCTATGGTAAAATCGCGTTATTACAGCTTTTAACAAGTTTTCGATCTTAGTGCAATGAAATACAGTAGTTTTTTGTTTGTGATAGAACATGTTTTGGCCCAATATTTAAGATTTGTGAATGAACAAACGAATGTATATATTTATTACTAAGAGTTCTCGTCATAAACTCGAAATAATCTCGATGGCGAATAAAATGTGAGTATTTTTTTTTGTAATGATTACAAAATGTAAGGTTGTAAGAAATTATTGAATTATTGAATAAATATTATTATTATTAACTGTATTGTAAAGTTTTATTTAAAAGCAACGCTTTGGAAATCAAAATGGGGTCAAATATCATCGATAACATAAGATTCAGCTTTTTAAATACCTACCGTAAGTTATTTTCCAACTAAACTAAAGGAAATGTCTAAATATAAAAAAGTCAGTTTATTGAAAACTTTATATTAATGCTAACGTTACATGATATGTTACTGAAATTAAAATCTTTAAATTAGGCCTTATTGTAAATTATAGTTGCAAATAAACCGATTTTAAACCAGAATATGGTTTAAAACCACGACAACGTTTTCAGTACATTCAATGAAATAATATCGAATAATATTATGCGTTTAAGTATGATATTTTATTAACGTACTGAATATATGTTCGTGGTATTAAACCATAATCTGGTTTAAAACCGGTTTTGTAATTTTGTAATAAAAGGTACAAATAGTAGGATCCTTTTAACAATCTACAACTAGTTTCTACTCTTATATATCATTATTAAGTAAGTAAAATATTTGACTAGGTTTTGACTATTCGCTAGCATAAATAAAGAATAAGAGCCGCTTAGTAAGTGTGATGATGAGTTTACGCTTACTTTACTCGGTAGCGTCTGAAGTTGTCATTTGTATGTCAACTTTAAGTTCAGTGTAGTCACCGCCAGGGGCGCTGTGCCAAAATCATTGACCTCTTTATTATTACACTGGACTGGCTGCTGTCAAACTGCTCTTGTGCCTATTTGATTTCTGCCATTTTGGCGCTGTAGGACGTAGCGTGAGCATAGCGTGAGGGACATGGTACTAAATAAGGTACTAAAGTCTGAGGTCTGGAGAGACCATCACGGCAACCATTTTCATTGTACACGTCAAAATTAGTTCTTTAGACGCACGCTAGTGGCGTTTCAAATAGGCTCAAGAACTTTGCTGTCAAATCATACAGACAGCTAGTCCAGTAATAAAAAAAAATATTTTCATGTCAGTGGCCAAAATGCATTACGAAATTGCTTACTACAGTCACAGAATAACTAATAGTACAAGTACAGAAGTAGCACGCCGCAAAGTCATTTAAATAAATAGCGACAGCACAGACACAATAAAGTGCAATTCAGGTCGCGCAGCGCTAATGGCTTACAGTTATATTCACCTAGTAGTTGCCTCTCTTTCTATCGCGTGCTCTTACCTTTTCTGACGACGCAACGTTAGGGTTGACTTCTTTTAAATGAACTACGTAGCATATATAATAATGTGAAAAACGACAATTGTTTATTGGTTTTTTGATTTAGACATCCGTACAAGGCACAGTAATATCGATTCGACATTGTTACTATTATAAAGAGACAATACCTACGCAAGCAGTAAGATGCCGCGCGCTACACAGGCGGGCGTGTGGCGGCCCTCTGCTCACTTGTGCCCTCGTAGGCACTGCTAGCGGTAGGTGCTTATCGCGCGACCTTGAGCGAGTGAAGGAGGCCTGCTAGTCACTATCGAGTATAGCACAGATAATATAATACTATACTAGTATAGTAAACGTAACTGCGCAAACTCATAATAATACAGGCAATGGTACTTTAAGATAACTACAGGCGAGTGATTTTGTAACTTTGTTGCAATCATCTTGGACAGAAATCGCAGTTACATTGCTGCTTTAGTCAGAACCAATGTGACATTTTACTTAAAGCAATGTAGCTGCGGTTTCAGTCAATTTCAATCGAGAATTGCTAGCAACAGTTACTAACAATAATTTTCTATTAATTTATTTTGTATACCTTCGACATTTATAAAATTTTATACTTTAGATTAACTATAGTACGTTCATCCTTACTTGTCCTATTGTAAACAATATTGACAGTTGTCATACCTACGTCTTTTTAATTTAAATCGTTATTTAAAAACTTTGTTCAGGCTTCCCATCCTTTGTCCTTTATTTATTTCACCTCCATTTCCAAACACCTAGCGCCATCTCTGGCGATTAATACGTAAACATGTCTGCGCTGTGCGAGGAGAACAAAAAACTCTTCGAAACACCGCGGCACGCGTTGGGTTAAAAGCCCGTTAAAAACTATAATGAAAATCGGTGTCAAAGAACGGCAGGCTAGCGACCGGTCTCATTTGACAGATGAATGTGATACAACGCTACTTCTTTTTGGGGTGAAAAAAAAAACACACCAAAAAAAGTAGCAATGTATATCGAATGAAACCAGTCGCTAAATAGTTTCTATTTAGATAATCAGGGTGCGGAGCCGGCTCCACTGATCGATCAAGGAACATAATAGAAGTGAGTGGCAGTGTGATGCAAGTGTTATCATCATCATTTTGGAGTCGTCGCTGCCGCTGGCTAAGCGGTGTGGCCAGCCAACGCAAGTCCTTTTCCTTCAGCCTTTTAACTATCCACATAAACCTCTTGTGGAGGTACTTGGTAGGGAATCAAGGAGAATTAATAATCTTAAACTCCGGAAACAAACAGTTTCATTTATTGGTCCTTCGAGCCATTTTTCACTAATAATCAGTAATTTCTTTCGTAATCTATGTGTGTGTTATTATACTTCGGTGGTCGTCCTCAATATTAGTAATATTCACACTTGTAGTATCGCTCGTATGTGTTACCACTTAGCACAGTAGTTTAGATAATTAGAAAGAAAACTGGCCTTCCGGTTGCGTCATTTCCTGTCAACTGTCAGATCTATTACCGATTTCGTTTTCCCGCCAATAAACCCCGCGCCTCCTGTGACGTTTAGTGCAAAGTCGTCATTCGCTTTTTGTGCTTCGCCACTAGTGCACATCTTTTTTCCAAGTGAAAGTTATATTTGCTAAAAATGACAAAGAGTAAGAGTGAAGAAGATTCCTTAGATTATATTGTTAAATAACTTAAGTATTTAGAAGAAGAAATCAAACGTAAACGTCATCGTTCGCGCCATCATCGTCGACGAGTTTTTTCACCATCCATTGAGTGATTCATCGTCAAGGACGGCAAGTTCGTCCGATTCAAGATCGTCGCAAGGAAATGTTAACGGTTAGTACACTGAATTTTAAGAAATAAAGCTTAATGCGTTCCGAATAGTCTGTACGACTATGTCGCCGCATTAGTTAGCTTTCTATTGCAATCGATTTAGTCTGAAGGGCTGTTTCGTTGCATAGATGGATTATAAAGTTTATGCATTTAGAATAGTCTGTAGGACTATGTCTCCGCATGAACTTTGTTCTATTGCACTCGATTAAGTCTGTACGACTATTTCAGTGCATAGATATTTTCCTTACCAAAACAATAAAGTTTAATACATTCTGAATAGTCTGTAAGACTATGTCGTTGCATGGACTTTGTACAAGTCTATATTCATATTAAATTATTTTTAAAGTCAGCAAGGCAGTTTAATACATTCTGAATAGTCTGTAGGACTATGTCGTTGCATGTACTTTGTACAAGTCTATATTCATATTACAATTTTGTTAAAGTCAGCAAAGCTATTTCATTGCAAAAATCTACGAACTTTTGTAACATTTAAATTTTAATACATGCCATTTAGAATAGTCACTAAGACTATGCCACATGAACTTTGTTCAAAATTCATAATTATTTTGTTATAACCAGCAGGGTTATGTCATCGTATAGACGATTGGTATTGTAATATACTTATTACAGACCTAGCCTTAACCAAACATGAGGAAACTCCAATACAACTTCAACGACAGTTTTCGCGCTGCAATAGACCGGCATCGCCACAACCTATAACGTCTCTGGCTTTTACCGTGGCTGCAACGCAGATGCAGACAGATCAAGGAGCTTTGACGCAAGTTAAAGATGTTACCCAGAATGTCCCATACCAGGTTTGAGTTATTTAAATAGCTAAGGTGTTGATCCCACTGAAATAGTGGTATATGGTCCGGCCACGCCCGTCTATTAGTACCGATCTTGCGATTAGGTTACATTACAACATATTGTAACTTCCGGGTTAAAATAAGAAGATCGCAAATAATTTGAAAAAGGAGTTCTAATTCCGGAAAATTGTCAATTGATAGCAGCACCCATTATGAATGCTAAAGTAAAAGTCATCAAAAGAATATTGCAATAGCAATATATCTTGTCTTATAGTAAGGCTATCACTACTCAAATAAATTAAACTGAATAGCTTTATCTTATGTTAAAAAAGAGCTTAATGAACAAATATCTAACAAAAAGATAGTAAAACTCCTCTTTTGGTGATAATTTCATCGAAACGATCAAAAACGTGAAAGACCTTAGCAAATTCAGTGCTGAATTAAAGATCTAGTCGAAAAAACCTGATTCTAGCTCTAAGAATTTAAACTGTAAGACGATGAACGGGAGACTGGTACCCGTTCAGCCGGCGTCTCATCGCCAGCCGCCTTAGTTGCTCTAAGCCAGCCGCCACCACAAACGCTGCCTCCAGCCGCGAGCAGCTTCCAGCGTTGGTACCGCCGACGCCGCCGCCGACGCCGCCGCCGCCGCCGCCGCCTAGGTAAGATAACTATTCGAGCGGGTCATCGTTGCATCGGCCGCGCACTTGCGGACGATAGCTGCTAATTTAACGGTGAGGTGAGCTACGCAGAACGAAGTCACTTTAGTGAACAATGGTCTATGATCGCCAAAGATCATTATGGTCTTATCATGGCTGCATACTACAAAATTCAGTCTGACACACCTGTAGTTTAATCACATCCTAATGCTATAGGAAATTAAACAGAATCATTTTGATATCAATATACTTACGACAGTTGTTGTCGATAGGTGCAAAGCAGATCGTTGTCCTGCAGGTTTATTTTGTGACTTTGACAGCTTCGGTGAACGACCGTGCTCGGTGAACAACTGATCCCTTCGCAATTTCGGTATTGCGTAAACCACTCATCAATTTGTATCAAGAGTTTTTTCTCATCCCAAAGTCTGATGGTACAATGAGATTTATTTTAAACTTAAGAGATTTATAAATATAGTAAATACCTACTACCCATTTTAAAATGAAAGAGTATTGAACAGTCTTGGAAATTTATTTCGAAATACAGTTTTATAGCAACTTTAGAATTAAAAGATGCTTATGTTAGTTAATTTAATATGGATTCTGCTTCTTCAACAACGATCCCAAAAGATGTATGTATTGCTCTATACATTTGATGAAACCAGAAATAGAGTTATGAAGAACCTGTGGTTGTATATCTTCTTATTATTTAGATCTCATTTTTCTAACGAGTGAAACATATGAAAAATATACCCTTCATGTTATAGCAACAGAACAAGTACATAAATCTTTGGGAGTTTAATAAAATACTGATTATAAGTGTGACATCATCACAGAATTGCAAATAGGTATTAGGTTTTACTGTCGATTCTGAATTTTGGCATTTAAGCCTACCAGAAGACAAACAAATTCATATTAAATAAATATATAAAAAAAAAAAAAAAAAAATTAAGCAGTCAACTTTTAAACGATAGAAGATTCGCTTAACTCGTTAGCTTACTAGTGTCTGCATGTCCAGCTATAGAGTGTGATACGAAAGTTTTGAAAGGTGTAAAAATAATTTGAAAAACAATTCTGATGATTATGACAGTTACATGAACATACTAGATAATGAATTGCTATATATTCGATGATGGATTTTTATGAGTCATCTATAATTCTGTGTACAGAATTAAAGATGATTTATATTGTCGAAAGATTTTTCCCGACGCCTCAACAACGGGGTGGGGCGCGGCTTGTGGAGGTCAATCAGCAAGCGGTAAATGGTCAGACGCAGGAAAACAAATGCATTAATAAATTATTCAGATCTGTTAGTTCCATTTTTTTTTTAAACTCTTTGCTAAAGATTGTTACATACAATTGTCAGATTCTTTTGCGGGTAGATAACACAACTGCAGTAAGTTATATTAACCGTGTGGTTGGATTACAATTTCTCCATCTAACTCATATAACTCGAGAATTTAGAGAACTAGGAATAGGAAATATTAGATGTTGGAATCCAAAAAAAAAAAAAAAAAAAATTTTATTTTAGTAAAGTTTTTTTTTGGTTTACTTACCCAAGATAAATTTATTTGCGGACCGAATAAACTAAAAATACAATAAATATGCATCATGGTATTGGATCCTAAAGCATTTGTGGTAAAGGCATTTAGAATAAATTGGTCTGATTGTTACTTTTATGCTTTCCCACCACCAGTTTCATGTGTATAATGATAGTACCAGTATGGCCATGACAGCCATGGTACACTTTGTTTTTAAAACTGATGTATTAGCATTCATGTGAATTCTTTATTCCCCATTCTATCGAGCGGCAGATCCACTCCTCAACTACCCTGGATGCTGCATTATTATCCGTACATCGATGATAAATAAAAGTTTTACTGACAGCAATAGATATTATTATAGTTTTTCTCTCTGATAATACGATTAGACAGTATAATGTAAGCTTACACAAATGATTTTAACTTTAATTTTGAATTATTATTATTTCTAACTGAAGTTTTTGATTGTGGTATGAAATATTGTACAATTAAGAGCTATAGATCTGTATTATCATTGATAATTGGTCAAAATATTATAAACAATGATTTATTTAATATCAAGGTTGTACAAGAGAGTTTATGGGCTCAGCTCAGGACTTCATTACCAAAGTATATTAGGACATGGGAGTTTTGGACTATTTAGATTCATTATTTCCTAATGAGAATAATATATCATTAGAACATTATCCTTTGGTCAATGGAACCATTAACAAAAAAGTGCTCCACCACCTTAATTTCTTTTGTAACTGCACATAGAGTCCAAACATATACCTATCCAAAAAGTTAAAGAATAATAATTTATGATAATCGCGTTTTAATTAAAATCACTGATCTTATTAAAGCATCTCGACTCAGTTTTGCACAACAGTTGTAAGATTTGCCCTTTTGAAAAACCAGAAATATGCCCCGCTAAAGCGTTAAACGATAGTGAGGTAGATGTGTCCGTATTCACTGGCCACAGCACTCGCCACGCAGTGACCTCTCGAGCTTATAGCTGAGGTGTCAATGTGGATCTCATTCGTAATACCTACAGCAGGAAGGTCTGGTTACTCCAGAATTTTGCAAATTATTGTAATAGGCTGTAGTTGACAATAACAATATTGTTCTAGTTTTGCTAGATCAACCTGTAAGTATAACTTACAAAGAATTGTAATGATCGTTTTGATTTATGTTAATTACATGACTAATTGTAATTATGTATTATTAAGTTCCTTACTGATTGATTAGTTACTTACTATAGTACAAACAGTACAATCTGTTCTGATAGTCTATTTAACCCGTCAACGCCCGGAAAATGAGATATTTAATTGATTTTCTATTGTTGTCCGGACGCCCGGCAACCGCGCGGGGTTGATAAATTAATAGAATAAGTACTTGATTCAATTATTGATATTTTTCTTTGACCTTGTTTACCTTGTGACCCTATTTGTTTCTCTAAACATCTACAAGTGTGAATATTACTAATATTGAGGACGACCACCGAAGTATAATTGATGATCAAACGAACTTACCTGTACGTGAAGTTCGATCATAATTATACGAGGAGGTCGTCCGAAGATATTAGTACGTAGTCCCACCCACCCTAGAATCATTGTTTACCTTGGTAACAATAATCTAATCACCCATGCGAAAAATATCAATATCAATTATTATTATATTATATTAATATTGTCTCTAAACTAAATGACGACTTTGCACTAAACGTCACAGGAGGCGCGGGGTTTATTGGCGGGAAAACGAAATCGGTAATAGATCTGACAGTTGACAGGAAATGACGCAACCGGAAGGCCAGTTTTCTTTCTAATTATCTAAACTACTGTGCTAAGTGGTAACACATACGAGCGATACTACAAGTGTGAATATTACTAATATCTTCGGACGACCTCCTCGTATAATTATGATCGAACTTCACGTACAGGTAAGTTCGTTTGATCATCAATTATATTTTATATTTGTTTTTTTTCAATAAACAGTTTGGTGAAGATTGTTTACCAAATAAGACAAGTAAGGATGAACAGACTATACCACACCCCGGCCGGACACTCTATGAGCCTTTGATGAGGACTTTGTACTGTATGAGCGGCGTTCAATTCATAATTCGACTTTTTTAACTTATTTTGATATTCATTGCTTTGAAATATCAAAATAAATTGACGTTGACAAAAACGACTAAACGTGCACACTATTCGGCACATGAACTCGCGGGGTGGGGGTGAGGTAATTGATTCTGGGGCGGGGCGGAGAGTGTCCTTTCTGTACGGTAGTACTTATATCTATTCTGTGACTAAACCCAAAACACCACTTAAAATTTACGCACAAGGATTCAGATCCCCCGTCATATTAACATGCGAACAAGTGACTCTCTGGCCAGTAGGCACAGCTATCCTAAACAACTTCCCTTGTGGCATACAAACGCACACCTTAAACTGTCCCGTAGCTTGTTTATCTGTCTTATTAATAGGGGAGGCTATAGGCAGAAATCGTACATCAACAAAAACGCCTTCCTTCCCGCTTAGAACTACAGAACCGTTGATTGATTTCAAGTATATGTCTTGATCGGCACTCCAGAATAATTCTTTAGATTCCATGTGGGTGCCTTCGGAGCCTTTGAGGTATGCGGAACCTTCGGAGCGAAGAGTTAAATCTTCGTCTACTGGTGAGGTGATGCGTTTTGTTGATACTTGCTGAAGAAGAAATAGTTACAGACATTTTTTTATGCAGCTAGATTTCTAAATAATTTTCATATTATAAATACTTAGTGTAGGAAAAGAAGGAAGTGGACCTCCACAGTAAATCCTCAGTAGACGAAACTGTACAGTATGATAATTTATCATAAATGAATCATATTTTTTAAATGATCCAAATCGTTTTGTTTTTGGATATTAGTACATAGGTTTTGGTTCATACTATATTACATCCCTGCAAAGTTTCATCGACTGAGGATTAAATGTTGGGGTCTCCATATAAAAGATCGCTTCATTTCCTACACTAAAATGTATTAGTTAAGGTAATGGTTCTCAATTAGTTCTTTCTACCCCTTCGAGAAAGACCACAAACTCAGTGTACCTCTTGATGCAACCAAAGACTGATGTAATAGCTTAGTTAGGAGATTGTTCCGCGTATCCATTGATGCAACAGCGAGTACCCCTGGGGGTACGCGTACCACTAATTGGGAAACACTAAGCTGAGTTAAAGTATGACTTGTGTAGGGTCCGAATTTGATTATCACCCGACAGTTTTTGTTTTTTTGTTAAGGACCCAGTAAGTACTCTTTGTAACACCCGACAGTAAAAAAAGAGTTAACTACTTACTTAATACTTTATGTTTAACGCTGGGGTTCCCTAGCTTATTTGGGACCACTTTCTACAGTTTTGACATCATGCGACGGTGCACCATGTCCTAAAAAAAGATTTATGTTTTTTATGTGCTCTCTAATGTAATATCTAAGTGTACCGTTGTATGATGGCAAAATCAATGAATTACTATCTTTCTTTCAAAAAATAAATCCGCGCCCGCTCTACCTCGACAATTTTAGGATAATAGCAGGTTAGAATAAAGATATTTGACCCAAAACAATGATATACACTGGTGGCCCGCGCCCCTTAGAAAGTATCTGCGCCCCCCTCCGGGGCGCGGCTCTCACTTTGAAAATCCCTGGTTTAATATGTGTATCTCTGTATTTGTCTGTAAAATCGTAGCTTTCAAGCTAATGGACTAATTTTAATGTGTTTTTTTATAAGTATTTGAATTATTCGATATGGATCTTATTATTTTGTGATAATGGGTTAGTCTCACCTTAGCGTGTATATTATTGACCCCGTCCGGTATATTCATAGAGGGCGCGGCGGTACTGAACACCGTCCGGCCGGTGTCCGGATCAACCAACTCGAGCGAGTTGACGCCGCGGACGAACACTCCGGACGAGTTCACCACTAGCTTCGTGTCCGGACGAGATAATCTAGGGGAATAAAAACATTAACATATATTCAGGTGTATTTTTTTGATAAATAAACATTTAAATCAGATGTATGAAATCATGTTGATGAGATTGCGTACACCTTGATGCAACCTCGCGTACCCCTGGGGGTACATGTACCACTAATTGGGAAACACTGAACAAATTAATTTGTAGGTTGATGTTGATGCTGCAGTGGACTGTAATGGGCTATGATTATGATGATGTTACCTAGTCAGCAATTTGATGTACGTTGCGGTGTCTGTGAGTCGTTTGATCAGTATATTTTCTAAATTCAAATTGGCTGACGCCATGGACACCGAATTGTCATTGTTATTTACAAATGTCACGTCTGTGAAAAAGGGCCCTGCAGGCCTACGCCTAACTTAAAAAGCTTTCAAATTGCTAAAGTTCATGACGTCAATGCACTGTCCGTCCTTGTCATCGTGTTATGATATAACAAGGACGGATAGAGCATAGCTATCGCTTTGGCTATCGCTTTGAGTTAGGCGGTAAGGCCCCTGGTCTCTAGATCAGGGGTTTCCAACCTTTTACCCAGTGCGCCCCACCCAACAGTATGCTACAATATTACGGTATGCTTTAATATTTATTAAAGAAACGATGAAAATATAAGTAGGTAGCTATGTGTTTATTTTATTAAAATTCAAGTGGAATATCAACAATCAAACACGAGGTGCACTAAGCATCGATCGCAAAAAAAAGATTTTTAGGGTTTTTATAAGTTTAGCTATCTGGAGCCGCTCGTCACGCCCCCCTTTGGATAGCTCTACGTCCCCCTTGAGGGGGCGCACCCCACTGGTTGGGGACCCAAGCTCTAAACGGGCGACCGCCCGGGGCGCCGGAATCGCCGGATATAAAGGAGCGCCGATCCGCAGCCGCAGATTAGAGATATATAGATTCATCCCGCCCTTGTGTGTGGTGCGCTGAACGCCCAACCACCCCTCGACTATCAATCGTATTGTTGCCTGGTGACGAGCTACGACGCGACGAATGAAACTGACCAAAAATGTCGCCCAGGGAGCTGGTAGTGGGGCATTCCACGGTGACGGTCGGGACATTGTAACTCATTTTCAGAGACGTTATTGGGTATATTTTCAATAATGTGTCAAAACTTCATTGAATTTTAAGTAAAGTTGTTAATAAATACAAGCAATAATAAGGGAAAGAAGATAGAACTTTAAAAAAGTATGTTTAACTATGTGATATCGCAATTCGAATCAGTGTGACGGTCGGGACTTCAAATTACCTACCTGCTCTAAGTGTGTGCATTCTTTTTAAAAATTCAGATCAGTTACAACCTTCAATAATTAATTATTTTTTTTTATATTATCCTAGATAGATATTCTTTAATCTAAACAATAGTTAAAGTTGATAAGGTTAGCCAATTTTTCCCCATAAATATTTAAAGACTGTGACGGTCGGGACAAGGATTTGTGACGGTCGGGACGAGTAACATTGTAACACAAACAAATTCGAATTTGACTAAGTTTTTATTATTGTTAAACAAAATTTTTAGTTTTCCAAGGACAATTATATCGATTACTATTAATAAGGACAATTACTTAGCTGCTAACTTACTACTTAATTCAAAATTTAATTATTTTCAAGAACATCAATATTTTCTTTAAATTCATAGTAAATAAGATATTTTTTTGCTCTCAATCTCCTCCTACGACTTTGCTATTTTTCTTTTTGTAAGATTTTCATATCTTTATTTAGATCTTCTATTTGTTTTGCCCTAGACCGTCGTTTTTGCTCAGGTAGATCCATTTCTAAAAAAAAAGTGTATGTGTAGTACACCTAATCAAGAGTTTCATGCAATAAACTCTATATTAATCAATTTATAGTTTATACAATACTAAATCATATACTAGAAACTACTAACTAGTTTATTTTATTATTTAAATATGAGTAAAGCATGGTGACGGTCGGGACAAACTGTGACGGTCGGGACAGCGTAAAAAAAATCACATAATATTTCACCATTTCACCTTTATATGCCTCTATACACGACATCATTAGCCATTTTCAGTTTTGTGTCAAAACGTGTACTGCTAATCTGTGACGGTCGGGACACCACTTTGTGACAACACAAAATAGTCAAATGTAGTCCTAGTCATTAAATAAATAAATGGACAGAAAATTGTAACGCATCTTCTTACTTTCCAAAGGTTTTTTAAAAGCTTACCTTTATAGTTTGAGCTTAGGACAAACTAATTACTGTTTTTCAGTGACGGTCGGGACACAAAACTTATAGCTGTTCAAAGGGAAATAAAATAGAAACTGGCTTACCGTTTTAAAAAGTGATTCGCGTAAATAACACATGAGAAAATGTTTAATTGCACAATAATATACAGTGATCGAAAAAGCAAACAATATGGACGAAAACAGTGTTGCAAATTGAAGAAAAAATCTACCACAGAGCATTGCGACTTGACTAGTGTTGCTCCTGATTGAAAAATACAATATTGATGAATATTTTGGTGAAAAAAAAATTGTTTTACAAAGTTCAGATAAATAACTATGTTGTAGGCATGAAATTTAGTTTGATAATTGAGTTTTAATTTTTACTAGTCGGGTGACAGTTACCGTGGAATGCCCCTAGTGCTAAAACCGGCATTGTAGTTAGGACATCTACCTAGTTTGCAGGTTGATGTGCACGGCCCCCTCCTCGCTGACGATGGCGAGGGGCGCGTCCCTGAACCCCTCCAGCAGCCCGTCGCGCTTGTACACGTGGTCCAGCTCCGTGCGCCCCAGCAGCTTGATGGCGTTGTGCTCAGGAAGGAACTCCATGCTTTCCATGCCTGGGGAAACATTAATGTTAGATCTACTGACATAGGTAAGTACGTACTAGGCAAACATCTAGACACTTTTTCGACTAAGTGGGGATAAGTTCGAGCATGTGCACTTGCGAGCGACCAATAGCGCGTGCCCCTCCCACCACCGCCCGCGTACAGATGCCGGCATATAAATTGTCAAGAGAAAATTGAGACAAAAGATGCGCAGTAGCCATAAACACTAAGTTTATGGCTCCTGCGCATCTTTTGTCTCATCTTTTTCTTGCCAATATAAATGCCGGGCAGTATAGCTAGCAAAAGTACCAGGCTATCTTGGACAGGCTATATAAAAGAATTTAAAACACTGATTAACTTAGAGTATTAGATAGGTACTGTTTAATGAGATGTTGTCACTTTTTTGAAAATATTGTTTGAAAGAAACAGCATCACATTTAAACAGTGTTGCTAAATAAATAGTATTTTAAAATCTGTTGTAGAAACGTCGTTAGTTTATTTACTAACATTGTTTCTAATTTAGTAGGTAGGTACGTCAAAAAACAAAACAAACAGCCTGCAATTGTTGCGAAACGGAAATCGAACCCCCACTACTCTTTCTACCACAAATTGTAATAATCGAGCTTCTATAAAACGTTATTTATACAAGTAAAGGAGAATAAATAAATATTGAGGAAGAAATGTTGTGTTTTTACCTTGTCCCAAGCGTAACACAGCTAGTATCGTGAAAGTGAGTATTAAATTCCCAATAGCGAGCGCAAACAGCAAACAAACAAGCGTCCAGAAGGCAAAAGTCTTGCGCCCTTTATGGACAGACTTCGTAACATCATTTCCATTCTTATCCGAGTAGTTTTTCACATTTCCACTGGTTTTATTCAAGAAAACTTGACTTTGATTTGGAGTTTTTGTAATTAGCGCTTTTTCAGCGCGGTTTCTCTCGAGAGTGCTATCCGACATTGTTTCAGAAGAGGGCGAAACTCCACGTAACCCACCCAACATATCAAAAGTCTGTTTACTCGCGTTTTCGACTCGTCGTGATCATTAAATTAAAAATAGCCCAAATATTTCCCTAATTCTGACAACTCAAATTATTGAGCGAATATTCTGCAACGCTATTGGTCGAACGTACCACCAATGAAAAAGAGCTTATATCGACGAGAAATTCGGTAATTTGCATTAGGGTGTATTCACATCCGCGCGAACGGAAAGAAATAGTGTCTTTGGACTTGTATCTAATCTGTGGTTTAGTTTGACAGAAATACAGTAATGCCAACATGACAATATATTTTTGAAGTTTGACATTTGATTTGACAATTTGCATTGTAATCATGGCGTCAGAACGTTATAGTTTTTCTCTTACAACTTTCAGGTGAATATATATTTATTTACTGTAATTTCAGTGCTTATTTCTATAATTTAAAAAATACAAGTAACTATTTAACTTTTCCAAGTAATAAAAAGTTACTCACTTCTCCAATTGACCAGCAAAATGGCTCAATAAAATTCTGGTGTTCAAAAGTTAAAAAACCACTAATATTTCGATTTTATTTCCAGTCCGTCAGGAAAATTAGTTCAAATTGAATATGCCTTAGCTGCTGTTGCTGCAGGCGGCACTTCCGTCGGGATTAAAGGTAATTTATTGAATAACAAAATTGAGGTTAGTTTTTGAGTTCCAATGATTTGCAATTTTTATTAGAAAAGTGAATCAATGCTTTGTAAATTGTAGTTAACGTTTTCAGAATCGTTTTATATGACGACCTAAGTGGTGCAGTGGTGAACATGCTGTCTGTCTACCACGCAAAAAGTCCCGGGTTCGATTCCCGGCCGGGCAGAAAATGAAATGATGAATTTTAATGGCTCGTCTTTCCTTTAGTTGACGTGGAGTTGAGTTCATATTTTTTTTGTGTAAAGAACTCATAATTTAGATCACGAATACGAAATATTAAGGTGCGGAAACAAATAGGACGCGAGAAAAAAATTTCTAAAAATTAAGATATTCTAGGTTAAAAATGTCTAATTTTAGGCCAGTGTCGTCATTTTTGACGTTTAATGGCGGCGTACTATGTTGGTAGCACTGCTAAATTGTTGCGATAGTGACCAAAGACCGCAGGTCACGTGATAGGTGCGAGGAGCGTAGCGACGAGCATGTTAGGTGTACATGAACCCAGCGCGCAAGCCGATCGAGCGAAGCGAGCGTGCCGCGGCAGCGGCCGGCGAAGCGCCAGAAACGACTTTTTTTACGTGCAAAATCTTGTATGTACGTCCCCTCCCCTCTCCCCACCTCTTTTTGGCCTCCCCTGCTTAATTCCCATATTTTTTGTTTTGAGGTTATGTTTACACAAAAAAATATTTCTCGAAAACTACGCAACGCCGGCAGATGGGGATTGGAAAAGGTTGTTGTTTCAACTTGTTTCCCTTCCCCTCCCCCTCCCCTCTTTTAATTGCCGAAAAATAACAGTAATTTGTCTGTTATCATTACTTTTTAGTGCGAGATTAAAAATTAATTAAAAAAAAAGTATACATTTCCGCACTCCCAAATTTTACGGGGGGGTTATGCAGGACCCCCCCTCCCCCCTCCCACCCCTCCCACCCTTAAATTCCACGTCAACTAATGGAAAGTCGTACCATTTTAATTTCTGTGACGAGTATGGGTGTTACTATGTATAATAAATAAGTATACATAGCTATATTTAAAAAGTACATATAAGTATACTCCAGCCAACTCACAGAAAGAATGTTTACTAACAAACCAACCATACTTAACCTCAAAAGTACTTTTTAATACACATTTTATAAATACATGTATATGATTGATTGATAGTTCACCTATATTGTCCAAGTTGTATTTATGGTGTTAATTTACTGAAACTTAAGAGGCATGAAATAAAACACTTTTTAACGGATACTAGCGCGGTTTTATTGAATGTACTTTGGTATTTAGTTAAGAGTTAAGAGGCATATTACGTTTTGACTGTGATTTTTGCGTAAAATGGCCAATTTTGGGGTTCTCGATCTCAGAAACAAAAATACATTAACAGTTTTGACTTATTGAATAGTGTAGAATAGCTATTGGAATAGAACATAGCGGCCTCGCTTTTTTGAAAATTTGCTTAACTTTATAATTAAACCCGAATTTGCAGAGAAAGATTTTCATAAAATGCGCGAAGGTACTTTTTTGGGGTCATGGATTGAACTACTGTGCTAAACAAATGAAATAAAAAAAATTGAATATTATCTCTTATATAGTCGAATAGTTCATAGCGGCCTCGGAATTTTGAAATTATGTATGGAATATGTGAAAAAAAATCCCAATCAAAAACTACTAAAAACGCTCAGAATTAACTGTGAATTTCTCCTAGATACATAATTATTATTACGTAAAATTTATATCAGAATAATCTTTACTTCATAAGAAAATCAAATTTTTTACTTTTATTCGTTGTTTGTACTTGTTTTTCTTTCTGTGTATGTTCAAAGTTGACTCTAAGAAATCTTTCACCAACTTTAATTTTCCTTTCTAACCCTTTAACTTTCCAGTGTATCATCATATTACTTTTTGTCGCGAACACATATAAATGTATTTAGTAGACCCAAAGGTCAACAAATCAAATTTCAACGAAAAAATGTGATAGGGCCCTTAATGTATTTGTGGATAATTACGAAACATGCACTAAGTTTTGTTTACAAATGTGACGTTTTGTAGTTTGATAGTAATTAATCCATTTTATTGTTATGATTTCGAATCAAAATTGAAAGAATAATAGTAGTATTTTAGTTTAATAGCTTGGCAACACCGACGCTTGGCTCCGCCGTTTCCCGCCATTTGCAGTGGAATGGGAGAAGGTAAGCGGTGGGGATAGGCGGCAGAACGGTCAACGAAAGTCAGTTGCGGGCTCAGTCACTTTCCAACCGTCAAGAAGAGAAGTATTGTTAGGGAAAACTGCTAACGTATTGTTGCTATAACCTAGTTAATAATATCATGGTGTGTTCCTGTGAAGAAAGTAAAAGTAGTTCACCGTTATTACTGTAGTTTTCATCACAAATCAGCAGTGGAAGAACCAAAGTATGTACGCTCACGAATTTCTTACTTTTCTAACGTTTTAAACCGAGCTAAAATTACGAATTTAAGTTGGGTAGTTTCAAGTTTTAATACACTCGAGAGATTTATGACTATTTTTCATTGCACGTGGCCGAGGCTACTCTTCGGCCGTGCATACACACCATTATTCACAAACATTGCACGTGGTCGAGGCAACTCTTCGACAGTGCATATACACTTCACAATCATTGCACGTGGCCGAGGCGACTCTTCGGCCGTGCGTACACACCATTATTCACAAACATTGCACGTGGTCGAGGCAACTCTTCGACAGTGCATAAACACTTCACAATCATTGCACGTGGCCGAGGCGACTCTTCGGCCGTGCATTCACACCATTATTCACAAACATTGCACGTGGTCGAGGCAACTATTCGACAGTGCATAAACACTTCACAATCATTGCACGTGGCCGAGGCGACTCTTCGGCCGTGCATACACTGCACACAAAACTACACTCAGTCGTCACCATGATGGAAATAATGCGTTGATATTGGAATTGTAATTTTCATGATTGTATAAAGAGAGGTCATGAAATGAATGTTTTTTTTTATCTTTACTGCCCAACTGTAACTTTCGTGATTTAAACTCTGGAAATGCATTACATAATGAATTATGAAAATAGGAACTTTTATCTTGGACAATGTGTTCCGCAGAGGTTATTAAGTTTATTTTTTTATATTTCATACCATTCTAAGTGCATTCTAATTGTCGTTAGTAGTCGACCTTGACACTGTACCCTGGGGATGTACGGATACGGAGAATAAGACGGATAACGTGATACTTACTGTAGAATTGGTACCAGGTTACGTTGACCTTCAAAAGGGTTTTAGTAGTACCATGACGCTATAGTCGTATCTTAAGGCTAGGTTTTACGAACACATTTGTCTGTCTTTTACTTTACGTGGAAAGAGTATGGAAAATAACCTCACTTCTGCACATTTTCGATGTTTTTCGGCGTTTTATCATCATTTTATTTATCACAATCCTCTTTTATGAATAAAACTTATTGAAGCTACTTCACAGTACGTATTTTTGATATTATTATACGTTTCCGCTATTATTTATGCCAAAAATATTACCCAAGCCCTTATGATAATATTCTTATTTTTCTTGCAATCATCTGTGAGGTTTATATGCAATTTAATACTAGTCGCTACTAGAGAATCTCTTCAGCTTCTCGTATGTTTTTGTTTTGTGGTAACTTTACGTTTTTTATATAAAAATATGACCGCACAAACCATGTTTTCCTATTTTAGTTCAAGAAGTTAATTCTTATTCTATTAAGAAGCCGTTCATAAAGAATTGTCGATTTCATTAATTAGCGTGATTTTACAGAAGTGATCTTACAGTTAAAAACTGTACATACTTATCTTTATAAATAAAATAATACGAAAGATAATTATCTGGTGTACATGGTTTCGATATGTGGTATGTTTACGATTATAATTTTGATTTGATTTTTGTGTTCCTAAATGAATGAAGTAAGTTTACTTTGAAGTACACTTATTTGGCGTAATTTCTTAGTTTTGTAAGAAAATATAACGCTTTTAAAATTAATCGTAGTTGGTAGAAAATATTTTGCTACTTTAAAATTTTATTTGAAGTGAGCCGGCTCTTAGGTATTTCTACTAATACTTTTGAGACTAGGCTAGACGCGCTTTCGGTTTACAAGGATAGACGCACCTTTGGTTTACAAGGCCTACGCCCTTAGGCGTCTACGGTTTACAAGGCTAAATGCGTCTTTGGCTTACAATTAGGGTTAACTTTTGGTTTTCTATGTACATAGGGATGATGCAGTGAAAATTACTAAAATGAAACTATTCTAAATATTTCACCCAACCCTAAGTAATTATTCTAGATATTTATATTAATGAAAATTTATTATACCATTGACTTTCGAGGCTAGATGCACATTCAGTTTGTAAGGCTAGGACAAGGCTAAACGCGCCTTCGACCTAATTAAGGTACCTCTAACTTTTGTTTGTTTTTATACTAGAATGATGAAGAGGTTTGAGAATTTATACGGGGAAAGTTTTTTTTAAGGTTAGACGTGCCTTCATTTTATAAGGTTAGATGCGCCTTTATTTTACAAGGTTGAATGCGCCTTAATTTTATTAACTGTTGGTTTTTTATTATAATAAATATTAATATAGATGAAAATTTCCAACTTTTACTTTCGAAGCTAGACACGTTCAGCTTAAATGCTAAACGCGCCTTCGACTTATAAAGTGCAACTTTTGATACCAGATTGGTAAAGAGATTTGAGATTTATATGAATGAATATTTAAGTTTTAATGTTCTTCATTTTATAGGGTTAGATTCGCCTTCATTTTATAGTGTTAGATGCGCCTTCATTTTATAAGGTTAGATGCGCCTTCATTTTATAAAGTTAGATGCGCCTTCATTTTATAAGGTTAGATGCGCCTTCATTTTATAAGGTTTGATGCGACTTTATTTTATAAGATTAGATGCACCTTCTTGTTATTTGTAAGTTTAGATGTGCCTACATTTTATTATAAGTATGAATGCGCCTTCATTTTATAAGTTCAGATGCGCCGTCATTTTATAAGGTTAGATGCGCCTTCATTTTATATGGTAAGATGAGCCTGCGGTTAGGCTAGATGCGCCTGCGGCTTATAAGGCTATATGCGCCTTGAGTATGGCAAGATGTGCCTTCAGTTTGGCTAGATGCGCCTACGGTTTGAGAAGATGTGCCTTCGGTTTGGCTAGATGCAATTAATATTTTATTACTGTAAATTAAATTAACATTGGCAGGCAATTATTATTATTAATGTCATTTTATCATATTTGACATTAAAGTTTGACATTTATTTTATTGGGATTTGAAATTATTTACTGAAATGATGGGTAATGAAAATTAGTTGTAATAATTGATGATTAATGTTAAGTATCGAATTTAAATTTTATAATCACCTAGCTACTGACAGATTTCCACACCTAACAAAGTCAATGCAGATTTTGTTATATTATAATGTCATCAATGTATACTTCCATTTTCTGGGAAATAAATGATTGGTTTGTATTGTATTTAGATGCAAATCCAGTTTGGCTAGAATCGCCATCAGTTTACAAGGCTAGATGCGCCTTTTATTTGGCTAGATGCGCCTTTTATTTGGCTAGATGCGCCTTTTATTTGGCTAGGTGCGCCTGAGATTTGGCTAGATGCGCCTGAGATTTGGCTAGATGCGCCTGAGATTCGGCTAGATGCGCCTGAGATTCGGCTAGATGCGCCTGAGATTCGGCTAGATGCGCCTGAGATTTGGCTAGATGCGCCTGAGATTTGGCTAGATGCGCCTGAGATTTGGCTAGATGCGCCTGAGATTTGGCTAGATGCGCCTGAGATTTGGGCTAGATGCGCCTGAGATTTGGCTAGATGCGCCTGCGGTTTGCAATACAATACAATACAATTTATTTATTCCATACATTCTACATTAGGTACATTAATGAATAATTACTAAATAAATTGCAATTCAATTCCAATTAAAAATAAATGTCAAAAGAAAAAAAAAGATAAACCAAGTACAATTTGGCTAGAAGCGCCAGCGGTTTACAAGGCTAGGTTGTCATATACTTATATTACTTGCTTATGTGACTACATTATGCAATTTTACTAATTTCATACTCGAATCGTCATCTGCAACGATTATTTAAGTTGTTGTTTAGATTAGTGCACAGGCCCTTAAGTAAATATATTGGGGTACACAAATAATCAGTACTCAATTACACATGTACGAAGATCTGTCAAACAATAAGTAGACTTTATGAAGTTTGCGTTCTTCTTTAAGACACAACTTCTTCTTCTTCTTTTACTGGGTTATCTCTTAGTTTATAATATTGCAATCCGATGCTAGTGTAATTATGGTTAATTTGAATACATTATATTTGTTTGAGAAAATAAAGTCTTAAAAATGTTAGGTAAGCAGTGTGTAAGCTACTATTATATGAACCATTTGTCCTCAAGTGCAGTGTTTAGGCGACTAGGTATATTGCGTCTATGGGCCAAGTGTGTCCTTAAGTGTGGTACTCAGTAAGCGGCCAAGTGTGTCGCGTCTATGGGCCGTGTGTATCCTAAATATACTGGTTACGTGGCCATGTGTGTCCTTGGTTGATAGCTTTGGCTTGAATATATGTTTTGGCAGGCCGTGTTCACACTGTGGCAAACGGTAGCCTTGAATATGTCTTGACAGGCCGTGTCCACATAGTGGCAAACGGTAGCCCTGCGAGTATCGACATTAACAATTACTTTAACTGAGCACATTACATAATAAAATGCAAGAGAACCACAAATTGTGGAATAAAATAATTAAATTATCATGATAATATTTTAATAACAATGCAACTATATATTGTTTGTTATAAATGTGAATTTGTATTTCACATAATAAGTTTTTCTCATCTCATAATGAAACAGTTTTCATGAGTAGATTATAATATTTTTCCTTTTGACCCTGATGTTTTATTTTGTAGACGTTTGTCCTATGATTTAAGCATGGTTACTGTCGATTGTTTTATATATTTCAGAAACATATTGCATCTGACAAGATGCCCATGCGGTATACTTAGCTAAGGTGATGGTGGCGCGGTGTGCGACACGAGGCTGGATGGTAGAAACGACGGTTCCGATATTGGTTGATCTTAGGTTTTTTTTGACACGATGACGACAGGCTGCGACGGCTAATAAGGTTTCAGCTGCAATTATCTGGTTGAACATAGATACTGACCAGAATTCCTATGCATTGATTTATCAAGTACTTATATTTAAATCTTATTCAGAACCTGTTAAAGTTGGTAGTTCTAGTTAAGCTAAATTAAATATAATAAGTACCTAGCTCATGCTATGAATTGTGAAATAAATAAAAATAATACATATAATGATTGTTGCAACACAACTTTAATCATTATACGATTACCTTGCATTTTGCATACCTAGTAGGTCTAGCAAATTGAAATTGTATACCGTAAGAAACTGTAGGACTTATGTGAGTTTAATAAGTTGACATCATTGATAATTTCAGTTAGGTAGTCACAGCACGTGCGTCGGGTCTTCAGTCAATCATCTGTCAAAAGTTTACAATTTGTGATTAAATTTGTTTACCCTTTCGTGGTACTCCGGCGGCGTGACTTCGACTGTTATATTTACTTTTTGTACTTATCTCTTGTTAAATATTATAATAAAATTCATAATTTAGTAGAAAGAACTAATGAGAAATGTTGTACTTGCATAAATTATTAGATTTTTTATTGTGGAAAAAATGGTAATATTTTTTGAAGATGTTTTAGTTAATATTTGTGTCACAATATTATTGGCTTTTAAAAATTTCAAAGCTTTTTGATCTGATGATCATACTAGGTGCGATAAGATACAACAGTTAGTTCCTCCTGTAAATAAATTATCAAATATAAAAGACGGAGGTCGACAACCCTCTCCAAGTTTTCGTTCACCATTTCTTTCTTGGAGTGGCCTCCCATTTTGTGAAATGGTGGTAGATTCAGTAGATTCTCTCTTTTTAGCATTAATTAATCCGCAATTAAATTATAACAAAAAGTTAAACCAATTAAATTTATTTAATAGAATGCGATATAAGTTAACATACAACCGGCCGAATGTGACGTTATTATTATAGTATTGAGTTGATCGTGCACGAGGACATGCACGAGGTCAGGATGGACGAATGTGACGTTTTGTAGTTTGATAGTAATTAATCCATTTTATTGTTATGATTTCGAATCAAAATTGAAAGAATAATAGTAGTATTTTAGTTTAATAGCTTGGCAACACCGACGCTTGGCTCCGCCGTTTCCCGCCATTTGCAGTGGAATGGGAGAAGGTAAGCGGTGGGGATAGGCGGCAGAACGGTCAACGAAAGTCAGTTGCGGGCTCAGTCACTTTCCAACCGTCAAGAAGAGAAGTATTGTTAGGGAAAACTGCTAACGTATTGTTGCTATAACCTAGTTAATAATATCATGGTGTGTTCCTGTGAAGAAAGTAAAAGTAGTTCACCGTTATTACTGTAGTTTTCATCACACAAACATTCTTTCTGCAAGATGGCTGGAGTATAGTTGTCTTGCACTCATATTACAAGCTGCTTAGTTTGGGGCTAGATGGCGCTGTGTGAAATGGTCCAAGCATTTATTTATATTGTTTCATTCAATCTAAAATAGAGCTGTGAAAGTAACGAAAAAATCCTTACCCGTATGTACTCGTTACAGGACAAAATTGTACTCGTTACAATCGTATCGTTACTCGTTACTTTCGTTACAACCAACTATCGTGTTGAAATGCGTGTCTTCTCTTCGTACTCTTCGCACACGAACCAGTCTGGTGCCTACTTTTTTACCTATTATAGTTTCGTTACTGTACTAGTATATTTAAACAAGGTTTTATATTGGATTGAAATAATGAATTGCGAGTATGTCTGAAATTAATAATATTTAATTGAAGAAGTGCCCGATTCGATTACAGATGCGAGCGATGCGAGTAACGAAATTTAATCGAGAGTACCGATTCGGTACTTCGAATCAGGCTGTGTACCCGTTACTCAGTAACGAATACATACGGTTTGCTACAGCTCTAATCTAAAACATTTAATACGTTTGTGATTTCTTTTTAGCTTCAAATGGTGTAGTCATTGCGACTGAAAACAAGCACAAAAGCATTTTATACGATGAACACAGCGTGAACAAAGTCGAAATGATCACTGGACATATTGGTAAGTACCTACATGTGCTGAATATGTAATTTTCATGTAACACTAAATCCCATTGTAATCCTTAGACCAACATTGAATTTAGTGTGGGGTTTATTGTCCCAAGTCCTGAATAAGCCTGTTATTAATGAAACCAGAAGTCTTTTAAACACTGCTTTATTACCATTTTTCATATTAGTTATTCTCACATTATAAACTTATATAGGAGCACCTTATTTCCTAACTGAGTCCAAATTCGTAGTGTCAAACTATCAACTGATGTGCATGTGTGGCAGATACAATAAATTAACTTGAGATTCTTATACCATGGAGGACGAAAGCCTCCTTCAACAAAGCCATTTTAGAAGAGGGTTGGCATGATTAAATCACTTCAATTTAAATCACGATTTTAATCAAGTGATTTTTTTAATAAAACTATGTATTCAATCAAATTGCTTTTTTTTCTTTCATATTTGTGTAAAAAAATAATACAATTCTTAATTCTAGTAAATAATAGACACATCCAAATATATTAAAATTAACTGTGTGTTAGAATTACTGCATAATATGCTTTTTAACCGACTTCAAAAAAAGGAGGAGGTTTTTTTTATTTTTTTTTTATGTATGTTTTACCATAACTTCGTCAGTTGTTAACCGATTTATACAATTCTTTTTTTATCTTAAAGAACATAGTTCGTGTGTGGTCCCATAAAAAAATTACAGAGATCTGGCTGGTAGTTTTTTCATAATCCTGAAAAATGACAATTATTTAGCTTGCCATCACACGTGTTTTTACGGATTTTCGAACATAACATCTTTGTTTATGTACCGATTTAGATGATTCTTTTTTTGTTTGAAAGGGTATACTTCAAGAGTGGTCACATTTTAACTTTATCGGTATTGGACTTTGAACTTCGAAGATACACAAGGGAACTCCTCAAATTCAAATAGTATATGTAAAGTGATTTGGATTTTGGTAGGTTTATGACAATCCAAAACAAACCAAACCATGGTCTGCAATGCAAGGTTCTGGACTAGACTTGGACTACGAAGACACAATGGAACTCCTCAAAAACAAACAGCGTCAATTGGGAATTTGAGTTGTGGGCATTTTACCATTGAAAATATTTTATAAAGTTAAAAAATATTTACATGCTTACATACCTGCCACTAAAAAGTTGAAAATAAAAAACTTTTTTAACAAAAAAGAAAAACCTCCTTCAAAAAACCTGAAACAAAAACAGCTTCAAAATTAAATACCTCTAAAAAAGCGAGAAATAATATTCAAATCATTAGTTACGCATAACATTATTAATAAAACACGTCTAATGAAGTCGGGTGGGGCTTTCAGAAATATAAAAAAAATTACTTGTCTTCCAGCCCCACCCGACTTCAATAGACGTATTTTATTAATAATGTTATGCGTAACTAATGATTTGAATATTATTTCTCGCTTTTTTAGAGGTATTTAATTTTGAAGCTGTTTTTGTTTCAGGTTTTTTGAAGGAGATTTTTCTTTTTTGTTAAAAAAGTTTTTTTTCTAAAAAAATCTGCCAAATCATCCATCCTTATATGTTCCATCAAGCATTTTAAACTATTTTATATCTTTACTTGTGTTTCTTCCGAATTAAAGTATTAAATAAGTAAAACAAAAGCACGCACTATTTTAAAGGTTCAAGCAAAAAATCGAAAAATCAGTTTTTTTTCGATTTTTTGCAAAAAATCTGTGATTTTTATTTTTGATTTCTTGCAATAAATCATGATTTTTTCCAACCCTGTTTTAGAAATCCTAAGAAAGTGGTTACTTTTGCTTATGAATCTTGAGTATCTGAAATCTGTGTATAGAAAATAAGTTAGAAGAGCGGAGTCTCCTAGCATAGGCATCTTTTTGCTTAAAAGGAGGCTTCAATAAATTATTGTTATTGTTTTTAGTTCATAAGAAAGTGAATATAATTTTTTTTTTATAAGGCCATTAGTGCCCTTACAGTGACATCCTCATTTTATATTAAATTGCTTGCTAAGTATGTATTAACATAATGTTTAAAAAATTTACACATACCAATTGAAGCTAAGGTTTTATAGTTTTTTTACAAACAATAACCTGTGTAAAATATCGGGTCATTTTGAACATACCATCCAAATTTTAAGGATGTGTCCAGTCCATGAAACTAAACAACTTTCTGTAAGAAACATGTGTCAAATTTCGCCACAAAATTTTGGTCATCCCATACTAAATTGATCACGTGATCTCTTTGATTTGTATGGAAAGTTGATTTTTATTTTACATATTTGACCATGTGTTCCTTAGAGAAAGTTGTTCAGTTTCATGTACTGAACACATCCTCAAAATTTGGATGGTATGTTCAAAATGACCCGGTATAGGTCATTGTAGTAGTATTATGCAAAAGAGCAACAAGTGGCCACTTTTGGCACAAAAAAGTGAAGTACAAAATAGTTTTTTGATAGTGATTGGTCTTTACCGCACCTGATATTAGGCGACGATAAGGCCAAAGGTGCACTACACCCGGTATCCTCATCACTGAGGAACAGGCTATCTTACCTCTAACTGCCGGAACACAACAATTTTTAAATTGTTTAGGGCTTCAGACTTAGGTAATATGGTAGTATGGTAGCTAGCCAGGCGGACTTGAAATAAGCCCTACCACCAACGAACTAGTGCTACAAACTGGGGTTTCCTCAAGACTCAAGTAATTAATAATGAAAAAAATAAAAATTATGAATGTAAAATACACACACACACACACACACACACACACACACACACACACACACACACACGCACGCACACGCACATATACGCACACAACTCATGACATCTCTTCACTGACATTAATTTTTTTTTTTATTTAACATATGCAGGTCAATGCATCTCTTAGCTAGATTTTTACTACAAACTTCACCAAAACATGCCTAGTAAAACAATTGTTTTTCTTTGTAATTTGATTGTTTGTTTATTTTTTTTTTTTATCGTTGTAATATATTTTATTTTTGTAATCTACTGTTATCCGTAGGGAAGTAGCGGTTCATCCCAATACAAGTATTGTCAGATTACTTACAGGGAAGTCTCGGCAATCTTTTGTATTTAAGATAGCGAAATAAATGTGTTTTTTTTTTTATTTTTTTTTTAAAAGGGTAGTATTTAATCGGTTAACAATAAATTCCCATTTTTGGTATCAAAAATACTCAATATAGCGTACTAAAAAACCAAGTGGGCGCCTACAAAATTTTTAAATGGTCGACTTTAAAATACAATTGAGTAACTAGTTATTCAGAAAGGGCGACCAAATTACTATTTGGGTGACAACATTAGGGCACACTAAACATTTACAGCCTTACTTATAAACGTTACTTAAATTTTAAGTAGCAATTAAGAGCCATTTTAAAATATTTCTAACTTAAAAACGTTGTTTAACGTTAATTGTCAAATTTAAGTACCAGTGGACCCTTGTTTAAGTCGCTAAATAACAATATGGCGGTTGTCCACCAGCTGATTTTTGGGACTTTGGTTGGAGCAGGTAGCGAGAGTTAGGGACTGGGGTGTGTTTGTTTGTATAGAATCATAACAATACAAGTTTTTTAGTGTGAATTGGGCAAATCGCCTGGTGTTATCTTTTGTAAAATGAATATTTTTGAAGACTTCAATATATTAAATACGTAATTACGTAACATAATGATATCGAGGATTTAAGGAGCTTAGGCTTTAGGTGGCGACCAAAATTATACAACACAAGAATAAACAAAATGCAAAACTACGGCGAGAGTGATTTTAAAAAGTCACCGATTTTGCAAAAAATATGCAGAAAGCTTTTTTCTTCACCCCAATAAATTTGCGAAATAGACTCTTTTGTTATACCTGTATTATTGACAGATTTTCCATATCGCTTTAAAGATACAAAAATCAATCTTAATATATAAAATCGTAAACTGAATGACTGAATGACTGACTGACTGACTGACTGACTGACTGACTGATCTATCAACGCACAGCCCAAACCGCTAGACCTAGAGACTTGAAATTTTGCACACAGATACCTTATACAGTGTAGGCATCCACTAAGGAAGGATTTTTGAAAATTCTATCCCTAAGGGGATGAAATAAGGGATGAAAGTTTGTATGAAAGTCCCTCAGTTTTGAAGCTAGGATCGTCAAATTTTGTGTTTAGGCTGACAATTGAAAATTAATAAAAACGGGTCTCGGCGTTTTTCAAAATTCTACCCCCGAAGGGGTCAAAAGGGGGATGAAGTTGTGTAATGAAGAAAATCCTTTATTTTCGAAGTCAAAATTGCTAAATATATAATTTAGGCTTATGGATGGAAATCTAACGCAACGTATATTGTTATTATTTCAACCCCTACGGGGATGAAATGGGGGTGAAAAGGTGTAAATAAACCTAAAAATAGATATGGATGTCGTTATTGGGGTTTTCTGGGATGACGATTGCAAAAATGACATTTATTTTGAAGTCCAACACGGTGGACATGATTTGACCCCTCAAGGGGTGAAAATGGGGTTCAAATTTTGTATGGAAAAATAATATTAAATGGATATTACAACTTTAAACTTCGTAGGAGCACGTCTAAAAATAAATAAGCAAACATATATTTTGTGATTTTGAAAATAAACCCCTTAGGGGGTAAATGGGGTGAGTAAACCTAAAAATAGATACGGATGTCGTTATTGGGGTTTTCTGGGATGACGATTGCAAAAATGACATTTATTTTGAAGTCCAACACGGTGGACATGATTTAACCCTCAAGGGGTGAAAATGGGGTTCAAATTTTGTATGGAAAAATATATTAAATGGCCATTACAACTTTAAACTTCGTAGGAGCACATCTAAAAATAAATAAGCAGACATATATTTTGTGATTTTGAAAATCAACCCCTAAGGGGGTAAATGGGGTGAGTAAACATAAAAATCGATGTGGAGGTCGTTCTTGAGGTTTTATGGGATGGTGATTGCGAAAATGAGATTTATTTTGAAGTCCAACACGGTGGACATGATTTAACCCCTAAAGGGTTGAAAATGAGGTTCAAATGTATGGAAAAAGAATATAAAATAGACATTACAACTTTAAAATTAGTAGGAGCATGTCTAAAAATAAATAGGCAAACACATATTTTGTTATTTTGAAAATTATCCCTTAGGGTGTAAATGGGGTAAGTAAACATGAAAATCGATGTGGATGTCGTTCTTGAGGTTTCATGGGATGGTGATTGCGAAAATGACATTTATTTTGAAGTCCAACACGGTGGACATGACACATCATGGACCTGTACCTGGACATGCACATCCAGGTAACGAGAACGAGAACAGGCACGGGCACGGGCACGGGCACGGGCACAGGAACAGGAACGGGAACGGGAACAGGACGAGAACGGGACGGGAACGGAACGGGCTGGAACGGAAACGGCACGGGAAGGGAACGGGAATGAAACGGGAACGGAAAGGGAACGGAATGGGAACGGGAACGAAACGGGAACGAAACGGGAATGGAACGGGAAAGAGAAAGGGACAGGAACGGGACGGAAACGGTACCGGGAAAAGGAACGGAAGGAGTACGGGACGGGAACGGGACGCGGACGGGAATTGGGAATGGAAAGGGATGGAACGGAATGGGAATGGAACGGGAGCGAAACGGGAACGAAGCGGAAACGAAACGGGAACGATACAGTAACGGAACGGGAACGAAAATGGGACGGGAACTAAGGGGAAAGGATCGGGAACGGAACGGAACGGGAACGGAACGGGACGGGAACGGGAATGGGACGGGGCGGGAACAGGAACGGAAACCGGACGGGAACGGGAACGGGAACGGAACGGGGACGGGGACGGCGACGGAACGGGACGGGAACGGGAACGGGAACGGGAACAAGAACGGAATGGGAACGGAACGGGAATGAAACGGGAACGGAATGGGAACGGGAACGAAACGGGAACGAAACGGGAATGGAACGGGAAAGAGAAAGGGACAGGAACGGGACGGAAACGGTACCGGGAAAAGGAACGGAAGGAGTACGGGACGGGAACGGGACGCGGACGGGAATTGGGAATGGAAAGGGATGGAACGGAATGGGAATGGAACGGGAGCGAAACGGGAACGAAGCGGAAACGAAACGGGAACGATACAGTAACGGAACGGGAACGAAAATGGGACGGGAACTAAGGGGAAAGGATCGGGAACGGAACGGAACGGAACGGGACGGGAACGGGAATGGGACGGGGCGGGAACAGGAACGGAAACCGGACGGGAACGGGAACGGGAACGGGAACGGAACGGAACGGGGACGGGGACGGCGACGGAACGGGACGGGAACGGGAACGGGAACAAGAACGGAATGGGAACGGAACGGGAATGAAACGGGAACGAAACGGGAATTAATCGGGAACGGAACGGGACGAGAACGGTACGGGAACGGGAACGAGAACGGGACGAGAACGGCAACGGAAGGGGTACGAGAACGGGACAGGAAAGGGACGGGAACGGACGGGAACAGAACGGGAACGGGAACCGGAACCGGAAACGTAATGACTGGTCAGATCCTGGTTGAAGGTTCTCTAAGGATTATCTCTAAAATCCACGCGGACGAAGTCGCGGGCAGAAGCTAGTCATCAATATAATTCAATGAGAGACTTTCCAGGCAACGTTCCTCAAAAATCTACTAGATGGCGCTGTCCAATTCCCAACAACCAACAACCTTACTTAATACTATGGTATATGAATGTGCTATCTATAGTAATAAAGAGTACCATCGTAAAATCCTTTTATGATTTTGACAATTTATTTTCATTGTAATCTTTCTGTAATATTGATATGAATATTGAAAATGACTAATATTAATTTATTATAATATTATTCACTAGTACCTAAGTATATTTTGCTTTGAGGTATCTATGTATTATTACTATGCTATAATGTACCCCTTACGGTTAGGCATGGCTTTTAGCATGTACGTACACGTAATTACCACCACCACTACTATTTGGGGGCGTGGCCTACCTTTGATACAGTAGCCGGCAAACATCTTGAAATCGGGTAAGGGTTGCGCAGAACACGTATTTTGGGTATGCGTAGCGGTGAGGTACGCGGGCGGTGGGCGCGCGCGCTCTATAGGCCGTTCGTAAGTGCACATGCGCGAACTCATCACTCCGTCGAAAGAGCGTCAAGATGTTTGCCGGAATCTAGGCCACAGTAATCACGTGATACCTACGTGCTTGATGTCAAGCCATCAAGCATCGCCCCTAGACGATCAAAATTTGATTGAACTGCCGAAAAATTTACGTGCTTGACAAGCTACGCCTGACCGTCGCGTACATGCAGGAAGGAGGCTCCGTCGCAGAATGTCCCTTTCGCAAAATGTCCCCTGGTCGCAGAACGTCCCTTTCGCAAATAGCCCCTTATACAAAACGTCTCTTTCTCAAAATGTCCTTTTCGCCTACGAACAAAGATACTAAGGAAGTGTAATTCTGCTCAAAAAATAGCACCACGCAAACTACAACCGAGTGGGCGGGGCTAAAAAAGTACTACCGAAGCACTGTTTAGTCATGTCTGTCACGCGCTCGGTGACAGTCACTAGCGTAACGACAAAAAAATCATTAAAAAGTGGTAAAAAATGACGTCATGTGTGGTCAAGTGGTGTAAAAGACCAATAGAAGGCATTAAAACAAATACGGTCATATCATATCATTGGTAAGTAAAATATTTTTCGTTATTTAAGAATATCTATGAGCGTATACATGCAAACTATGGTAGCTATTATGCAACAAGTGTTCAGTCACTTTGTGGGGCAGAGTCAAATCTTCACGTTCACTGCTATCACAGATTTTTAAACAAGAATAAAACTCTCTCATGAAATTCAGTACAACAGAAAAAAAGGAAAATTAAAATCAAAATTTTGTAATGCTATAAAAATGGCGCGTCCTGCAATATACAATCCATAGAAAACGAGTAATCTGATGTAATCTCCTTGCTTTTTATCATTATACAGGGTGTAACAAAAACTCTGTCCAATCCGTGAAGGGATGATTAGGACCTATAAAGATTCGATTCTATTCACGCAATCCTCTTTGATTAACAAGTAAAAAAAAATCCCTGGTTAAAATAGAATAAACGAAAAATGGGGAACTCACATTGCAACACCGAAGGCAGCGGCAGGTCAAGACCGTCAGAACACAAAATTATGACAATTTCCAGAAACTATGATTTTTATGCAGCTCTGAAAACAGCTTTTTAATATAGAGTTTGATTCGCGGATCGTTCTGCTGGAACCCCAATGTGAGATCTGCTGCGAAGATGCTACTCCATATTTCCACCACCAATAGCAATACATGCCCAGCAACTTTGCACTAGATTGTCTCGAACACTTTACAGCACACCTGTATTCAACTTAATAAGTACAAAAGTGGCTATTATTTGCAAACGCATTACGGCTTCACTCTCACAAATGTTTTTAAACATCAACTGTTAACATGACCTCACAAATAAAACTCAAGGGGTGTCAAATCTGGCGAACGCGCTGGCTACGGAGTTGATCCACCTCTTCCAATCCACCGTCTCCCATATTTTTGGCTAGAATAAATTTTGACTTGGTGGAATACGCTGCTATAAAAAAATTATTCCGACGAACTGAGAACCTCCTCCTTTTTTGAAGTCGGTTAAAGAGATGTCGCTATAAGAATTTTGTACTGCCAATTAAAGCATGCTTTTTTATGTGAAAAATAAAAATAAAGCAACGTATTAATACGTTTTTCTTCTTATCAGTCACACCTCTAAAAGACGTATTGAGGCGTTGCTTTTGTCAATGTGATAATTATCCACATTATGTACTTACATGTTATAAAAAAAATCATAACAACCGCTTTCACATCTATAGTCATAGTACAGTAGCCCGTAGAGCATTTAAATCACCAAAAAGGTTACCGTTTGCCGTTGTGATATAGTTATTTATTACGAAATTATAGATACTTTAACCCAAGTTTTACAGATCGCAACCCGCCGTAACCTATATTTGGGTATCTCCAAAATTTATATTTTTTTTATTTTTCGAGGTTTACCACATAGTTTAGCTATTTTTCCAGAGCGACTAGTTGCAGACGACTTACATTCAGCGTATTCGAGCGATCTTTACCAAGTCGTCTGTCTACATAATAAAACAAACATTATATCTAACAAATAATAATGTACTAATTTCATAAAACAATTTTATGATGCCGCCCACCGCGCCGGGCCGTAGTGATCTTAGCAGGTTAGGTGTACTGACTGCATTCTACATTACACCGTCCTCGCTTCAATGACAAAGGCACGACAACGGCCCAATGAGTGACACGGCGCGAGCCAAATATCCAATCATGTTTCATCTGCGTTCAAACCCCAGCCAATAGAAAACGTGATATGCGTTAGAATACAACCTAATACCGATTATGCGTACATTGTAATAAGGTATGTTTTTACTAGTTCATTGTTGAGTTTGCGACCTTTTTGTGTTACAGAATATGCGAAGGTGCCATTTTTTAAGCAATATTTGTTAGGAGTTATGCTTCCTTAGTTCTTATTTCGTTACTTTTCGCAGTGTCCCTTTCGCAAAATGACCCTTTCGCAGAATGTCCCCCTTGTACCCCTCTGAAAATCGCATAAAAGACAACTTTTTGATGTGGTATTTTTTTTATTACCAGCCCCCCTAGCCTGACCGATGAAACACGATATATATCGCGTGATATCGCGTTTTATCGACACCCAACTGTCAAAATCCATTGTCTTTTGGCAGTTAAACGTGAGAAATCACTATATCATATCGTGTTTCGATGGTCATGCTAGGTTGGCTAGGCAGGGGGACATTCTGCGAAAGGGACATTTTGCGAAAGGGACGTTTTTCGAAAGGGACGTTTTGCGAAAGGGACGTTTTGCGAAAGGGACATTTTGCGAAAGGGACATTCTGCGAAAGGGACGTTTTGTGACCTGGGGACATTCAGCGAAAGGGACATTCTGCGACGGAAGGAGTTGAAGAAGCGCAACCATAGAAATTGAGCGCAGCGAAAATTTTCCTATGTCTATGAGCGCAACGAACCGGAAAAAACCGGCTAACTGCATGTCAAGCCACGTATAGAGAATAAGGTTCCGTCCATAGTCTTTGTCTCTGATCCAACTCAGAATGTTTCGGACAGACTGAGGCGAATTCGCCGCGCGATGCGACATTTTGACCACCGAACTCAAAGCGATAGCCATAGCTATAGCCAAAGCAATGCTCTAGCAATAGTTTTGGCTATGGCTATCGCTTTGAGTTAGGTGGTCGAAATCCGTCAAAATACCGCATCGCGCGCGCAATACGCCTTATCTGTACGAAGCTTTATAAGTAGGTACTGTTCATTAATACGTACTTATTAGGTTTATAGAGCTATATTTTCCCTTATCCAATAAAATAAAATAAAAACAGACAGGGACTGACGGATGGACGGATGGACTGAACGATCTTATGGGTAATCGTATAAGTTACATGGGTTCCTTGTTTTACTACGGAACTCTAAAAAGGGGGTCATTCAAAGGCAAGTACATCTGCACAATACACTACATACATATAAGCTAAGTTAACCGTATTACATTAATATTATCTTCAACATCATTTTTGTCGCCGCGATGCTGTCAAAATCATATACATATTTTTTTTACGATGCTTCTCTTTGGTTAGACTATTTGTAGGTACCACGTTCATTCATACTATACTCAACTGCCAGGAATTGGACAGCGCCATCTAGTAAATTTTTAAGGAATGTTGCCTGGAAAATCCCTCATTACAATAACCGGGAGGCGAGCGAGAGAAACGAAACAAAACAAAATCACAACAGCTGTAAACAAACAATGACTGACTGAGACAAGACTGAGTGTTCAGCCAGGCATCCGTCACTCGCCCATACCTACCGCGATAAGTACCTAGAGCGCGCGACAACTCGGAGTTGCAAAATCAGTCAGGGTTGCCGCCGCGCTTGTGAGTACACGCGCGCGTGCGTTATTCTGTGCCTCTATGACGGTCAACCGATCATTATTTATTGCTCCCAGCACTGTACCGTACACTATTATAATTTATAAATAACTAGCGGGCGCCCGCGACTTCGTCTGCGTGGAAATATTTTTTGCTATCCCTCGGGAATAATATTTTTTTCGGGATGAAAGGTATCCTATGTCCTTCTCTGTACCCCTAGGAACGTGTATGCAAAATTTCGTGATGATCGGTTCAGTAGTTAAGACGTGAAGGCGTAACAAACAAACAAACAAACGGACTTTCGCATTTATAATATTAGTAAGGATGGAGAATCTTAATACTAAGAATTGTTGCGTGGACGGCTGTCACAATAAACAGAAGGATTCAAAGTTTTCATTTTTAGGGTTCCGTACCAAAATGGTAAAAAAGGAACCCTTATGGTGTGACTCGGTCTGTCTGTCACAGCTGGATATCTCGAGAACTACTAATGGTATCAACTTGAAATTCGGAATAGTTTTAGATGACATTCGCCCAACTATTTTGTAAATAAGAAATTAATAAATAAAGAAATATCTTTTTTACAACAGGGACTGAAAAAGGGTCTGAAAAATTTGAAGTGGGTTCTACTAGGGCCTGTGGAATATCATATGATAGAACGCCGTTTGCACCTTGTTAATCATTTTTAGGGTTCCGTAGCCAAAATGGCAAAAAACGGAACCCTTATAGATTCGTCATGTCTGTCTGTCTGTCTGTCTGTCTGTCTGTCTGTCTGTCTGTCTGTCTGTCTGTCCGTATGTCACAGCCACTTTATTCCGAAAGTATTAATACTACACAGTTAAAACTTGGTAGGTAGATGTATTCTGTTAACCGCTTAACGAATTTAATACAAAAATAAGAAAAATAAAAGATTAAGAGGGGGCTCCCCATACATGGAACTGAAACTGAAAAAAAATTTTTTCTTCAAACCAACACGTGTTGGGTGTCTATAGATAGGTCTTTAAAAATGACATTGAGGTTTCTAAGACAACTTTTTCTCAAAGTCGACCGTTTGAAAGATATTCACCGCCAAAGTGGTAAAATGTGTGTCCCCCCCCCTTTAACTTTTGAAATAAGAGAGTGAAAAATCTAAAAAAAATATATGCTGTAGATCTTAATAAACACTTTCAACCAAAATTGGTTTGAACGAGATATAGTAATTAGTTTTCGAGATATAGCACATTTTCCAAAACCGCAAATATAACTTTGTCATTCATACCAACACTGTGAAAAACAAAATTATTTATGCAGACGAAAAATGATAGGTGGTATTAAATATGGTATGGTATAAGGTAACTACGGAACCCTATGGCGCGTGGCCCGACACGCACTTGGCCGGTTTTTTCTTTTTGTTTTAGGCCACATAGTTTTCAACTTATGATGAAAAATATAAAAAAAATTACCGTCCCCCACCCTTATCTCCGAAGTTTGCAAAGAGAAAAATTAGAAATCATTCTATGTGATAGCAGTTTATAATTATAAAGATTACAGGAAAAATAAAACAATGTCTCAATATAGGTAGCACACTTTTTTAAAAATTATCAAATTTCTAAAAAAGTTAACATTAGTTCCACTATCGGTCAAGAGATGGCGCTGACCTAAAGCTGCAATACTAATTTGATTATTATTCTCTGCAGTGTGGTTTGATGGTGCAATTATGATGGTACGGAACCCTCGGTGCGCGAGTCCGACTCGATCTTGACCGGTTTATTCACTTTACCGAAAGATTCTAAAATGTATAAGAAAAATTTATATTTTGTTTATTTTTCTCGTAATTTTTATGAGTAGGTACATACCTATTTTTGATAAGTAGATGTAACCTATACTATAGGTAGGAAAGCGTGTAGTTATAGGTACTTATATTCAGAGGCGGGTCGTGACTATTTTTTCTCGATCAAATCTCCTAAGGTACCCACCTACCTAATTCATTTTTTTTTGAGCGAATTATATCTACTTAACTAAATACCTACATTTCTGGATTTAAGGATTCCGTAACCGGCAACAGTATGGTGGCGGTGGCATAAAGACTGCCTCAAATTTAACACATAGTCTAATGTGGCGTTAACTGTACATCTAGCCTAGGTTTATTTGAAACGTAATTTTTTCACATTTAAGTAGGTAGGTACACATTATAAACACAAAACTTGTAATAAAGTATTTAATCCTTCAAGCACAGAAAATGAGACAATAGATTTTCCATTGTTGTGTTGTGCGGCCCGATGGGGCCGCTCGAGCGTTGAAGTGAAGGATTAGAAGAAGACAACCCTAAAGTTGTTAGAAGAGCTACGAGCTACGCGATAGAAAAAGAGGCAACCTGTAGGTGAATATAACTGTACGCAAGGAAGCGGTGTGCGACCTGAATTGCACTTTATTGTGTCTGAGCAAGAGTCGCTATTTATTTAAACGACCATGCGGAGTGAACGTTCTGTACTTTGTACTATTATGTATTCTGTGGTTCAGCTTTTTAATTTGCTAGCAGTGTTGTCATTTAACAACGCTTTTACGGTAAAAAATATTTTGTTCTACCAACACTGCGGCGGTGTTGATACAGTAAAATATTTTTCGGTTCGTTAAACGTTCATTAGTTAAGACACGCTTAAGCAACGTTTTTAAGTAAAAAAAGTTTAATCGCTGATTAAGAACTTAAGTAGTAATTAGTTAAGATGATGTTTAGACGTTAGTTAGTGGATTTTTATAAGTAAAGTCGCATTACTCATCTCCCAGCAAAAATGTAAACAAAGAAACGTCACTGTCAAATTGACAAACTGACCCTGAGAGTGACATTTTCAGATATTGAAAACCTTTGGTCACTATTATAACTTTTTAATTTGTTTATTATGAGTCATAATAAATATAATGTTATCCAGGGTAATTTTAAAGTATGATGGTAATTAGAAATTTTATCTTTATAAACTATGATAACCATTTTTGATGTTAAAAATTCTTGATACGAACTGATAAGAAAACTAAACTTAGATATTGACTGTATGTACCTAAACTATCAAAAATACGTAGGTAACAGAACATTGCAATCAATGGGGTTGGCAACGCAAAGCTAATTGTAGATGTCGCTGCGTACGCTTGTTCCTAAGATAGTAGACGTTCTCCGACCCCGAATTACGTAACTCTGTTGCTAACAATTCTCGATTGAAATCGATTGACATCGCAGTTGCATTGCTGCTTGGTGCAAGATAGTTGTCACATTAGTTCTTACTAAAGCAGCAATGTTACTGTGATTTCTGTCAGAGTTGATTGCAACAAAGTTACGTAATCAAGCCAGCAGAACAAAATGTATGGGAAAATAGTTATTTATTTTGTAGTATTTTTTTTTACCAAAAAGACCCATTGACCTAAAATGGATATAAAAGACTATTCTGCAATGCAAATGCCGGTATTGAAAGCCAAATTAAGAATTTTTTTTTCTTACAGAACTTATGCATTTTTTCTGTATCCAGATTTACATCACAGAATTTAATCATTTTAAAGCTAAAAAAACTATTTTTTTAAGTATAAGTCCTTTGTTTTCATAGGTCTCCTGCGACAAGCGTATGCAGCGCCATTTTGACAGTTGCCTTCCCTATTATAATTGTTTCAAATAACCTTATTTACAATAAAAGTCAAAGTCGAAATCAAAATAATATTTATTCAAATAAACTAAAAAATTGAATCGTCTATATTTTCCTACCACCCGTTCCAGACTTTTTTAAATGACAAGAAGAATGGGCGCAAGAAACTTATCAGCTTATTATATATTATACATTGGCCTATCTAGGCTGCGGTCCCCATGGCGATTACATCGATTACGGCGTTTACAACGCTCACACGAGGTCCGCATTCGATATCGCGCTCAAATCGATAAAATCGACAAATGACAGTTGGCGAATGCGAACCGCTCGTAAGCGCGCTAACGTTTTATTCTAACCTCAAATACAAGATGGAATAATTGCTAGATACTATTTTTGCTCTCTAAAGCGATGATAATGATGAAGAACGTTTGATTATTGAGTCGTGTGCACCCAACATCTTTTTTTTTCAACTTTTTACATCAACCACCTTTTTGGATAAGCTCCAAATTAGTATTAACAAAATATTAACCAATATAATGCTCTATCCTTTTGTTGTGAAGTGAGGAAAAGATCCTTCTATAACGAACTCTCTCATTTTTTGATTTTTTGACGAAATAAAATTCTGACACCTGTTTCGTTTGACAGTCACTTATAACTTTTGACAGAACGTTCACAGTGATTACACTCCGAGGCATGGTCACTGTAAGCCCAAGATGGCGCTGGTAATGACGTCATGACATGAGTGACGTCACGCTAGATATTGTAAACGCGCTAACGTATAATAAAATAAATTACAACAAAATTAGTAACCAAAAACTTAAAGGTGCATCGTGCGTCCACTAGCGCCACCTCAAGAAAAAATAATTACAACGAATAACTATCTATTCACAGTGTTTGGTACCTAATAGCCTTATAAATGCCGTACATGATGGATAGGGACCATCAAATTGAACAACTTTTACTATAGGACCAACTCTGAAATCACGGAAAAAATCAAAATGTATAAAACAGCTGATTTTTAGGGTTCCGTAGCCAAAATGGCAAAAAACGGAACCCTTATAGATTCGTCATGTCTGTCTGTCTGTCTGTCTGTCTGTCTGTCTGTCTGTCTGTCTGTCTGTCTGTCTGTCCGTATGTCACAGCCACTTTATTCCGAAAGTATTAAGACTACACAGTTGAAACTTGGTAGGTAGAATGTATTCTGTTAACCGCTTAACGAATTTAATACAAAAATAAGAAAAATAAAAGATTAAGGGGGGCTCCCCATACATGGAACTGAAACTGAAAAAAATTTTTTTCTTCAAACCAACACGTGTTGGGTGTTTATAGATAGGTCTTTAAAAATGACATTGAGGTTTCTAAGACAACTTTTTCTCAAAGTCGACCGTTTGAAAGATATTCACCGCCAAAGTGGTAAAATGTGTGACCCCCCCCCTTTAACTTTTGAAATAAGAGAGTGAAAAATCTAAAAAAAATATATGCTGTAGATCTTAATAAACACTTTCAACCAAAATTGGTTTGAACGAGATATAGTAATTAGTTTTTGAGATATAGCACATTTTCCAAAACCGCAAATATAACTTTGTCATTCATACCAACACTGTGAAAAACAAAGTTATTTTTGCAGACGAAAAATTATAGGTGGTATTAAATATGGTATGGTATAAGGTAACTACGGAACCCTATGGCGCGTGGCTCGACACGCACTTGGCCGGTTTTTTTTAACGCGATTTCAGATGAATAAGAAATAAATGTAAATATTAATTAGGTATTATTATTAAAATGTTGGATCCAAGTTAAACTGAATTTATTTTAAGACAATTTTTATAATCTTTTACATAGGTACCTACATTCTTAATCGACAACTGGCAGAATGTCTTAGCATCTTCGCCTGTTGTCGTCGTCGTCGTCCCCCCCCCCCCCCCCCAATACCAAAAGACAAAGGTTAATTTTTGCTACAGCTACTATTATTACTATTTTTTATGAAATTTTATAAAATGAACCAAAGGTTGATGTACACGGTTTGCAGTTGATGTGTGCACAGCATCATGAATATCTTTTCTACTATAAAACTGTTATTATGAAATATTAAATTATATTACGCTTTTTGCCGCAAAACTCATGATTCAGGATATTTATTTAATCTATTTTTATTAGGTTCGTGATGAAAAAACATGTAGGTGTGTTTATTTCTTGACTTAGCAATATACTATTTCCTCTTGAGTTGTTTTGTTCTGGCAACACCTTTGTTTACATTTTTGCTGGGAGATGAGTAATGCGACTTTAAGGCTGTTAAATTTTGACATATATTTTATTTAAAAAAGGTGACTATTATCATAATCGAGATGACGAAAATACCATAATGGTCAGCTTAAATCAGTTAAATAGTTACCTACTTGGTATAATAGTAGCCCACTCAGTATTTTTGTCACTCATTTAGAATTTTTACTGCTAACTTAAATTATTTGTCTCCCACATGTTTTACGACTGTTTTAAACCGCTGCCAAGTTTAGTATTTAAGTATCCCATTAACAGTCATCTTTAATTATACACATCAACTTTGTCTAGGAATACAGGTGTTATTTTCATACAAACGAGATAACTTTGAAGCCTTGGTTTTCTGCCAGGGATGTACCGTGCTGTGATCTGATGATGGCCATCCAGGAACTGAATGGAGTAGATTCAGATCGCTATACAATACACACCCAACTGATCTGATCAGCATTCTAAAAGATTAATGGGTCAGAGTTCTCAGTTTAAGGATTTCCATACATTTTCATGCTATTTTCGCGGTTTTTTTAAACATGTCCATTACGTTTTTAGAATGCTGGTCAGATCAGTTGGGTATGTATAGCGATCTGAATCTCCTCCATTCACTCCCTGGATAGCCATCATCAGATCACAGCACAGTACATCCCTGGCAGGAAACCAAGGCTTCAAAGTTACCTCGTTTGTATGAAAATAACACCTGGTATCCCTAGACAAAGTTGATGTGTGTATTTCCAGACACCCAATTAATTAATTCCCTTTTTAAATCTCTCCAGGTATGGTGTACTCAGGCATGGGCCCCGACTACCGCCTGCTAGTCACACAAGCGCGCAAGATGGCGCAGCAGTATTTCCTGATGTACCACGAGCCGATCCCCACGGCACAGCTCGTGCAGAGAGTAGCTACCGTTATGCAGGAATACACTCAGTCAGGGTATGAGTTTTATGTATTTATAAAGTTATAGCTTAATGCTCAGCCTTCATTAAATCTGATGTTTAAATGACAATATTTATAGTCCAAAATTGAAGATTCCAGAAATTCAATTTTTTTTTATTCCTCTATGGTTTGAAATGAGATAAGTATATCTTTTTGCCACTGATTTGCATTTGTATTTTTTTTATAATCATAAAAATAAACAATAATAACTTCTACTGAGAAGAAATTAGTTTTTTTTTTCAATTATTGTTTAGGAAATTGAAATCATGAAAATCTACTACTTCGTTAGTAGGCAATGCACTTTATTAAGGTTACGTAGCCTAATGGCAAAAAAAGGAAACCTTATAGATTCGTAATGTCTGTCCGTTTGATGTCATAGCCACTTTATTCCGAAACTATTAGGATTAACACAGTTGAAACTTAGTAGGTAGATGTATTCTGTAAACCGATTTACAATTTTTACACAAAAAAAAAGATGAAGGGTGACTCTCTAAACATGGAACTGACACAAACAAAAATTTCATCAAACCTAGAAGTGCAAGGTGTATAAAAATAGGTCTTTTAAAATGACATTGAGGTTCCTAAAACTATTTTTTCTCAAAGTCAACCTTTTGAAAGACTTCCAAAGTGGTAAAATGTGTCCCCCCCCTCTAACTTCTAAAAAAGAGAGTGAAAAATCTTAAAAAAATATATGCTGTAGATCTTACCATACACTTTCTTCGAAAATTGGTTTAAATAAGCTATAGTTTGCAGTTTTATAGATATAGCACATTTTCCAAAACCTCAAATATAACTTTGTCATTTATGACATGAAAGTTATTTTTGCAGACGAAAAATGTTAATGGTATGGTATCTATTATGGTATGGTATAAGGTAACTAGAGATGTGAATTATTTGAAATACATGTATTTTAAATACAAATACAAAATACAAAATACGTATTTGTATTTTGTATTTAAAATACTTTTTTTCAAAATGTATTTTGTATTTTATTTGAAATACTTTTTATGAGGTATTTAGTATTTTTAAAATACAAATTACTTTTTTCTGTGTATTGGTATATGTATTCTGTGGTATAAGTATGTCATGTCAATGTCAAATAAAACAAAACAACCAATTACAGAGCTCGATAATTTGTCATGACTAAAGGCCGGATTTGCGGTGGCAGGAATACAAACTTGCTAGTGATTACCAAATTATCGTAAATGTTTTTATATATCGATGTTTTGAAAATATTTTTGAAGTGGAACTTCTTTGATAGCGTCTGTATTTATTTTTTGTATTATACCAAGGAGGATGTATCCTTACTAATATTATAAATGCGAAAGTCCGTTTGTTTGTTTGTTACGCCTTCACGACTTAACTACTGAACCGATCATCATGAAATTTTGCATACACGTTGTCATCGGTACAGAGAAGGACATAGGGTACAATTCATCCCGAAAAAAAATTATGTTTCCGAGGGATAGCAAAAAAAGTTTCCACGCAGACGAAGTCGCGGTCGGAAGCTAGTTTCTTAAAAATTTGACATTCTACTTCTCTCACTTTGACTTTGCTATCTTTGCATCAAGAAAAACTGCAGTGAATTTTATTATTTATACATTTCACGATTTTCACTTTTCTTAATGTAGGTAGGTAATTTCTACTATTTTTTATCACGATACTTAATTATAATTTTTTTATCGATAAATTACACAAATAGATAATCAAGTTGTCCACGCACTATTAAACGTCATTTTATTCGTGCTACCGCAAATCCGGGGTCTGGTCATGACACTTCGTTTAATTTCTATCTATACCAATGGGTTCTAATGGGTGCATTTCAGCAGACTAATCGCTAAAAAGTTCTACACTAGGCAGACGTGGGCCACGTATGCCGATCTGCGTATAATATTAAGGATGATCTCTTTGAACAAATGCTAGTGTTAAAAATCGGTGAATTAATATGAAGTTATTTTATACCATATTTTATTTATTTGACCAGTTTTAACACTAATATTTTTTGAAGCTACAAAGATCCCAAGTTAGAGTGTTTGTAAAAATTAGTCTGCCGTTATTGGCCCAATTTAAAAAAAAAGTATTGTACAAAAACGAAACTTGTTTCCAAGTATAAAGTCTGGCCAACGAGTCGTGTCATTTCAAACCCGCGACGAATTTAAAATTTTCTTTCTCTAGATATTATTATCATTAAGGTTGACTTATAATATGGCACCAAAAAATGTATCCCAGTGAAAAAAAGTTATAACCTTCTTCAAAAACCTAAAGATAAAAACAAAAATAGTTAAAAATAGCTCTAAAAACCATGAAATAATATTGTAATCACAAATAAATTTTAATAAAAAAACGTCTATTGAAGTCGGTTGGTTGGGGCTCGATGGAGGAAAACTTTTTTTATTCTAAAATCCCCATCTGACTTCATTAGACGTTATTTTTTATTAAAATAGATATGCGTATTGGTGATTTTAATATTCTTTCTTGCCTTTTAGAGCTATGTGAAGCTGTTTTTGTTTTTATTTTTAGGTTTTTGAAGGTATTTCTTTTTTAAAGAAGCTTTTTTATTTTTAACTTTTTTGTGGTAAGTGTCTAAGCATGTAATATTTTTTAATTTGATATATTTTCAAAATGCTCATAACTCAATTTCTTAATTTACGCTGTTTGTTTTTAAAGAGTTGTTGTGCTTTTGTAGTCCAAGTCTATTCCAGAACGTCGCAGACCATAACTTGATTTGTTTTGGATTGTCACAAATCTACCAATATCACAATCTATACATATCCTATTTGAGTTTGAAGAGTTCCCTTGAATATCTTCGAAGTCCAAGGTCCAATGTTAATTAAATTAAAAGGACACTTAAGGGTATCCCTTTTCCAACAAAAAATCGGTTCATAATAACCAAGTCGTCAAGGTAGTTAACGCAAAATCATAGTATTTTCAGGATTATTTGAAAAGTACTGGAACGTTTAAAAAAATAATAAAAATTGGGACCATCTCGCAAGAAAACTCAATCAAACAAAAAAGAACCACCAAAATCGGTCTATAAATATCGAAGATACGCGCGAACAACTATAAAAAAATAAAATCGAATTGAGAACCTCCTCCTTTTTTGAAGTCTGTTGAAAAAAGACAGCCTGATATTGATAATATCTATATTTGGAAACAAGTTTCATTTCTGTATCATACATTATTAAAAATCGGGCCACAGGTCAAGGGAACAGAGTGGAACAGTTGCATTGTCTAATTGCGTTGTTTTTTGGAAACTGTATTTTTTGCGGTTAACTATTGTTACTTTAGAAGAAAGTTCATGAAATGATCTAGTGTCGGCCACGGTCATGCTCTTTGTTTTCTTATGTTATGTATTAGGCATGAGGGAGGCAGTTGTTTTCATAACAATATACCTAATTTTATCGACAAAAACACCCACATGTTGGGGTCTATCCCCACTCCTGTTGGAATGGCCGCCATTTTAAGGGTCATAATTCAAACAAAAATAACTCTCAAAAAATGCAACATAGAGCAATAAATTTTGAACTCGTTTTGTAGATAATATCCCTGTGTATTTGAATAATGCAGATGTCCTAGTTTTTGAGAAATGTAATAAAAACTCAAAAAAAGTACACAAATTTCGTATAAAATTTTACTTCAGTAATTTTTTATGTCATATTTGAGTTGAAAGTTCACACATTATTTTTTTAAGTTGATAGGTGGTATTATTAACTTTCGAACAGTATTTTTGTTATAACTCTAGGACTTCTAAATCCGGAGAAATTTATATTTTTCCGCAAGGTCATCTAAAAAAAAGTCAAATTTAAAATGGCGGCCATTCCAACAGGAGTGGGGATAGACCCCAACATGTGGGTGTTTTTGTCAATAAAATTAGGTATATTTCACGCCTTTAAATTGTCGTTAGTTCAAGACCAAAGGCACTGTTTAAACATTTATAACGCTTTTTGAAACTTTGTGTTTTTTGTTTATTGCAAAAGACAAAGATAACGTCTTCTAATTAATTATTATGGACTGTGTAGTACCTAGTGTGGTAGTACACTTGTAACTGTTAATAAAAATAATAACAATGATAAAAAATAAAATACGAAAAAAGGTATTTTATTTGAAAAAAGTATTTTGAAAATACGTATTTTGTATTTAAATACTTTTTTTGAAAACTATTTTGTATTTTGATTTGAAATACAAAAAATAGCCAAGTATTTGTATTTTATATTTAAATACTTTTAATAAAGTATTTTGCACATTACTAAATAATATACAAGAAAAAATACGACTCGCACCAGATCAATACTCAGACGGGAATCGAACCCGCGACCTTTGGATATCCGGTCCAATGCTCTGACCGCTGAGCTACCGAGTCACTAGTGACATCGTCGAATTTTTCCTAGTATATCCTAAACTCTTACGCTGTAAGCCAGCGTTATTTCACCAATGTGAGGAATTACCTCGACATTCAATTGAAATATCTTTCCAGATATTTTAACAATTGATTAAGATGAAATAGCTATATAATTTTTAAATTTGAGATTTTTGCATTTACAATGCTATTTTTAAACAATACTAAATAATATTATTCGTCTGAGTATTGATCTGGTGCGAGTCGTATTTTTTCTAGTATATTATTTAGTATTGTTTAAAAATAGCATTGTAAATGCAAAAATCTCAAATTTAAAAATTATAGAGCTATTTCATCTTAATCAATTGTTAAAATATCTGGAAAGATATTTCAATTGAATGTCGAGGTAATTCCTCACATTGGTGAAATAACGCTGGCTTACAGCGTAAGAGTTTAGGATATACTAGGAAAAATTCGACGATGTCACTAGTGACTCGGTAGCTCAGCGGTCAGAGCATTGGACCGGATATCCAAAGGTCGCGGGTTCGATTCCCGTCTGAGTATTGATCTGGTGCGAGTCGTATTTTTTCTAGTATATTATTTAGTATTGTTTAAAAATAGCATTGTAAATGCAAAAATCTCAAATTTAAAAATTATATAGCTATTTCATCTTAATCAATTGTTAAAATATCTGGAAAGATATTTCAATTGAATGTCGAGGTAATTCCTCACATTGGTGAAATAACGCTGGCTTACAGCGTAAGAGTTTAGGATATACTAGGAAAAATTCGACGATGTCACTAGTGACTCGGTAGCTCAGCGGTCAGAGCATTGGACCGGATATCCAAAGGTCGCGGGTTCGATTCCCGTCTGAGTATTGATCTGGTGCGAGTCGTATTTTTTCTAGTATATTATTTAGTATTGTTTAAAAATAGCATTGTAAATGCAAAAATCTCAAATTTAAAAATTATATAGCTATTTCATCTTAATCAATTGTTAAACTATCTGGAAAGATATTTCAATTGAATGTCGAGGTAATTCCTCACATTGGTGAAATAACGCTGGCTTACAGCGTAAGAGTTTAGGATATACTAGGAAAAATTCGACGATGTCACTAGTGACTCGGTAGCTCAGCGGTCAGAGCATTGGACCGGATATCCAAAGGTCGCGGGTTCGATTCCCGTCTGAGTATTGATCTGGTGCGAGTCGTATTTTTTCTAGTATATTATTTAGTATTGTTTAAAAATAGCATTGTAAATGCAAAAATCTCAAATTTAAAAATTATATAGCTATTTCATCTTAATCAATTGTTAAAATATCTGGAAAGATATTTCAATTGAATGTCGAGGTAATTCCTCACATTGGTGAAATAACGCTGGCTTACAGCGTAAGAGTTTAGGATATACTAGGAAAAATTCGACGATGTCACTAGTGACTCGGTAGCTCAGCGGTCAGAGCATTGGACCGGATATCCAAAGGTCGCGGGTTCGATTCCCGTCTGAGTATTGATCTGGTGCGAGTCGTATTTTTTCTAGTATATTATTTAGTATTGTTTAAAAATAGCATTGTAAATGCAAAAATCTCAAATTTAAAAATTATATAGCTATTTCATCTTAATCAATTGTTAAAATATCTGGAAAGATATTTCAATTGAATGTCGAGGTAATTCCTCACATTGGTGAAATAACGCTGGCTTACAGCGTAAGAGTTTAGAATATACTAGGAAAAATTCGACGATGTCACTAGTGACTCGGTAGCTCAGCGGTCAGAGCATTGGACCGGATATCCAAAGGTCGCGGGTTCGATTCCCGTCTGAGTATTGATCTGGTGCGAGTCGTATTTTTTCTAGTATATTATTTAGTATTGTTTAAAAATAGCATTGTAAATGCAAAAATCTCAAATTTAAAAATTATATAGCTATTTCATCTTAATCAATTGTTAAAATATCTGGAAAGATATTTCAATTGAATGTCGAGGTAATTCCTCACATTGGTGAAATAACGCTGGCTTACAGCGTAAGAGTTTAGGATATACTAGGAAAAATTCGACGATGTCACTAGTGACTCGGTAGCTCAGCGGTCAGAGCATTGGACCGGATATCCAAAGGTCGCGGGTTCGATTCCCGTCTGAGTATTGATCTGGTGCGAGTCGTATTTTTTCTAGTATATTATTTAGTATTGTTTAAAAATAGCATTGTAAATGCAAAAATCTCAAATTTAAAAATTATATAGCTATTTCATCTTAATCAATTGTTAAAATATCTGGAAAGATATTTCAATTGAATGTCGAGGTAATTCCTCACATTGGTGAAATAACGCTGGCTTACAGCGTAAGAGTTTAGGATATACTAGGAAAAATTCGACGATGTCACTAGTGACTCGGTAGCTCAGCGGTCAGAGCATTGGACCGGATATCCAAAGGTCGCGGGTTCGATTCCCGTCTGAGTATTGATCTGGTGCGAGTCGTATTTTTTCTAGTATATTATTTAGTATTGTTTAAAAATAGCATTGTAAATGCAAAAATCTCAAATTTAAAAATTATATAGCTATTTCATCTTAATCAATTGTTAAACTATCTGGAAAGATATTTCAATTGAATGTCGAGGTAATTCCTCACATTGGTGAAATAACGCTGGCTTACAGCGTAAGAGTTTAGGATATACTAGGAAAAATTCGACGATGTCACTAGTGACTCGGTAGCTCAGCGGTCAGAGCATTGGACCGGATATCCAAAGGTCGCGGGTTCGATTCCCGTCTGAGTATTGATCTGGTGCGAGTCGTATTTTTTCTAGTATATTATTTAGTATTGTTTAAAAATAGCATTGTAAATGCAAAAATCTCAAATTTAAAAATTATATAGCTATTTCATCTTAATCAATTGTTAAAATATCTGGAAAGATATTTCAATTGAATGTCGAGGTAATTCCTCACATTGGTGAAATAACGCTGGCTTACAGCGTAAGAGTTTAGGATATACTAGGAAAAATTCGACGATGTCACTAGTGACTCGGTAGCTCAGCGGTCAGAGCATTGGACCGGATATCCAAAGGTCGCGGGTTCGATTCCCGTCTGAGTATTGATCTGGTGCGAGTCGTATTTTTTCTAGTATATTATTTAGTATTGTTTAAAAATAGCATTGTAAATGCAAAAATCTCAAATTTAAAAATTATATAGCTATTTCATCTTAATCAATTGTTAAAATATCTGGAAAGATATTTCAATTGAATGTCGAGGTAATTCCTCACATTGGTGAAATAACGCTGGCTTACAGCGTAAGAGTTTAGAATATACTAGGAAAAATTCGACGATGTCACTAGTGACTCGGTAGCTCAGCGGTCAGAGCATTGGACCGGATATCCAAAGGTCGCGGGTTCGATTCCCGTCTGAGTATTGATCTGGTGCGAGTCGTATTTTTTCTAGTATATTATTTAGTATTGTTTAAAAATAGCATTGTAAATGCAAAAATCTCAAATTTAAAAATTATATAGCTATTTCATCTTAATCAATTGTTAAAATATCTGGAAAGATATTTCAATTGAATGTCGAGGTAATTCCTCACATTGGTGAAATAACGCTGGCTTACAGCGTAAGAGTTTAGGATATACTAGGAAAAATTCGACGATGTCACTAGTGACTCGGTAGCTCAGCGGTCAGAGCATTGGACCGGATATCCAAAGGTCGCGGGTTCGATTCCCGTCTGAGTATTGATCTGGTGCGAGTCGTATTTTTTCTAGTATATTATTTAGTATTGTTTAAAAATAGCATTGTAAATGCAAAAATCTCAAATTTAAAAATATTTTGCACATCTCTGAAGGTAACTACGGAACCCTACTACGAGTTGCCCGACACGCACTTGGACAGTTTTTTAAATACTATATTATATTCATTTATGAAAATTTTTATAACAAAATGGTACCATTCCAGAGGTGTCCGTCCATTCGGTGTGTCGCTGCTGATCTGCGGCTGGGAGGGTGACCGGCCGTACCTGTTCCAGTGCGACCCCTCAGGAGCGTACTTTGCGTGGAAGGCTACTGCCATGGGGAAGAACTTCAACAATGGGAAGACTTTCCTTGAAAAGAGGTGATTAATTGTTGATTTTTTTATTAATCGGCTTTATTAATGCTAAGAAACTAGCTTTTAGTACACCCCGGGCACTCCATACCACATGAGTAAATAAACGTAATTTACTCATGTGCTCCATACAAGCGCCGCGTCACAGAATACATAATAGTACTGTATGGTTTATACACTCTTTTAATGATAGTTGATAATGATAGATAAATGAAACTTTTTGATAAATGTAAAAAACTGATATATTGATATAAAAACGTCTTAAAATTAGAATGATATGAGAGTGCGCGACGGCTATGATATTCGAACACGTACTGAGTTAATGAATGACCTAAATTGACGCATGTGGCGTAAATTTGCTGATGTGACAAACTGTACGGCGCTAGCCCGTACATGCTCCCGGGCCAAACAATGGGAGATGAAAAAAGTATGATCATGAATGACGTGAATTACAAGGTGATATAAAAGTTTTTACAAGGTGATAGAACAATGTAGAACTTATAAACTAAAATGTCTTTGAAGTATAGGCGACGAAGCCTTATTAAGTACGCGTGCACTTGGTTTTACACCTTTGTTTACACTTTGATTGCCCTTATTAACACTAGCACTACACAGATTCACTTGACTTTCACTTGTACACTGAACCGTAGTCTGTGAGGGATCAGCGTGGAAGATGACCTGCGGCTGCGGCGCCGCCGGCGCGGACGCAGCGACGGCGCTGGTGTGGGGCGGGCGGCTCGCTCGCCTCCGCAGTCGTCGGGCGACGACGAACACCAGGGCTGCGACACCGGCTCCCGCGATGATGTAGATGGCCACGTAGTGGTGTACATCGTGGTATGACACCTGATCCGACAGTACACCTTCCGTGGCGGCAGCTTTCATGTCTTTGATCTGTTTACTAATATTCTCAATATCTTTTTGATGATCCTCAGCAACATATTGTGTATCAATAGCGGAGGTGGGTATAGACAGGTTAATGAGATTGTTGATTGGCGGGATGTCGATCTTGATGACGTCACAGTGTAGAGTTTTGATGTTTCCGCTAAGTATCCATCCCAAGCGCGTGTTTTGTGCAAGGGGTGAGTCATTACTCATTTTGCATACGCCTTCCAAAAGTATTAACGAATAAATGTCAGCTCCTAGTAACAAATCTACTGGGCGACTATGATAAAATTCGGGGTCAGCTAAATTCAGATTATTCAAAAATGTCCATGATGGTTTGCTAAATGAATGACTTGGTAAATTTTTAATTAAATTATTCATAATTATGGCGTCTGATTCAAATTCAAAGTCGTCATCATTTGATAGACATTGGATGCGTATAATCCCCTTACAACTGCTCTCCTTTGCACCTATTCCTGATATTACTCCCTGGCACTTACGACGAGGCATCCTTAACAGTTGCGCGGCATTTTCCGTGATGAGTGATGTTTGGAAACCCTGGTCCAGTAAGGCTCGTAAGTTGATATAAGTACCATCACTGGTTAGTACTTTTATAACAGCTGTCGCTAAAAGCACCTCCGGGGTTTCGCCTTGTAAAGACACGTGCGAGTTGCTACGAACCGCGTTCGAAGTTTCAGGTTTCGTGTTAATGTCCGGGCGATATTTTGCGGACGCCGTGCCGGACGTACGCTCTGATTGCGTAAATGCTTCGTGTAATAGTGTGTTATGCGCCTGATTGCATTCACGACACCGTTTTTCAGAAATGCATGCTTTACCATAATGACAATAAAGACAGTTTTGGCATATGTTGAATTTGTAAATAGTCTGTCGTTTTAGTAAAGGTTTCATATCTAAAAATTGTTTACAGTAAAATACAGCGTGATCATCAGCTTTGCAAATCGGACATTTATAAAGTTTTGTAGTATAAACATTTTTATTATAAAATGATTGCGAAATTGAACGTCCCTGCGGCGGAAACGACTGCTTATTGTTGTAATTAGAAATTGATTTCTGATATTTTGAAGTTGAAGGCATATGATTATTATTTTTTATTGATGCTGATTTGATTAAGGGTTCCTGTTTACGTCTTGATGACTCCAAAGTGGTGAACTTACTCTCCAAAAATTCTAAAAATTCAGATATGTTGGGTATTTCTCTTGGCTGCTTTATAGAGGCTACATATTCATTATGAGTTTCTGTGTCTAATTTTTGGCACAAAATGTAAATAAGAAGTGGATCCCACGAATCGACTGTCACACCCAAGTTTTTGATAGCGTTAAGGGTTTCACGAGTGGTATCGTGAATCCTTTTCAAATGACTTATTGATATTTGTTGAACGGCAGGTATGCTAAATAAAATGTCAATATGTGAATTCAAAATCAATTTCTTATTGTCATATCTATGTGTTAGAATATCCCAACAAACAGAGTAATTATCAGATGATATAGGTAAATGTTGAATGAGTCGCTCGGCCTCACTCTTGACTTTTGATTTCAAAAATTGCATTTTTTGAGCGCTTGAAAGTGATGGGTTATTATGAATCGTCTCGACAAAAAGATCTTTGAAAGAGGTCCATTGGTGATAACTACCAGAGAAAAAAGGTAATTCTATATGGGGAGTCGACTGTTCGCGGTGCGATACGGACCATAGTTTTTTATTAATTGATTTGATAGCATTATTATAACTTCTTTCATATTTATAGTACGCTGCGTCATATTCTGTATTTCTGCCGCCTAATTCGCTGTCAAGCTCCCAGTGAAGCGAATCTATGGCCTGCCAACGAGCTTGAACCGTACGCAATAAATGATCAAATTCCCACTTTTCGGTGATAGTATCCAATAATATATTAGACAGGGTGTGTTCAAACGCCCTAAAGTTACTGCTTTGTTTGCGCAACATTTCATCTGTTTTACTGTTCGAACCTTGAGCGCGAGATGAGGCGTGCTGTTCGGACGACATATACTGAGTAGTAGACGGCATAGTCATGGGTGCCGCTGGTTTAATGATCGGTGTAGAAGGCCTACTTTCATCTTTCGGTTGACAGTTCTGGATTGTTGTTCTTATAGTTGAGAATCTCTCACGTACAGCTTCATATTGCTTTGATGTAAAATAATGATGAGACTTATTACCGACCTCACATAGCCTAATATGAGTTGTTTGAAATTCCTGCCAGTAATTGTCTAGTGTGTCAAGGCGGCGCTTGATATATTCAGAAGTCTTCCTATCCGAACCGTCTTTTTTGAAATTAGTAAATACCTGTTCTATACCCGTTGATAGTTGATCTTGAGTGAGAAGTAAATCCTCCATAGTGGTCATCTTGCTGGGATGTTATTGAATAGAGTAAAGGAAATGGTACGGCTTACTTGATGTTGCTGGATATGTTGCTGGTACTCACGAACCCAAGAAGGATAGTCCTTGGGTGGGTCGTCTTTCTGCTGCTTGATTTCTCCGATAACTTCAGTGATAGGTGATAGTTCACCTCACTTGCAACACAGAGTCACGTTTACACGTCCACGTTTCCACTGAGTCACTCGCGAGGCCCTTTTGCGAAGGACCAAAAAGAATGTATGGTTTATACACTCTTTTAATGATAGTTGATAATGATAGATAAATGAAACTTTTTGATAAATGTAAAAAACTGATATATTGATATAAAAACGTCTTAAAATTAGAATGATATGAGAGTGCGCGACGGCTATGATATTCGAACACGTACTGAGTTAATGAATGACCTAAATTGACGCATGTGGCGTAAATTTGCTGATGTGACAAACTGTACGGCGCTAGCCCGTACAAGTACAAAGTACAGAAAATTCACTCCGCATGGTCATTTAAATAAATAGCGACTCTTGCTCAGACACAATAAAGTGCAATTCAGGTCGCACACCGCTTCCTTGCCTACAGTTATATTCACCTACAGGTTGCCTCTCTTTCTATCGTGTAGTTCTTAGCTCTTCTAACAACTTTAGGGTTGTCTTCTTCTAATCCTTCAACGCTCGAGCGGCCCCATCGGGCCGCACAACACAACAATGGAAAATCTATTGTCTCATTTTCTGTGCTTGAAGGATTAAATACTTTATTACAAGTTTTGTGTTTATAATGTATACCTACCTACTTAAATGTGAAAAAATTACGTTTCAAATAAACCTAGGCTAGATGTACAGTTAACGCCACATTAGACTATGTGTTAAATTTCTAGGCAGTCTTTATGCCACCGCCACCATACTGTTGCCGGTTACGGAATCCTTAAATCCAGAAATGTAGGTATTTAGTTAAGTAGGTATAATTCGCTCAAAAAAAAAGAATTAGGTAGGTGGGTACCTTAGGAAATTTGATCGAGAAAAAATAGTCACGTCACGACCCGCCTCTGAATATAAATACCTATAACTACACGCTTTCCTACCTATAGAAGTTACACCTACTTATCAAAAATAGGTATGTACCTACTCATAAAAATTACGAGAAAAATAAACAAAATATAAATTTTTCTTATACATTTAAGAATCTTTCGGTAAAGTGAATAAACCGGTCAAGATCGAGTCGGACTCGCGCACCGAGGGTTCCGTACCATCATAATTGCACCATCAAACCACACTGCAGAGTAGAATAATCAAATTAGTATTGCAGCTTTAGGTCAGCGCCATCTCTTGACCGATAGTGGAACTAATGTTAACTTTTTTAGAAACTTGATAATTTCTAAAAAAAGTGTGCTACCTATATGCCTTCCCCTCGGACCGCGAAAGTGTGTGGACGTGCCCACTGTATTTTGTTAATATTAATATTTGAATTTATAAATTCGGTGTGTTCTGCGGAGCCCTAGGGCTTTGTCGATCAGCAGCGGTGCTCCGGCGTGGGTTTGAACTTATGCCGTGAAGCGCGAATGTTGTTGTTTCTACCAGCTGCCCCAGTGAGCCATCGAAGCCATTAGTCAAGTGACAAAATAGTAAAGGATATTTAAATAGCGGCTACGGCGTTGTACCAGTGCTACGAGATATTGCTACGGCTGCTACGAACTGGCCAATCCAAGTAACCAAGTACTAGCGCTACGAGATCTTGCTACGACGACTGTTACGGTCTGGGTAATCTAAGTAGTGAGTGATTATACAAGATTAATAAGTAGGTATTCACCTGAGAAAAGGGTTCAATACTGAACGTGCTGACAGCTAAAGATGCCTAAACTTCCGCGCTCACCACCGGGACAAACCGCGTTACCTCGTGCATTATCTCAATCGGATCCTGACGTTTCATCTATGCACTCTAAAAATGACCTGCCAAGTGCAAGTAAGCGTTCATCGAAGCGTTTGCGGACCGAAGAATCTCCTCAACCTGGAGTAAATACTATGTTGTCAACAGATACGTTCTTTGCATCTCAACAAGAACTGATCCAAATGCTAACAGCCTGGAAGTCGGAACAGGACTCAGCTTTTGCGAAAATTATGGCAGAGGTGAAGGATATGAAAGATAAATTTAATGAAATACAAAAAATGAACTTTGAGATAGAAAAGTCAATGGATTTTCTACATAGCGAAAATGAAATATTAAAAGAAAAAGTGACTATGTTAGAAACGGAAAAAGACAAAGATCGTGAAAAAATTAATTCTTTGGAAACTCAAATTAGTGAAAATCAAGCAGCTAGAAGATCTTCAGCTCTAGAAATAAAAAATGCACCTATGAAGCAAAACGAAACAATAGAAGATCTCCTTGTGATAGTATCGAAGATTGCAAATACTGTTGAAATGAAGATTGAGTCCAGGAATGTTCGTGATATATATAGATTACCGGCCAAAATGGGAAGTATAAGACCCATAGTTGCAGAATTTAGCTCGGTAAGCATTAAAAATGATTTTTTATCAAAGACTCGTTTCTTCAATAGAGGCCGTATAGTGGCGGACAAACTTAACACATTAAATACTGGATTATTACCGGAAAACAGCCCATTTATGTGGATGAATATATTCCTTTTTCTTTAAAAAGGTTATTATATCAGGCCAAAGAATATGCTAAAGCAAATAATTATAATTTTTGCTGGTACTCGAATGGGAAAATATTACTCCGCAAAAACAAAGAAAGCAACAAGATTATCACAATTAAATCAGAACAATGTTTGAAAAATTTACAGTCACAACAATGACTATTTCTATTCAGTAAGTTAAAGTATCTAAAATTAGCTTTTATACTACATTTTTCGTTTGCTTTGTTAAACTACTTGCTTACAATATCTCTATTGCCTAAAATGTTTACTTTTATGCTTGCGGTAAAGTTAAATAACATAAACGTTTTAAAAATACTTAATATTTTAATATGTGCTATTTGTAGATTTATTCTTATTTTCGCTGCTTATATGTATATTTCACTGAATAAGCTAAAGTTGCTGATCAAATTGTTAAATAAGCTAAGTGTTTTAAGGTATTATACACAATGTCAAATATGTGGTTGCATTTATTATATTTTGACGCTAATTAAAGAGCATTTTTGTTATTACGCAAATGTCAATGATAATGTTCATCTTTTTAGCAGGTACTTTTTTAATTGGTTCAAGCTTATTAAGGATTGTGCTTTCTATTTATTGCTAGTGATGATGTGTACTGAAAACATTTGTGTGCGGTATATTATGATCTTACCAGGACATGGGTTTGTATTTTTGATTTTTTTGGATTTTCTTTATTAGCATAATATTTCTGATGTTGTTTATTTACATTTACATTCGCTGATACTAATTATTTATTGAACTCTTTAGATAACTACAATGCATCTGAGAGCATGAAGTGTTCTCCGGAGCAATGTTTAAGAACCATACAAAACCCAAAGTTATACTTAAAAATATTGCACCAAAACATCCGTAGTATTCGAAAAAATTTTGATGAATTTAGTATTTTATTAAATCGACTTGGTTTCATGAGTAATATTATAATTCTTTCTGAATGTTGGTTATCATGTGGTGGACCATTACCAACGTTAGAGGGATATGATTCTTTTTGTACTGTAAAAAACTATAACCAGAATGATGGCGTTGTTGTTTTTATAGATAAGAAATTATCGTACAAAGTATTAATTCCTGAAATGCAAGAGTGTAATTGCTTGTTGATTGTGTTAGATACGACGACAGTTGTAATAGCCATTTATAGACCATCTGAATTTAAAAACGTAAATGTGTTTCTACACACCTTAAGAAGGTTACTCGAAACCTTGAAACCTTATAAAAATATTATTTTGATGGGAGATATAAATATAAACTTGCTAAATTGTGATGAACAAACATTGGAATACCTTGATATTATTGCTTATAACGGTCTCATACCAGCACACTACTACCCTACACGCAAGAAAAGCTGTCTTGATCATGTCATATTAAAAACAAACTGCAATTCTTTTACATTCATCATAGAAACTGCTATAACCGACCATGAAGCTACGCTCTTTTGTTTAAAAAGTAAAGTAACTAGTGCTAGTAACAATAAAAACAACATGTTAAAGATTAATTATGAGGGAATATTATCCGACTGTCAAAAAGAATCATTTCAATTTGTTTACGATAAAGATGTACATATTAATGATATAACTAACCTGTTTGTCCGCCTACTATCAAATATAATATTAAATAACACTTTAAAGATTAGTATACCATGTAGAAGAATTACCCTTAAACCATGGATGACGGTTGGTTTACTGAGATGCTTGCGTAATAGGGATCAGATGTACATCAAGATGAAAAGAAATCCGGATGATGAGACCTTAAAAGTAATATATAAGAGATACAGAAATTATTGTAGTAATCTTGTTAAAACAGTAAAAAGGAAATATGATACACAATTACTTCATTCTGCTGGTAATAATAGCAAACGATTATGGAAATCGATAAATTCCATTTCTGGTCGTCAGAATGATAAATCCATACCTAATGAACTTCTTCAATTACGTGAATCACAAACAGACTCTATTAATGCTGCTAACTCTTACTTTGCTAACATAGGTAAAGAGTTAGCAGATAAGATACCAACTCCCATAATACCACTTAAGATCATAAGAAGTCCTCCAATTAGCTCTTTTGTACTTAGTGAAACTGAATGTATGGAAGTTGAGGCTCTATTGAACAACTTAAAGGGTGACTGTTCTGCTGGGTATGATAGCATTACAGTTGAAATACTTAAATTTATCAGAGACATTATAGTACCACATCTTACGCATATATTTAATACTTGCATCAGAACTGGAACCTTTCCTGACGCCTTAAAGAAGGCAGTTGTAATATTAATACATAAGTCTGGTGTCAAAGATTCTGTAGATAATTACCGACCTATCGCCATTTTGAGTACTTTTTCAAAATTATTAGAACGAATTATCAACAATCAACTTTGTTCATTCTTAGAAACTAATGAATTGTTATCAAAAGCTCAGTATGGATTTAGAAGGGGAAAGTCAACTAGTGATGCTGTTCACGATCTAACAAATTATATAGCACAAAAATTGGATAGTGAGATGCGATGTTTAACTGTCTTTTTGGATCTTAGAAAGGCGTTTGATACAGTTTCGTTACCATTACTTGTTGAAAAACTAGAACACCTTGGAATACGCGGTCTACCTCTACTTCTGTTCAAAGATTATGTTGGCAATAGAACACAAAGAGTAAAAATTGGAGAAGTAATTAGTGATGATATTCCTATAAACTTTGGTGTACCACAGGGTAGCGTGTTAGGACCTACCCTGTTTCTTTGTTATATAAACGAATTGTGCAATTTAGAAATTGAAAACTGTCAAATTATAGCATACGCTGACGATACTTCCCTAACTTTTTATGGTAACTCTTGGGAGGAAGTCTATTCTAAAGCTCAATCTGGTTTAAATATAGTTTGCCACTGGCTTGCATTAAATTTTCTGACTTTAAATATAAGTAAAACAAAGTATATGCACTTCTCTATTAAACAATCACGTGATATCCCAGATAAAAAGTTAATAGCTCATAATTGTTCCTATCCCCCCTTAAGTTTCTGTCCATGTATAGCACTTGACCAGGTGCAAAGCATCAAATATCTCGGTGTGACCTTAGATAACACATTTTCTTTTCAAGAACATATCACTAGCTTGTCTAAAAAAATCAGAAAATTGATATATATATTTAAACAACTAAGACATATAACAAATGGTAAAACCTTAAAATATGTGTACATAACTTTATGTCAGTCGATCATATTATATTGTATTACAGTTTGGGGTGGGGCAGTGAAAAGTCGTTTTATAAAAATTGAAAGGGCACAAAGGATGATCCTCAAAATTTGTTTATTCAAGCCAATTTTATATCCAACTGTAAAATTATATGAAGATGCCGAGGTTCTTACAGTACGACAGTTATATATGTTGAATGTGATAATTAAGCAACATAAAATGGTGGAATATAATAGTGTATCGATTACTGGCAGACGTTCATGTCGCAGTGTATGCCGTAATGAAGCATATAAAACATCATTCATGCACAAGTTTTTCTGTTATCAAGGGACTAGATTGTACAACAAAGCTCATAAATTACTTGCTATATACCGTAAAAATAAATATGAATGCAAAAAAACTATAACTGAATGGCTGATGACCTTATCCTATCAAGAAACTGAATGTCTTTTGAGCAACTGAGATGAGCCAGCCTATATTTGCATTGATATATTATGGTATTAGTTTTAAATAATAATAAGTTAATCTCTAACGCGTGATACTGGGTATGATTATGGAATAATATTAAAGGGTGGAGACCTGGGGGTCCGTAACACAAGTATTTCGATACTTTTCATAGATCTCCAGTCTCCACAAACAAGTTTACTTAAGTTATATTATACCTTGTAATTGTATACTACTGTACTCTGCTTGTTTGTGGTGAAAATTAATAAAATTAATAAACATTATTATTAAATTAATAAATTAATAAATTAATAAACATTATTATTATATTGAGACATTGTTTTATTTTTCCTGTAATCCTTACATCCTTACTAATATATATTATAACTGCGAAAGTCCGTTTGTTTGTTTGTTTGTTTGTTTGTTACGCCTTCACGTCTTAACTACTGAACCGATCATCATGAAATTTTGCATACACGTTCTTAGGGGTACAGAGAAGGACATAGAATACCTTTCATCCCGAAAAAAAAATATTAATCCCGAGGGATAGCAAAAAATATTTCCACGCAGACGAAGTCGCGGGCGGCCGCTAGTTATTTATAAATTATAATAGTGTACGGTACAGTGCTGTGAGCAATAAATAATGATCGATTGACCGTCATAGAGGCACAGAATAACGCACGCGTGTACTCACAAGCGCGGCGGCAACCCTGACTGATTTTGCAACTCCGAGTTGTCGCGCGCTCTAGGTACTTATCGCGGTAGGTATGGGCGAGTGACGGATGCCTGGCCGCGTTTCAACTACCTATTACACAGACGCTACACATTGACGTTTTTGCACACGCGCAACTAGGGAATGCAATCTTGGACCAAGATTGACTATTCAAGATCTTGGCGTCTTTTTCCTAAATCAAGATTGGTCAGTTCGAGATCTTGTTGAGATTCGGGTCGAGATCTTGGTCGCGAATCAAGATTTTCGGGATTTTCGAGATTGAGCAGAATAATTGAAAAAAATGCGTTTTTTTTGTATCAAATACTGCAAATTGATAGTAACCAGTATTTTAATATTAAATTTAATATATAATTTAATTCTTCCAACTGACGAACCATGAATCGCAAAGTGTATTCTGCACTCACTAAATCGGCATCACGGCGGCACAAAACTTCCACTGCGAGTTTAACGGGCTCAAAAGCATTTTGCATACTGAGCTGATTTTGAAAACCGGTCAAGAGCGAGTCGGACTCGCGCACCGAGGGTTCCGTACCATCATAATTGCACCATTAAACCACACTGCAGAGTAGAATAATAAAATTAGTATTGCAGTTTTAGGTCAGCGCCATCTCCTGACCGATAGTGGAACTAATGTAAACTTTTTTAGAAATTTGATATTTTCTAAAAAAGTGTGCCATATTGAGACATCGTTTTATTTTTCCTGTAATCTTTATATAAACTGCTATCGCATAGAATTATTTCAGATTTTTCTCTTTGCAAACTTCGGAGATAAGGGGGGGGGGAACGGTCATTTTTTTTACATTTTTCATCATAAGTCAAAAACTATGCGGTCTAGAAAAAAAGGAAAAAATGATTGAAAACGTGCAAACGGCGCTCTTTCATATGATACCCCACATGCCCTAGTAGCCCCACTTCAAATTTTTAAGACCCCTTTTCAGGCCCTGCTGTAAAAAAAATATTTATTTTTTTATTTATTTCTTATTTGCAAAATAGTTGGGCAAATGTCATCTTTAACTATTTCAAATTTCAAGTTGATACCATTAGTAGTTCTCGAGATATCCAGCTGTGACAGACAGACAGACTGAGTCTCACTATAAGGGTTCCTTTTTTACCATTTTGGTACGGAACCCTAAAAAGAACTCAGAAGCAGAACCATACCCCAAATCAATAAGTGTTTTGCTTACACATTGTTTGACTCTGTTGTATGTAGAGATCATGTTGGCAAGACTTGACCAGCGAGTCCAGCTTTGCCGCGCTCGTATGAACACGTATGACACTTTACGCGCGCTCAGTCTGAAAAATCTCGAAATCTTGTTACAATCTTGGACTGTTTTGTCAAGATCGCGAACAGGATTTCGAAATTCAAGATTGATGGCTTTCAAGATTGAATCTTGGAAAATCACTCAAGATCATGAGAGTCAATATGGCGGGTGTATCATGGCGAATCGAAATGTCTCAAATACCAAAAAAAATGTACCTAAAATGTACTATTTAGTACCTGGAATTAAAAAAATTGTACCTAAATAAGAAAAAAGTTATAACGAAATCAAAGGTACACCCGCCATATTGACGTCAATATGGCGGGTGTTCTTTAATAAATAAATGTTGAACCATTATACATAAAATATAACTACATCAAAAAAATGTACCTAAATTGTACCTCAAGGCAAAAAAAACACATGCTCGATTACTTAAGTAGTTTCTGAGAAATCAAACAACAGTTTTTTTTTGTGATCAACAAGATGGCGGGATCCCTTATGGTCTTAAAGTATATCACGGCTAGATTTTACCATTCATTAGTGCCATTCATATTTTGGTAACTACTATTTAGTACTATTCGTTTGGAACTATTTGGTACCATTCATGAGGTACTATTTAGTACAAATAATTTAGTACAATTCATTTGTCACTATTTAGTACAAATTATTTGTTGCCATATAGTACAATTTATTTGGTACCATATAGTACCATTCGTTTGTTACTATTAAGTCCCATTCATTAGGTACTATTAAATAAAAATTATTTGGTACCATCTTGTACCATTCGTTTGTTACTATATGAATGGTACTATTTAGTATAAATTATTTGGTACCATATAGTACCATTCATTTGTTACTATTAAGTACCATTCATTAGGTACTATTTAGTACAAATAATTTAGTACCATATAGTACCATTCATTTGTTTCTATTTAGTGCCATTCATTAGGTACTATTAGGTACAATTTATTTGATACCATATTGTCCATTTATTTGTCACTATTAAGTACCATTCATTTGATACTGGTTGGTACAAATTATTTTTCTACCATATAGTACCATTATTTGTTACTATTCATTAGGTACTAATTATTACAAATTATTTGGTACAATATAGTACAATTCGTTTGTTACCATTAAGCACCATTCATTAGGTATTATTAAATAAAAATTATTTGGTACCATATTGTACCATTAATTTGTCACAATATAAGAATGATACTATTTATTACAAATTATTTGGTACCATACTGTAAAATTAGTTTGTTGCTATTTAGTACTATTCATTTTTTGCTACTATTTAGTACCATCCATTAGGTACTACTTAGTACAAATTATTTGGTGCCATATAGTACAATTTATTTGGTACCATATTGTACCATTCGTTTGCTACTATATGAATGGTACTATTTAGTACAAATTATTCGGTACCATATAGTACCATTATTTTGTTACTATTTAGCACAATTCATTGGGTACTATTGGGTACAAATCATTTGGTAACATATTGTATCATTAGTTTGTTTCTATTTAGTACCATTCATTAGGTACTATTAGGTACAAATTATTTGGTACCATATTTTACAATTACTTTGTTACTATTCAGTTCTCAAGCTTACGTGCTCACTAGACATGAAATAAAACAATTTTTAACGGATACTAGCGCGGTTTTATTAAAAGTACTTTGGTAATTAGTTGGTATTTGGTTTGATTTTTGGTTTTCCCGACGTTTCGGCAACTTTGCAGCTTTGCCGTGGTCACGGGGGACCGAAGCGGCCTGTGAGTCTACCCTCAAGCGAAGGATTTTTTAGACGTTCAGAAATTAAAATTTAACAAAATTTTTTTTTATTAATTGTTTTATGTTGATTTATAATTTAATTTTATGAATTATTTAGTGCTAAAAAGAGAGAGAATCTACTGAAACTACCACCATTTCATAAAATTTGGGAGGCCCCTCCAAGAAAGAAATGGCGAAAGAAAACTTGGAGAGGAAAACCGACCTCCGTCTTTTATATTAATTTATTTATTTGCAAAAGGAACTAACCGTATCATTAGATCTTACAGTGTGTGTGAGGGGCTTAAGCTTGTGAATGATGGGGTCCCAAGCTGGTGGAATTTTCCAACCATCATCTCTATTGAAAAAAGGGTATTTATTTATTTCGATAACCTCGCGGAGCATTCTAGGAATAAATCTACGTTCCCTAGCAAGAATTTGGGTTTGTCATATCTAATATAATAGTTGGGCCCCTCAAAGTCGTGTTCACTCACTGCAGACTTGTTATCGCGCCTATAATTCATGTCAGCTACATGCTCTTTGACGCGGGTCCCTATGCTTCTCTTTGTTTGCCCTATGTAGGAGAGCCCACAGTCACAATCTAATTTGTAGACGCCTGCGGCTTGAAAAGGGATATTTCACTTGACAGGTCGTAAGAATTGGTTGATCTTCTTCGGCGGCTTGAAGTAAGTTTTGATTGACGCTCGCTTTCAGCATGTTTCCAATCTTGTTAGTGACACCCTTCACGTATGGTAGGACGGCAAGTACCACGCCTTCATCATAAAAAACGCGCCAAACCAGCCACAGTAGAGCGTCAACCTTAGCTTAGTTTAGGCACCAGTCTCTCTCAATCTTAATAATTGTTACCTATAACAATATTGTCGCTTAGAAATAAGTTGTATCATGTAAGATTGTTTGAGAGAAATAAACATTTTTTTATTATAATAATTATTATAACCTGCCGTCCTACCATACGTGAAAGGTGTCACTGACAAGATTGGAAACATTCTGAAGCGAGCGTCAATCAAAACTTCTCTCTCTTTTTAGCACTAAATAATTCATAAAATTACACTATAAATCAACTTAAAACAAGTAATAAAAAAAAAAGTTAAATTTTAATTTCTGAACGTCTAAAAAATTCTTCGCTTGAGGGTAGACTCACAGGCAGCTTCAGTCCCCCGTGACCACGGCAGCAGCAAAACTGCCGAAACGTCGGGAAAACCAAAAATCAAACCAAATACCAACTAATTACCAAAGTACTTTTAATAAAACCGCGCTAGTATCCGTTAAAAATTGTTTTATTTCATGTCTAGTGAGCGCGTAAGCTTGAGAACTGAATAGTAACAAAGTAATTGTAAAATATGGTACCAAATAATTTGTACCTAATAGTACCTAATGAATGGTACTAAATAGAAACAAACTAATGGTACAATATGTTACCGAATGATTTGTACCCAATAGTACCCAATGAATTGTGCTAAATAGTAACAAAATAATGGTACTATATGGTACCGAATAATTTGTACTAAATAGTACCATTCATATAGTAGCAAACGAATGGTACAATATGGTACCAAATAAATTGTACTATATGGCACCAAATAATTTGTACTTAGTAGTACCTAATGGATGGTATTAAATAGTAGCAAAAAATGAATAGTACTAAATAGCAACAAACGAATTATACAGTATGGTACCATATAATTTTTATTTAATAGTACCTAATGAATAGTGCTTAATAGTAACAAACGAAATGTACTGTATTGTACCAAATAATTTGTACTAATTAGTACCTAATGAATAGCACTAAATAGTAACAAATAATGGTACTATTTGGTAGAAAAATAATTTGTACCAACCAGTATCAAATGAATGGTACTTAATAGTGACAAATAAATGGACAATATGGTATCAAATAAATTGTACCTAATAGTACCTAATAAATGGCACTAAATAGAAACAAATGAATGGTACTATATGGTACCAAATAATTTGTACTAAATAGTACCTAATGAATGGCACTAAATAGTAACAAAGAATGGTACTATATGGTAGAAAAATAATTTGTACCCAATAGTATCTAATGAATGGTACTTAATAGTGACAAATAAATGGTACAATATGGTACTAAATAATTTGTACCTAATAGTACCTAATGAATGGCACTAAATAGAAACAAATAAATGGTACTATATGGTACTAAATTATTTGTACTAAATAGTACCTAATGAATGGTACTTAATAGCAACAAATGAATGGTACTATATGGTACCAAATAATTTATACTAAATAGTACCATTCATATAGTAACAAACGAATGGTACTATATGGTACCAAATAAATTGTACTATATGGCAACAAATAATTTGTACTAAATAGTGACAAATGAATTGTACTAAATTATTTGTACTAAATAGTACCTCATGAATGGTACCAAATAGTTCCAAACGAATAGTACTAAATAGTAGTTACCAAAATATGAATGGCACTAATGAATGGTAAAATCTAGCCGTGATATACTTTAAGACCATAAGGGATCCCGCCATCTTGTTGATCACAAAAAAAAACTGTTGTTTGATTTCTCAGAAACTACTTAAGTAATCGAGCATGTGTTTTTTTTGCCTTGAGGTACAATTTAGGTACATTTTTTTGATGTAGTTATATTTTATGTATAATGGTTCAATATTGATTTATTAAGATACACCCGCCATATTGACGTCAATATGGCGGGTGTACCTTTGATTTCGTTATAACTTTTTTCTTATTTAGGTACAAATTTTTTAATTCCAGGTACTAAATAGTACATTTTAGGTACATTTTTTTGGTATTTGAGACATTTCGATTCGCCATGATACACCCGCCATATTGACTGTCATCTCAAGATCTTGGTGGAATCTTGATCTTGCAAGATCGAGATTGCATTCCCTACGCGCAACTGTGTGCGAGCTATTGAATGAGCACTCGATTCGGCACACGAACTCGCGCGGTGGGGTGAGGTAATTGATTGTGGGGCGGGGCGGAGAGTTTCCTTTCTGTACGGTAATACTTATATCTATTGTGCTTTTAGCAAACCTCATTTTAATCTGTGGCAATATCATGTGTAGCCCTTAGCTAGATGATCAAGTATTTCTTGTCAATGATTTACATTGCATTTACCATTTAGGGGCATGGCCTACTTTTGATTGGCCACAGCTGATTGATATATCTGTTCTGTGGTGCTTAACAAGCATCGCTCCTAGACGATCAAAATGTGATTGACAAGCCATTGCAATGTAAATGATTGACTGACATGACAAGCAGTTTTGATTCAGTTCATTTATTTCTTATTCGCAAAATAGTTGGACAAATGTCATCTTAAACTATTCCAAATTTCAAGTTGATACCATTAGTAGTTCTCGAGATATCCAGCCATAGAAATAGAATGTCAAAGAACAACAATGTCAATAAACAGGTGATCCGAAAACGAATGCATACATTTTATATGAGATACGTAAAATATGACTTAGATTCATAAAATATGACTATATACGGCAAAGGATATTAATAAACTATGTTCCATACTGTTTTCTTCGTCGATAAACGAATAAATGTAGAGAAATTTGGTTTTAGAGAAATGGGTGGCAATATCTTATTTACCTGTGAAAAGTGTGATTACTTGGATTATTTCTTTTTGTTACATCACAATTACTTAGAGCACAAGACACTATGGCTCCACGATACCTTTATTTTAAATTATAATAAAGATTAACAAATATTTTAAACAAACTGTGATTGCTCATTTGCTAGGCGGGACGCTAGGGGCTCTTACTGCAAAAAATGTTGGCACATGTCACTTGATCCTTTGTCTCTATTTTACATAGACCGTGTCCATATGATGTTAACTTCTCTTTTCCACGCTTTGTTGGTCTTCTTGAGCGCAGCGAAAATTTTTCTATGTCTATGTATCCAGCTGTGACAGACAGACAGACTGAGTCACACCATAAGGGTTCCTTTTTTACCATTTTGGTACGGAACCCTAAAAATGAGAAACAATATTAAGTCGAGCGAGTCTTTATTCGTGATTATTCTTTTCATGATTAAAGATTTTTTTGTTTTGGTAGGTTCATTGGTAATAGACAAGCATTAAAAAGAATAAACATTTCCCCCTAGCTCTAGGGGTAATTATGCTATTTTATCCCAGCTTTTGTACGTTACAATGACGGACTTTTTGAGCAAGAGGAGTGAAAATAAAAATAAAAGCAATATAATGAAACCTTATACAATAAACCAGGCTGCGAGCTAATCACTCTATGTTTTAATTTAATACATTTAATATGGAAAAAGCTCCAGAGTCAGCTCGGGGTGCAACATACACTCACGAGCTCCAGTGGCGAGGGGTGAAATTATAGCGAAGGTAAGCCGCTCTACAAAAATGTAGTGATCTGTCTGCATAGTGGATCAGTGGGGTGGGATTTCCAAAAGGTAAGCCGATGGGAATCGGCTTGTATGGACCCTTCGCCACTGACGAGCTCATATACAAAAGTGTGGTATCACAGGCGTATTTTCATACAATCGAGGTAAATTGACGCTTTGGTTCTCCGCCCAGGATTAAACGGGGTGTGATCTGATGATGGCCATTCGAAGAGTGAATGGAGGAGGCCCATATCGCTAAAGAAACCGAATGGATCAGAAGAGTTGTTTACACTAGAGACCGTATGGAATTTTTGTATTACATTTTCCATACTTTTGATGTAATTTTAGCTTGTTTTTTTATTATTCAACCCTGAGCTAAACAATTCATCTAATCCGTTAGGTTTCTTTGGCATTATAGGCCTCCTCCATTCATTCTTTGAATTGCCATCATCAGATCACACTCCGTTCAATCCTGGGCTTCAAAGTTACCTCGTTTGTATGAAAATAGGCCTGTGATTCCATATTTTTGCTCGCGAGTGTATACAGATAGATTGATCATAGTTTTTAGAAGTAATTGGATCAACAACATTAGACAGAGATTTTAATTGGTTATTTTTATTTATAGCTATACTCAAGAAGGGATCCATAAAAAAATAATTAATACTATTTGCAAACCAAAATGTTTTGCTTTGGATTATACAAGTTTGATAATTATCATTGATTCATATAGCTATCTGTCATTTCCATACATCTATGATTTATACCACAGTACATATATAAGGTCCTTCTTAAATAGTGCACAAAATTTTAAGGGGTCAATGTACTCATGCATACAGACAACTTATACTATGGTACCAACATTGAAATCGCGAAAAAAAATAGCTGTTCCATAGAACATTCAAAATCGAATAGATCAAAATGTATGGAACAGCTGATATTTTTTTCGCGATTTCAATGTTGGTACCATAGTAAAAGTTGTATGCATGAGTACATTGACCCCTTAAAATTATGTGCACTATTTAAGAAAGACCTTATATAAGTTTGAAAAAACTTTTATATGTACTGTGTTTATATTGTGTTGTTAATCAAAATATCACTTGGAGTGCCCTCTATAAATCTGTATTACGTAATCTGCATTTTCCTTTGTGTGTATGGTCTGTGGTAAATAAAGACACTTTACTTCCGTTGTGATCGTAATGCCGGGTCCATAGCGCGTGTTTTGCTCTACACAATCAACATTGAAACAAAAATCTCATACGTTTTTTTTGTTGAATGTTGAGATGTTTTTGTTGTTGTTGATTGTGTAGAGTAAAACACGCGCTATAAACCCGTCATAAAATGCAGGTTTGCTCGATCACAATGGAACATAGTGGCTTCATGATTATGTCTGGAAAATATAAATAATGATCAATTTCATCCTTTTAGATATACCGAGGAATTGGAGCTCGATGATGCAGTCCACACAGCGATCCTCACCCTGAAAGAAGGATTCGAAGGTCAGATGAATGCAGACAACATCGAGGTGGGCATCTGTGACGCAGCCGGCTTCCGCAGGCTGGAGCCCGCCCACGTCAAGGACTACCTCGCTAACATACCATAAACTTTAAAAGATTTTTAATAAATAAGCACTTTTGTCGATGGATGTGTTTCATTTTCAATTAAAGCCTATTCCAGACGACACATTTTACCCGAATGAAGGCTTTTCAAAATGACAAAAAACTGTAGGCTCGTTAGATCTTGTTGATAAAAATGTGTGTCAATGTATATTTTTTTACTAAGCTTCGAAGAGTACTCGGGTAGGCAGGCAGATGTAACCCTAAAATATTTCTCTTTGGGCAGATGTCAGCCAGCGAGCGCTTACTTGTCTCTTTGGTACAGGCTGTTTATTTTTAAAAGCCAATTTTGACACTTTTCTTTCCATCATCGCCATCTAGTGATGCAAATAGTTACTATTTATATTTTTTTAATGTCACTTTGAAAAACCCTCATTGAAATTGTACTTTATTGACGTGCAGCGAGAGTAGCTTATTGATTGTCCTCTTGCGGATGACCTTTTGTACGTTTAGTAGGTACTATAATACAGGATGTCCCAAAACTTAGCCACACTGAGGGAAAGTACCTTAAATATTGAAGATATTTAAGGTACTTTAACTAGAATTTTACTGAAAAAAGACTTCATTAAAAAAAAAGAAACAGAACTGCATTCTAAGATTTAAAAAAAAAATCTCTTACTATTCGATACAAATTGATACAATTAGTAATAATTAAAATTTAAATGTTAAATTTCATGATCTTCCTTTAGTTTAAGATGATAGGTAACCCTTTTGATTGGTATCGTAAAAATAAATACAAATTCGATAGTTAACGAAACCTTATGTCAATCCCATACATATTTCGAAAGCGAAGCGATAACGGAGATTTGCAAATGTCACTTTGGCTAGGGCAGTGGTTCCTTTCCTAACCTTTTCAATATTTGTTACCCATATCACCTAGTAGAGAAGCAGACTTTACCCCCAGCGTGGGCTTGGGGGGAGGGTGGGTATTTGAAATGAACCATAGTGCCATCTCTCTATTCTATTCATACTTACTGGTACCACCTCTGTTACCCCCATAGAATAGCTGTTTTACCCCTGCGGGGGTAATTACCCCCAGGTTAGTTAGGAACCAATGGGCTAGGGGGTCTGGTTCGCGTGTGTTCAGTGTTCGCTCACGTGCACACTATGGCGCACTGTTGCAGCACATGATAAACATTTTTTTGGTGCAGGTAAGTGGGTACCCATCCTCGGTAACAATAATAAAAATAAAACCGGTCAAGAGCTAGTCGGACTCGCGCACCGAGGGTTCCGTACGATCATAAATATATTTGGATATGTTACTTTAGTACTGTCTATAAAAAAGTAGGATAAACGGCAGACAGGTGGAAGGGCGAACAGGCGGACAGTTATTTACAAATCTTAACCACAGCTGCTTATGGTGACTGAAAAACGTTTCAGCCACTCCACATTGCAAACTGTTTATATAACTTAAGTAGGAACTTATTCTTCGTTTATTCGTACGGCAAATAGTAGGTAATTATATTAGAACCAGCCACCAATTTATTATTGTAGTATTAGGTTGCGCCATCTCTTGACCGATAGTGGAACTATTTTTTTTCTTAGGTCAGCATTCTTAGGACAGCGCCATCTGTTGACTGGTAGTGAAACTAAAGAATTTTTATTTGTTTTTTAATTTCTAAAAAAGTGTGTTATATTGAGACATCGTTTTATTTTTCCTGTAATCTTTACATAAACTACTATCACATAGAATTATTTCAGATTTTTTTCTTTGCAGACTTCGGAGATAAGGGGGGAACGGTATTTTTTTTTACATTTTTCATCATGATTCGAAAACTATGAGGCCTAAGTAAAAAGAAAAAAATGTTTTAAAATGTGCAAACAGCGCTCTTTCATATCATACCCCACATGCCTTAGTCACCTCACTTCAAATTTTTAAGACCCCTTTCCAGTCCCTGTTGTAAAAAAATATATTTTGTTTTATTTCTTTCTTATTTGCAAAATAGTTGGGCAAATGTCATCTTAAACTATTCCAAATTTCAAGTTGATACCATTAGAAGTTCTCGAGATATCCAGCTGTGACAGACAGACAGACAGACTGAGTCACACCATAAGGGTTCCTTTTTTACCATTTTGGTACGGAACCCTAAAAACTGTTATTATGTTAAAAATAAGATTAAAATAAAGACATTTCGTGAAAATTACAAATTTATTTGAGATAAAGAATACAAAACAATTATAAATAATCTTTTAACTTAAAAGTAACTTATTGGATACTTTCAATAAGTAACTTTTAAGTTAAAAGTTCTGCTATTCTTCCATAAGTAGCACGTGAGTGAGATATGCTACGTGCCGGACAGCTGGGCCACAAAAAAAAGTTGGAAATCTGACTTTTTGACTATGCCATGATGAAGACGATAGTTTGTCGGAATTTGTCGTGTTGATTTGAATGCTTGAGCTTATCACTAAATTGTTAATATTACTCAGTATTAGGATTACAGATGCCAAGAGGTTTACAAGCATCCATCAAAATTCTTAAGTCTGCGTCACTCAGGTAACTGAATATTTTTTCAGTACAGTTATATGGTAACTCAGGAAAGTTGTGGAAGAGAAAATAGTAAATTTTATAGCCTTGTTCAAGTAATTCTTTTCTTTGAATACCCATTCTGAAATTACTTTCTATCATACTAGCGTATATTGGAAATTTTGTTTTATAGTCGTCCGATTTTAAAACCTGCACTATATTTTCATTCTTCATATATATTGCTAATAAGCTTGTACCTTTTGCCAAGATATCATAAAATGAAGTGTTCAGATTGATAATCTTCTCGTTCTTCATACTTGCTATTTCTTTCTCACATTCATACTGAAAATAAGTTAATTTGTCACTGCTACTCATTGATAGTAATTTTTTTTTGCTTACATATAAATTTGAAGTTTTCATTTTAACTATGTGGCGTTTAAGAGTTTCAGCAGTTACTTCACACAATGAGACACCACGACCAGCAGCATAATTATCACCATTACCAAAAGGGCCATAAAGCGCCCTTATCCCAGCCATAGCATAATCAAGGGGTGTATGATTATTTCTACTTGTAATATTAATATCAGCGCCATACTCCAGAAGAGTCACAACAACTCTATTATGTCTTTGTTGAGAAGCCATGTGAAGTGCTGTTCTGCCATCCTTATCCTTAGAGTTAATATCAGCGCCATATTTCAAGATAGTCTCTATAATTTCCTGATTACCCGTTTCAGCAACCAAGTGCAGTGGTGTGATGTCATTATTAGTTTTAGAATCAATGTTGGCGCCGCATTCTAGCAAAACTTTTACAACTTCTTCATTACTGTTCTGAGTTGCAACATGCAGTGCAGTGGCTCCATTCATTTGCTTTGCATTTACATTAGCTCCTTTATTCAAAAGCATTATGCTAATTTCTTCATTTCCGCTCTGAGCAGAAAGATGGAGTGGTGTGATGTCACTTTTTATTCCAGAGTTAACATTTGCATTATATTCCAAAAGGGTTTCAACAACTTTTGCATATCCTTTTTGAATAGCAATATGAAGTGTTGTTGCACCATTTTTCATTTGAGCGTCTACATTAGCACCCTTACTTAGAAGCAGTTTAGCAATTTCTCCCTGAATATTCATATCAGGGTGTTCATCAAAATCAAATCCATAACAAAAATTAGCTTCATTTAAAACAGTATAATGCAATGCTGTTCTTCTTCTATATTTGTCACTAGCATTAATATCAGCATCAAGTTGCAAAAGAGCTTCAACAATTTTTATGCATCCCTTCTGAACAGCAATATTCAGTAGCTCAGGATTATTTTTTATATTAGCTCCATTAGTTAAAAGTAGCTTGGTCATTTTCAAATCTGCATTCTCAATAGCACAAAATATTGGTGTTTTTCCAGTTTTATTATCACTTTTCAACAATTTAGCTGCTTCCTGATTTTTTTTTTGCCGCATTATGTAAGGGTGTAAAACTAGAATATGTTGACTTGTTTAACATATTAACATCAGCACCATACTTTAATAGGTCTTCAATAATTTTAAAATATCCTTTTTTAACAGCAGCATGTAATAACTCAGCATTATTCTTATCTTCTGGGTTGACCATAACGCCATACTCTAGAAGAGTCTCAACAATCTTTTTATACTCTTCTCCATAACTGAGCACTGCAATTTTAAGAGAGCTTCTGTTACTATGATCATGAATATCAGGACAATACTTTAAAACCTCCTTAACAGTTGTTAAATTTCCCTTTTCAACAGCGAGGTGTAGAATGGTTTTGCCATCTTCATTCTGACTATCAACTTTAGCTCCATGTTGTAAGAGCAGCTTTACAACTGTTTTGTGTCCTGTTTTGTTAGCAATATGAAGTGGCGTTAAATAACCCTTTGTGCTAGCATTAATATCAGCACCTCTATTCAACAATAATTTTACAGCTTCTTCATTACCTAGTTTAGAAGCAAAATGTAGTGGTGTATATCCTTCCTTCAATGTTAAAGAATGAGTACAAGCACCATGGTTTAGAAGATCGTGGGCAATATGTATATATCCCTTCTTAACAGCAATATGAAGAGGGGTTATACTATCTTCCCCTTTAACATCAACATAAGCACCACTACTTAAAAGCAAAGTGACAACTTTTTTACTAACTTTCTCAACAGCAACGTGCAGTGGTGCATAACCTTTTCCAAACCTGGCTTTGTTCCATCCCATACTCATACTCCATGTTGAAGTACACGCACAATCAACATAAGCTCCATATTCTAAAAGTTGTTTAACAATTTGTAAACATTCTATCTCAGCTGCAACATGAAGTGGAGTTCTACCATCATAGTCTCCAGCATTAACATCAGCTCTGTGCTTTAAAAGTAATTCAGTAACTTCTATTTTCTTATTTATAATTGCATCGTGGAGTGGAGTTCCACCCCAAGAATTTTTAGCTTCAATATTAGCACCTTTGTCTAGAATCATCTTAACAATTTCTATGTCACCATTTATAACAGCGAAATGAAGAGGAGTATTAGAAGGCACTTTATAACTATTTTTGCAGTTAACTCTAGAACCGCTTGTTAAAAGTAGTTTAGCAACTGTTGCATGTTTATACATAACGGCATCACAAAGTAAAACATATCCTTCTGACCATTCTTGTGAGTAAGACAGCCCATAAGAATTGATTAACTCCCTTGCTCTTTCTAGTCTTCCTTCACGAACCGCACAAATTAAACTGTAGTTTACATCCTGATTACCCATTTTCCAACCATTAGGTAATTAAATTAATTTCTAGATGAGAGATCAGAGAAGAGATACAGCTCGAGTAAAATAACTTGATCCAATTTTTTGCACTACGCACGTGATCTGCGCACTACAATTTCTGTACTAAAAGTTACTACTGCGCAAGACTCATTAAAGATAAAGATAAGATAATCGATTTGGACATTGATAAACTATTTGCGCTTATATTTACGCTTAACTTCATTATCTTTCCTTTTAAAAAACCTGCATTGTTGTGCCTACATTTGTACGCTTTATCAATTATTTTGAACTAGCGACCCGCCCTCGCATCGCTTCGATTTCTTCATTTTTTTGCCAAATGCGACCTTCTAACGAAACCCAAAAGAAAACAAATACTACAGTCGTCACCTCCATCCGCTCCAAAAGTCTGTTTCCGTCCCGCCCGTTCGATCGTCATCGGTGTAAGAAACGCGCTTCAATTATTTTTGCGCGCGTTGATTATTACTACTCCTAAGATGTTCATTTAAATAGTATGGTGTAAAAGGTGAAAATAATGTGCTGTGCATGATAGATTGATAGATAGATAGATAGATGCATCGTTTATTGCTGCTTTTTAACACACATAAAACATAATTTACAGTATAATTAAAAAATACAAATAAAAACAAAACATGAACTTATATATTATGTGTGCAGCAGCAACGGGCCAAGGCTCAGCGTAGTATTCGCTAAAAGCAAAAAACGCTGATTTTCAGCCATCACCCAATGGCGATACGCGGGTAGCAGAAAAGAGAAAATGAAAAATAAACTAATTTAGGAAAAATAAATATAAATGCATCGTAATTTAAATATAGTATGATAAAAAGTAATAAATGGTATCCACTATAATATTATCTACCTTATAAAAGTTGTATTAAAGAAAATAAATCATATAATAAACATAATATGGAAACAGAAACGAAACTTTTGTATCAGCAGTAAGACAACATACACAAATACCAAATAACCAAATAATCGTCCCGGGTTAGCTCTTCAATCCGAAGCAGCTCGTATACCGTGTCTAGTTGCCAGGTGTACTTTGAAATTCTAAAAGGTATGAGCGTAATTTCAATTTAAATGTGCACTTAGATGTTAAGTTTCGTATGGGCGGAGGCAAATCATTCCAGCACTTCGTAGCATGGAATCGGAAGCTGCCCCGGAATGCAACTGTACGATGAGAATGATTTGACAGTGGTAATCGCGCGGATCTGGCTCCATAGCGATCATGTAATGAGGAAGATTTTAGTTTGTCCCGAAGATACTCTGGTCTCTGATGCTTCAGCACATTAAATACTAGACAAAGCAAGTGCATTTGCCTACGCAAGTCCATCCTAAGCATTGATGCTGTATTCAGGTATGGAGATATATGTGATCTAGGGGGTATATGATATGGATTAGTATATCATATAACACCCATGATATGGATCCATGATATGGATTAGTATATCATATAACACCCATATCTCTATTATACAGGTGTCCCAAAACTTTGCAACACGGAGGGAAAGTACCTTAAATATTGAAGGTAGGAAATTTTACTAAAAGAAGACTTCATTTTATTTAAAAAAAAAAAAACGTGCCAAGTGCGAGTCGGACTCGCGCACGAAGGGTTCCGTACCAAAAAACGGCAAAAAAATTACGTTTGTTGTATGGGAGCCCCCCTTAAATATTAATTTTATTCTGTTTTTAGTATTTGTTGTTATAGCGGCAACAAAAATACATCATCTGTGAAAATTTCAACTGTCTACCTGTTGTTGTTATTATTATCGAGCCAAAAACAGCAAAAAAATCACGTTTGTTGTATGGGAGCCCCCCTTAAATATTAATTTTATTCTGTTTTTAGTATTTGTTGTTATAGCGGCAACAGAAATACATCATCTGTGAAAATTTCAACTTTCTAGCTATCACGGTTCATGAGATACAGCCTGGTGACAGACAGACAGACGGACAGCGGAGTCTTAGTAATAGGGTCCCGTTTTTACCCTTTGGGTACGGAACCCTAAAAAAGATATGGAACTGCATTCGATTTTTTTAAATCGCATACGATTCCAATACAAATTGATACAATCTGTAATAGTTAAAATTTAAATGTTAAATTTAATGGTTTTCCTTTTAAGATGCTGTATCACTTAAGAAAAAATAATCCTTATGAGTAACCCTTTTGATTAGTATGGTAAAAACAAAAAAGATTTTTAATTATTTTTGGTGGGTTCGATTCCCTGGTTAAGGCAGGCGATTTTTCAAAAATCTTTGAATGCAGTTCCAATTATTTTTAAAATCAAAATGAAGGCTTCTTTCAGTAAAATTTCCTACCTTTAATATTTAAAGGTACTTTCCCTTCGTGTGGCAAAGTTTTGAGACACCCTGTATATATCATAGAGATATGAGGGTAATGGAGAAATAATATATCAGGGGACTAATTGTCTAATTTCAAAATCTATCGCAATCGCTTTCAGGATGTTATACACTGATGCTTCTTTTAGGCACAAATAAAAACTTACCAAAGAAATGCAGCAATACGTCACATCCATCTGTCAAATGAAAGCGATTGCGATAGATTTTGAAAATTAGACAATAAGTAGGCTGGTCTTTTCTGCTGTATTATTTTATATTATATTCTGTGCCTAGTAGATTAGATACTTAATTCCTGAACCTGACTGACCAATAATATACTAATAACTTGAGTTTAGTGCAACAAATGTTGCGCTAAAGGCTAGCCTCTCATGATGGATATCCGCTTAGGTTCGCGGACCGTGCGCCATAGCAAAAAATATATATTTTCGCTTTGGCTATAGTGTGAACTATGGACAATAGCGTCCAGTTAGCAACAAAATTCGTGTGCGCACATTATCGCTCCAGAACGAACTAAACGTACTCGTATGTTGTGACGTCTGGTTGTGATGGTGCGGCGTGCAAGCGATGAGACCACACCACGGGAGTGGTTAAGGCTGCGCAGTCTGCACACTAGCGCCGCCATTAGAAAAAAAATCATAGTGCTTAAATAAAGACAAATTTGTAAATTATCTCTCTGGAGTGCACTCCGAACAAGCTTTGTGGTACTTTTTATCACTTAAGCAATATTTTCTAGCCTGTCGTTTAGTTTAATTGACTTTTATTGTTAAAAGTGGCCACTTTTCGCACTAAAAGTCCATATAACTAAACAACAGGCTAGAAAATATTGCTTAAGTGATAAAATGTACCGCAAAGCTTGTTCGGAGTGCACTCCAGAGAGATAATTCATAATTTCTTTTTTATTTAAGCACTATGATTCTATTTCCAATGGCGGCGCTAGTGTGCAGACTGCACGCTCTTAAGCGCCGCTGTTGCCCGTGTGTTCAGTGTTCGCTCTTGTGCACACTATGGCGCACTGTTGCAGCACAGGAAAATATTTTTTTGGTGCAGGTTCACGGCGCGCCGAGGTGCGCCTACCTAAGTGGGTAACCCTCATGTAACGATAATTTTTAAAAAATCTTTCTCTGTTAAGGGGGCTTATTCTGCACACTAGCGCCGCCACTGAAAAAAAACTCAAATGCTAATAAAGACAAAATTGTGATTTTCTCTAGTTTAGTTTAACGACTTTTAATTCTAAATTTATAATAATTAATTCTAAAAGCCAACTGGTCCTCAACCTAGCGCTACCAGAAAAGTTGTTAAGTGTTATTAGGTATTGCTTCTTTTTTTTTTTTTTTGTTTTGATTGCTTTTTATCTATGTGTAATGATTAGCCTCTGTCATTTTTGTTGTGTTTTAATTAATCATTAGCACTGTTTCTATTTTCAATCATGCTGTGTACACTATTTAAGGATTATTGTCTAGTTTATTATTCAATTAATTTTCTTAAATTATGTATTGACTCTAATCTGTTTGTGTACCAAAACCAAATAAATAAAATAAATAAAAGTGGCCACTTTTCGCAATAAAAGCCTATTAAACTAAACTACAGGCTGTCCATCGTTCTGGCAGCGCCACGGTCTCCGATTTGCGTGGAAAAAATTCACCATGTAGGTCGATTTTTCGCCAGTCGGGAAAAATTAGGTTTGATTTTTTCCCTCCACTGGATCCGAAGATATACTAGGTTTTTTGTGGCGCTGCCAGAACGACGGTTTTTTTGGCAGCGCCACGGCTATCTCATTAATTACAAAAGCTAGAACAAATCTAATTACACACTGATTTTTTGGCCTTTTTTTCCATTTCACACAAGTGTTACAAAATCCCTTCACGTCGCCCTGCACCGGGCCTCTATAATAGCTATCCACGACGTCTTTGTTATTGTTACCTACTCGTATTATGATTCTCCGAATCTAATTTGTGCCGCGTAGAATAGTTTGTTTACTTTGGTGTTACTTTGTTGGACAATGCGACGGAGCTTTGATTGTGTACCTCTGCGACTGCGAAGTAATAACTTTTATTTTAATTACCTATTGTAGTGAGTAATACTTAGTGTTATGATGTTTTAATATTATGAATTAGTTCAGCAGACTGTTTGTAACGCTCCAGCAGAGAGCACGTCACGCTAAAACTTTGTGAATACAAAATTATACTCATACTTAAGTGAGATTACTTATTTCGCCACCCTGACCCATCTTCTGTTTCACTTCAGAAGTGGGATTTTGGGACAATGTCCGGCCCATATAAGGATGGTTTGGGCAAACGCCGCCGCTCACATTCAACTTTATCGACGTTGACAGACGAAGAAGAAAATGATTTTTTTTCTTTGGAAAAACAAAATACTACTACAAAGTCAACCAAGAGACTGCGTGTTACTCCGACAGAAGCGGAAGTGATACCGAAGTTTCGCCCGGATGACAAGACAAGCAACGTGACGGGTTGGTTACACAAAATTGACCAACTTGGAGATGTTTACGGATGGGACAATAAAGACCGACAATTTGTTATGCAAATCCGATTACGAGGTTCTGCGCGCGAGTGGTACGATGATTTGGAGGATTACGATTTGACCTGGGAAGAATGGAAGCAAGCATTGCAAACTGCTTTTCCCCGATCTACCGATTATGTAAACAGACTTGAAGAAATGTTAGCGAGAACAAAGACAGATTCCGAAACGATGACAAAATACTACCACGCAAAGTTATCTTTACTCAAAAAATGTAACATAGATGGAGAAGCAGCCATTTCCTGTATTATACGAGGTTTACCAACAGAATTGAGAGCTAATGCTAAGGCATACCAGTGCAATCAGCCAGAAAGTTTATACTATGGCTATTTGTCGTCATTAGAAAGTTACAAGAGAGTCGAAACTACCGGCACGACGCGGAAGTACACATGGAGAAGAGGCGCAAATGGTGGTGATAACAACAATCCTGCAACTACCACTGCTGGCACGAATTTCCCACCGGGTTCATCGAGGCAACTATTACCGAAGATATGCTACGCGTGCCGAAAGCCTGGTCACGAAGTCAAGGATTGCAAGAGTACGCCACAACAACGCTGTGAGGTGTGCCAACGCTACGGGCATGCTACCGCGAGTTGCTGGTTTGCTGCGGGTTCATCCCAGAAACAACTAAATAAGGTCAGTAACGTAATGTTTGTTACTTATAATATATACCAAGATTTGTATAAAAAGACGGTACGAGTTAACGGACGTAAACTAATGGCGTATATAGACACTGGCAGTAAATTAAACATTCTTACCGCACTACAATCTAAACGCTTACAGTTAGAAGTTAATGCATCTACAGTGATTATGAAAGGATTTGGTGGTGCTCACATTCATTCACTAGGTGTAGCGTTTATTGAAGTATATGTAGATGATATTGTACTGAAAGGTGTAGTCGAAATAACAGAGTACGATCTAAGTGAAATAGACTTGATTATTGGTCAAACAATGATCAATCAAAAAAATGTTAGTTTGGTTACGACAGCAGACTCTGTAACTATTGTATCTACTTGTGGTTCGGAGAACATATTTTCAGATATGAAGTTAAGTGCAATTGATTGTAAGACCAAGTACCCAATTTATCTTAAATATGATACTGTCCTCCCTAAGATGAGCTATGGTTATGTCGATGTAAAAGTAGAGTTCCCGTGCTGCAGACAAAATGTTACGTTGTTTACTAAAGCTGTATATTATCAGTTAGGAGGGTCATCATACTATATACCCCCAGGTGTTATAAGTTCAAAGCAAATGTATTTAAAAGTAGTTAACGTGGGAGACGAAACTATTGAGTGGAAAGCGAACAAATTATTGGCCAGAGCAGAATTAATGACTGAAAGTGATACAATCGGAATGGATAAAGTTCAAAATGTAAATAAAATTTCAGAAACCAAGAAAACTAAAATCACTACAACTGACCTAGATGTTGGACAACTTGATTTTGCAAATGAGAGTCGATTGATAGATCTACTTAACAAATTCGTTCACTCTTTTGCTTTCACCACAGACGAGTTAGGATGCACTGATTTAATTGAAATGCATATAAAAACTACAAACGATCAACCAGTTTGCTTTAAACCTTACAGACTGTCGCATAAAGAAAACGAAATTGTGAATGAGAAAGTTCAAGACCTCATTGATGCAGGTATAGTCCGAGAATCTGTATCAGATTATGCTAGTCCTGTAGTATTGGTAAAAAAGAAAGGAGGTGATTATCGATTATGTGTCGATTATCGAGCTTTGAATGCACGAACGGTAAAGGACCGCTTCCCGCTACCCCATATCGAAGATCAAATCACACAACTCAGTGGAAAAACATTTTTCACTACTTTAGATCTTGCACAGGGCTATTATCAGGTACCTGTGGCTGAGGACTCCGTCAAAAAAACTGCATTCGTGACACCTTCTGGACAATTTGAATTTATAAAAATGCCATTTGGTCTTGCTAATGCGCCCGCTGTCTTTTCTCGATTAATACGCATGTCATTAAAAAACGTTATTGACGATATAGCGCTATATTTAGACGACGTAATGATTCCCTCTGTCACCATCACATCAGGACTGGAACTGTTAGAAAAGGTACTGCAACTTCTCAGTGATGCAAATTTAAAATTAAATTTAAAAAAATGCTCATTTCTAAAAAAAAGCGCTAACTATCTTGGTCACGAAATTACCGCTGGGACAATACAACCGGGTCAAGCGAAAATAAATTGTGTTGCTAAATACAAAGCACCCAGAAATGTACACGAGATAAGGCAGTTTATTGGCTTAACGTCATATTTCAGGAAATTCATACGTGGGTTTGCCGAAATCGCACGACCACTGACAAAACTAACTAAAAAGGATACTCCATGGCAATGGGGATCTGAACAACAATCGTCATTTGTAACTTTAAAACAAAAACTTGTGGAGCGTCCTGTCCTAGGTATTTATGACAGAAATGCAGAAACTGAGCTTCATACTGACGCTAGCAAGCTGGGTTTGGGAGGAATACTCTTCCAAAGAGGAACTGATAGGTGTTTAAAACCAATTACCTATTACAGCAGGGTAACAAGCCAAGAAGAGCAGTTTTATCACAGTTATGAACTTGAAACCCTTGCTGTAGTAGATTCATTGAAGCGATTCAGAATCTACTTGATTGGTATACATGTTAAAGTGATTACGGATTGCGCGGCACCGCGCACCACTCTCTTAAAGAAAGATCTGATTCCTCGTATAGCCCGCTGGTGGCTTTACCATCCAAGATTTTGATCTGGAGATAGAGTACCGCCCGGGCGAACGAATGAAGCATGTGGATGCCTTAAGCAGAAATCCTGTGACAAACTTAGTACTTCTAATTGATAATCCAGATTGGCTACTCACCCTACAAATGCAAGACGATAATATTCAAGACATATTGACTAAAATACGTGGAGGTACGACAAATACCGACATTACTAACAATTACGCGATAAAAAATTATATTCTGTTTAGAAAAACGCTAGCTGGCGAAAGGTTTGTGATCCCAAAATCAGCCAAATTTAGCTTACTTCAGAAATACCATGATCAGATAGGACACCCGGGTTTCAATAGGTGCGAACAGATCATTAAGGAACAATTCTGGTTTTCAGGCATGACACGTTTCATACGCAAATATATAAACTCTTGCTTACAATGTGCGTACGGTAAAGGAGATCATGGTAAACAACAAGGAGAATTACATCCGATTAACAAGGAGCCTATTCCAATGCATACGCTGCATGCTGATCATCTTGGCCCATTCGCCAAGACACGAAAAGGAAACACTTATATCCTTGTAATTGTTGACTCATTTACTAAATTTGTGTTTGCTAAGCCAGCGAAGAATTGCAGCTCTATTGAAACAATCAGACTTCTCAAAGATGTATTTTACATGTTTGGGATCCCACATAGAGTTATCACTGATAGGGGTAAAGCGTTTACTAGCAGATACTTCAAACAATTTACAGAAGAAACTCAATTCAAGCACGTTTTGAATGCTATAGCAAGCCCTCGTTCAAATGGCCAAGTGGAACGTGTAAACAGAACGCTTTTAAATGGACTTAATACAATGTCAGAAAGTGAGTGTACGTGGGACGAAAAACTACTTGATGTTGTATGGGGCATCAATAATACTCTGAATAATACGACAGGCATATCACCATTTAAGCTTATGTTTGGTCACAATAATTCCCGTTTACCAGCTTATCCAAATTCAATTTCTAATAATCATGACACCCAGCAAAGTGAATTGCAAATACGTAGGGCAACTGCCAAAGAACGTATTGATCGCAATATGTCATTAATGAAGAAAAGATTTGATAATAAACATAAAAGATGCAATAAGTATGCAGTAGGACAACTTGTCCTGTGGAAAGGTGGCCCTGCTAGGGATACTACTGCTAAAGTTGCAAGAAAACTAAGAGATCTCTATACGGGCCCATATAAAGTTAGTTCAGCTGATCACTCTTTAGACCGGTACACGATTACTAGCATAAAAGGTATGAAGGGTTACAAAAGATTCAATGCTGTAGTCTCAGGAGAAGTTCTTCGACCTTATAAACCTGCAGTATCTGATGATGACACTTCTGGTAGTGATCGTGAAGTAGATAGAGATGATCTCATTGATTTATTAGAAAGTTGAAAGAAAGCAAAGTACCTAAAATTTAAGCATAGATAGAAATGGTAAAACAATTTTTTACTAGTATATTATTAAGTATTGTGTAAAAATAGCATTGTTAATGCAAAAATCTCAAAATTTAAAAATAGCTTTAGATAAAAATAATAAATTTCATAAAACTGCAAACATTTATACTTACAATTCTGTGTGATATTGGATTAGATGATTACTGTGTGATTCTAAAATAATAACTATGTGATACTGCTAATTCTAAAATAATAACTATATGATACTGCTATGTGAAGAATGGAATACTGTAATGGTTAAATTAAAACACTACTTACATCAAATACTATGCCGAGTGAACCTTAGAGCTTTGTGTAAAAAGATAGATGGGTAAAACATTTATTGCGTTAGATACGAACATAACTATGTGAAGTTTAAAATTAAAATATTTTATTAAACTGTGTGATACACGGCTATGTGATCCGTGGCTGTGTGATACATCTATGTGATTCTTAAATATCAACACGGCATCGACATGATCATCTGTGTGAAGTTGTAGAACCATTACAACTTTGTTGTTAGGATCTGATTAACTCTACAGCCAAGTACTGCGTGTGTCTAATTGGTTGCAGGTGTCAGAGCAGAACAGCAGGGATACGCAATCCTAAGCACTGTGGGACACAGCGCGGGTGCAGGATGGCCGAGTGTTACAAAATCCCTTCACGTCGCCCTGCACCGGGCCTCTATAATAGCTATCCACGACGTCTTTGTTATTGTTACCTACTCGTATTATGATTCTCCGAATCTAATTTGTGCCGCGTAGAATAGTTTGTTTACTTTGGTGTTACTTTGTTGGACAATGCGACGGAGCTTTGATTGTGTACCTCTGCGACTGCGAAGTAATAACTTTTATTTTAATTACCTATTGTAGTGAGTAATACTTGGTGTTATGATGTTTTAATATTATGAATTAGTTCAGCAGACTGTTTGTAACGCTCCAGCAGAGAGCACGTCACGCTAAAACTTTGTGAATACAAAATTATACTCATACTTAAGTGAGATTACTTATTTCGCCACCCTGACCCATCTTCTGTTTCACAAGCTAACATCCACTCGTGAATGTCAACAGATTCAGAAGTAATCGTGGGTCATTTATAAAAATCCTCGTATATCTTCGGATCCAGTGGAGGGAAGAAATCAAACCTATTTTTTCCCAAAAAATCGGCCTACATGGTGAATTTTTTCCAAGCAAATTCGGAGACCGTTGCGCTGCCAGAACGATGGACACAACGACAGGCTAGAAAATATTGTTAAAGTGATAGAAAGTCCACAAACCTTGTTCGGAGTGCACTACAGAGAGATAATTCATTATTTCGTCTTTATTCAAGCACTATAATTCTTTTACCAATGGCAGCGCTAGTGTTCAGACTGCGCCCTCAATACGTTACGTTAAAATAAGATTGAAATCAAGAATCTTATATTCATAATTGAAATAAAGACATTTCGTGAAAATTACAAATTTATTTGATATAGAATACAAAACAATTATAAAGAGTTTTTAACTTAAGGCGGTTGTATGACCGAAAGTGGCGCCCTCAGAGGTTTTTATTTAATGTTTTACGTGGAGTTTTTACGGCCCATGGTCTAGTATTTTTAGAAGGTATCATTACATGCCCTCGTAGTCATTCGTAGAAGTAGATAGCAAATGTTTCAAAAACGGCCACTTTTAGCAGTTTTGCTATCTATTTCTGGCAATCACTACGAAGGAATGTAACGATACTGTCTAAAAAAACTAGACTGAGGGTCTAATTAATTATTAGGGGTAAAATTGTGTATTAGAATTATAATATTAAATAAAATTCACCGCGGCGCCACTTTCGCTCAGGGTGCCTTAAAAGTAACTTATTGAAAGTAGCTCATTCTGCTATTCTTCCATAAGTAGTATGTGAGATATGCTTGAGCTTATTACTATATCATTAATTAATATTACCACAGAATAGATAATAGTAAGTACTAGATATAACTTAGTAAGAACATATTAGGATTTCAGATGCTAAGAGGTTTACAAGCATCCATCAAAATTCTTAAGTCTGCGTCACTCAGGTAACTAAATATTTTTTCAGTACAGTTATATGGTAACTCAGGATAGTTGTTAAAGAGAAAATGGATAATTTTAAAGCCTTGTTCAAGTAATTCTTTTCTTTGATTACCCTTTCTGAAATTACTTTTTATCATACTAGCATATATTGGAAATTTTGTTTTATAGTCGTCTGATTTTAAAACCTGTACTATATTTTCATTTCTCATATATATTGCTAATGAGCTTGTACCTTTTGCCAAGATATCATAAAAAGAGGTGTTGAGATTATTAATTTTCTCACTCTTCATGTTTGCTATTTCTTTCTCACATTCATCCTGAAAATCTCTTAATCCATAATCACTGCTACTCATTGAAACAAAATTTTTTTTGCTTACATATAAATTTGCAGTTTTCATTTTAAGTATGTGGTGTTTAAGAGCTTCAGCAGTTACTTCACATGATGAGGCACCACGATCAGGATCATAATAATTTTCATCACCACAGTCACGGCTATCGAGTTGTCTATAGAACTCCCTTATCCCAGCCTCAGCATAATCAAGAGGTGTATGATTTTTTCTACTTGTAATATTAATATCAGCACCATACTCTAGAAGAGTTACAACAACTTCGACTTGTCCTCCTAGAGAAGCGATGTGAAGTGCTGTTCTGCCTTCCTTATCTTTAGAGTTAATATCAGCGCCAAATTTCAAGAAAGTCTCTATAATTTCCTGATTACCCTTTTGAGCAGCCAAGTGCAGTGGTGTGATGTCATTATTAGTTTTAGAATCAACTTTGGCACCGCATTCTAGCAATACTTTTACAACTTCTTTATGACCATTCTGAGTTGCAATGTGTAGTGCAGTGGTACCATCCTTTCGATTAGCATTGACATTAGCTCCTTTATTCAATAGCATTATGCTAATTTCTTCATTTCCTCTTTGAGCAGAAAGATGGAGTGGTATGATGTCACTTTTTACTCCAAAGTTAACATTTGCATTATATTCCAAAAGAGCTTCAACAACTTTTGCATATCCTTTTTGAACAGCATAATGAAGTGGTGTGTCACCATCTTTAGTTTGAGCGTCTACATTAGCACCTTTGCTTAGAAGCAATTTAGCAATTTCTACCTTAAGGTTAATATCAGGATGTTCATCATAATCAAATTCATTATAAAAATTATTTTCTTTTATAACAGTATAATGCAATGCTGTTCTTCCATATTTGTCACTAGCATTAATATCAGCATCATGTTGCAAGAGAGCTTCAACAATTTCTATGCATCCCTTCTTAACAGCAATATTCAATAGCTCAGGACTATCTTTTATATTAGCTCCATTAGTTAAAAGTAGCTTGGTGATCTTAAAATCTGCATTCTCAATAGCATAAAATATTGGAGTATTTCCAGTTTTATCTTGAGCATTTATATCAGCTTCATAGCTTATCAACAATTTAGCTACTTCTTCCTGTTTGTTTTTGGCTGCTCTATGTAAAGGTGTAAAACAGGAATATTTTGGATCGTTTAACATAATAACATCAGCACCATACTTTAATAGGTCTTCAATAATTTTCAAATATCCTTTTCCAACAGCAGCATGTAATAACTCAGAATTGTTTTTATCTTCTGGGTTAACCGTGAAGCCATATTCTAGAAGAGCCTTAACAACCTTTTTATACTCTTCTCTATAACCGAGCACTGCAATTTTAAGAGAGCTTTTGTTACTTTGATCATTAATATCAGGACAATACTTTAAAACTTCCTTAACAATCGTTAAATTTCCTTTTTCAACAGCAAGGTGTAGTATGGTTTTGCTATCTTTATCCTGACTATCAACTTTAGCTCCGTGTTGTAAGAGCAGCTTTACAACTGTTTCATGTCCTGTTTTGGTAGCAATGTGAAGTGGCGTTAAATTACCCTTTGTGCTAGCATTAATATCAGCACCACTATTCAAGAATAATTTCGCAACTTCTTCATTACTTAGTTCAGAGGCAAAATGTAGTGGTGTATATCCTTCCTTCGTTAAAGAATGAGTACAAGCACCATGATTTAGAAGATCTTTGGCAATACATATATATCCCTTCTTAGCGGCAATATGAAGAGGGGTTATACCATCTTCCCCTTTAATATCAACATTAGCACCACTACTTAAAAGTAAAGTGACAATTTCTTTATTACCTTTCTCAACAGCAAAGTGCAGTGGTGCATAACCTTTTCTCCGTGTTGAAGTACACACACAATTAACATAAGCATCGTATTTTAAAAGTTGCTCAACAGTTTGTAAACATTCTATCATAGCTGCAACATGAAGTGGAGTTGTACCATCATTGTCTCCAGCATTAACATCAGCTCTGTGCTTTAAAAGTAATTCAGTAACTTCCTTTTTCTTATTTTTAACTGCTGTGTGGAGTGGAGTTAAGCCATCATGATTTTTAGCATTAGCATTAGCATTTTTAGCATTTTTAGCACCTTTGTCTAGAATCATCTCAACAATTTCTATGTCACCATTTATAACAGCGAAGTGAAGAGGAGTATTCGAAGGTTTTATCATACTATTTTTGCTGTTTAGTTAGTTAGTTAGTAGTTAGTTTAGTTTTAAAAGTAGTTTAGCAACTGCTGCATGTTTATTCTTAACGGCATCACGAAGTAAAATATATCCTCCTGACCATCCTTTTGAGTAAGACAGCCCATAAGAATTGATTAACTCCCTTGGTCTTTCCAGTCTTCCTTCACGAACCGCACAAATTAAACTGTTGTTTACATCCTGATCACCCATTTTCCAACCACTAATTAGACTAATTTCTAGGATGAGAGCTAAAATATGCTACGTTTACTTGGATTGTTTGTTTCGATTGCCTACGACGGGCCGACAGTGTGTATTATACACAAACATTTTGTTTGTGCACACACACTGTAGAAATATAAAAAGAAATTCCATTGGAAACCCCTATACAAAGACAATATCACAGATTAGATTACAGCTAAGATTACAGATTAAGCTTCATGGCTCTATCGTTCGTGGAATGTATACCGAGTTCAAACATAGCAAACATTTTTGTTGTTTTTTTTTCGATTTATCCTTTATTATTAATATTTTTGTTTTATATTTAGAATATTACAAGAAAATACAAAAAATATTATAAGAAACACAAAAAACACATTTTAATTGATTATAAATTTGCGTTAGTAGTTCCGCACTGATTTGCAAAGGCGCTGATGGGCCTTTCTAATCGGTGTTTAAAAAAATTGCCACAAGTGAGCGGCGAGCGCTCTTTTCCCTATATTTTATTTTAGGGATCGTCCACAAGAGCGATTTTTTTAACGCGCGATATTTTTACGCCGACGACGTTCCATAATGAAGTTAATGTTAACTGTAATTTGACATATTGATGTGATACATTGCTACTTTTCTTTGGTAAGTTTTTATTTGTGCCAAAACGAAGTAGCAATGTATCACATACAGCTGTCAAATGGACAACCTTTAAAAAAATATAATATGTATATTTTACTTTGTATTATGAAAGTAGATATAAAGTTAGGGGACACGTATTTTTTATTTTCATTTTTAATCGTTTTTTTTTATATATTAAATCACTTATTGTAATCTTACTCATTCTAAAAGAGCGTAAGTGCATTGTCAGGAAGTTTAATGAGTAGGACTTGCCAATTTAGGATTAAAAAATAAATCTTTGACAATATGACATCATCATGGTATTGTAATATTATCTATTTGGACGATGCTTTTGTTCGGATAAAAACGTCATGTTTTGCGTATAGATATTTATTGAAATGAAGAAATATAAAATTATAAGATATAATTAACTTATGTCTAGTCAGCGCTTCGAATATTGGTTACTTTAGAATGCTACGCGTGTGTTCCAATTTTGAGTTATTGCTTAATTGTATATTACAAAGTGCAATATACTTCATCTCCCCTGAAAAAGTGGAAGGATCATCCCCTCCCTGCAAAAGGAACAAACTCGTAACAGTTAAAGCAAACCAACCTTTAAAATGAACTAAAATTAAACATTAGTGTCGATTCGGGCAAATACATTTCTTAACTAATTTAAAATTAGCCCTGTCACTTTCTCAACTTTGACATATGAAAGAGAGAGAAAATAAACAGCTGACTTTGACATTGCTAAACTGACATAAGAATCTTAAATTGACGTAAAATAAGAGAGCATGCTCTATGGTCCCTTCTAAAAATTCCATATTTTATGCATCTTACGTCGGTTTAGCAATGTCAAAGTCACCTGTTTATTTTCTCTCTCTTTCATATGTCAAAGTTGAGAAAGTGACAGGGCTAATTTTAAATTAGTTAAGAAATGTGTTTGCCCGAATCGACACCAATATCTTATTTCAATACAACACTATAATTTTATTTCGTTAAATTGCATTATAACTAATACAAAACCTTACATAATGAAAAAAAAATATAAATGAAAATGGAAACTTCACATTTTACCTACTTAATTACAATCATAACATTACCTATTCACTTAAACGGTTACGTAAGTTACATGACAAATGTACAACTTATTTAATTAAGTATCAAATAACAGATAGTTATTTATTAAATAATTTTGTGTTGTTTTTGTGCACAATAACAATTTTATTATCTTTTAAAATTTCTACATTTGACGTCAAATCTCTCAATACCTTATAAGGACCTTTGTATATACTATCTAACTTATTTCCTACTTGGTTCTTTAATAATACTAAATCGCCGTCCTGATAGGTAACAGGATTACTAGTTGTATCATAAACTAATTTCCTTTTTTCTTTAGCTTGAATTAAATTTCGTCGTGCGTCAGACTGTGCTCGTTGTAAACGGTACTTGAGTTCTTTGGGGTAACTGTCATAGTTATATAAAGGATCGACTTCTGTTTGCAAGTTCTTTGGAAGGTTACATACTTTTCCAAAGACTAACTCAAAAGGCGTATATTTTGTCTCGCTATGCACTGTGGTGTTGAAGGAAAAACACCAATAAGGAATCCAAGTACTCCAGTTATGTTTGTTATTGTTACACTGGATTCTAAGAAAAGCTCCTAGAGTCTTATGAGTATTTTCTAAAGCTCCTACGGTTTCGTGGTGGTAGGCTGTTGAATTTAACTTTTTAATTTGTAATAACGAACATATTTCAGACATTACTGATGACATGAATTGGGTTCCCTGATCAGTCAATATTTCCCTGGGAATGCCATATCGCATTAAGAAATTATTTGTAAAAGATTGGGCTACTGTAACCGCATCTTTACTGGATAATGGGTATGCTTCTACAAATTTTGTTAAATCGCATTGTAATGTCAACACGTATTTATTGTTAAAATCATCAATATCGAGTGGGCCCATAATGTCCAAAAATATTTTTTCGAAAGATGAGTGAGCTGTGGATGTTATGGTTAACGGTTGTTTAGTATGTTTGTTACTATGCTTATGATATTGACATTGGTGGCAATTTTTAACAAACTGTTTTACGTCATTACTTAAACCTGGCCAAAAATAATATTGTTTTATGTTGTTTAACATTCTATTAACTCCTGCGTGTCCGCTAGTAGGTAATAGATGAAAATCGTTTAGTATTACTCTTTTTTGCTCACTGTCATTTATTCTTAATACATCTTTTGTTATAAGAAATCGCGGGGTTACGGGATTAAATTTTTTTGCTGCTTGTACAAGACTTTTAATTTTTCTCTCAATGCACTTTTCTTTTATAATAAGTACCTCATGTATGCCTATTTTTTGACATAATGACTCTAAGTCCCTCGCTAACACCTCTGGGGTAGATGACGATCGGGTACTCAGATATATCGCTGATTGCGACGGTACATAAACACAACAACCCGCGTTAGAAATAATATTATTTTGACACTTCGCATAATTATCATATTTTATTTGATTGAAACATAATTCGATGACGTTATCGGGTTTTTTGAGAACTTCTACCGCAATAGGTTGATCAGACCTGTTGCTGTTGGAGCTCTCTGGAGTAGAGTCGGTAGGGGTGTGGATTTTCTTACTTTGTGCTCTAGTTAAAATTGACACAACATTTTCTTGTAATGATTTTAAAGTAGTAGATGTTATGGGTATACGACTCAATGCGTCTGCAGCTGCATTGTTTCGTCCTGGAACATACTCTATTTCAAAATCATACTCTTCTAAAAATAATCTGAATTTTGTAAGTCTACTTGTTGGATCCTTTAAGTTAAATAAATAAATTAATGGTTTATGGTCCGTTAAAATTTTGAATTTACGTCCATATAGATAGGGACGAAAATGTCTTACTGCCCAAACAATTGCTAAAAGTTCCAATTCAATTATGGGATACCTCGTCTCGGCGGGTTTCAAATTTCTACTTGCATAGGCAACGACTTGGCCGTTCATGTTAGATAAAACTGCACCTAAACCTGTCTTACATGCATCTGTTTGTAACCGAAAAATATTATTTTCTGAAAAATCGGGATAAGATAAAACCGGTGGTTGAACTAAAGCTGATTTCAACTCTTGAAATGCTGTTTGACACTCTGATGACCATTGAAATTGTACGTTCTTTTTCCGTAATTTATTAAGAGGATAAACAATGTTTGCAAAGTTAGGTATGAATCGTCTGTAATAATTTGCAAATGCGACGAAACGGTTAACGTCGTCACAGTTCATTGGCACTGGATAATTCTGCATGGTGGCAATTTTACTTTCATCGGGTAAAATGCCATTAGAAGTAATTTTGTGCCCTAAATATATTATTTCGGTGCGTAAAAATTCACATTTCATAGGGTTTAACTTTAAATTTACTTTTCTAAATCGTTCAAGTACACTAATTAAATTTTTATTATGATTTTCTAAGGATTTACCGAACAAAAGCATCGTCCAAATAGATAATATTACATGGCGACCTTTGCCAGCCGAACTCGAATTTACATCAATAAAGAAGACTGAGAGGAATATTGGACACATGGATTCAACAGCAGCAGTCTTCGTTGCCCTTTTCTTCTCTTCATCGCATTCCTCGTGAAGTCGAAATAATAACATGGAGGCTCCACAAAGCAAAGAATGGAATTGGAGACTGAGAAGAGAATTCAACAGCGCAGCTCTGAGAAATACCATATCATTGTGGCATTAACAACTACGTCGACCCAACCATCAGCTTAAACCAGGAGGTGTCCAGGGTAGAAACCCGGCCCATTGTACGAGGGGCAAGGGAAATCCCAGCCCGATCTTCAGCCAGCTGTATCAAGTGGTCCAGTAAATGAAGCCTGGCAGGGTCGCCATGTAATATTATCTATTTGGACGATGCTTTTGTTCGGATAAAAACGTCATGTTTTGCGTATAGATATTTATTGAAATGAAGAAATATAAAATTATAAGATATAATTAACTTATGTCTAGTCAGCGCTTCGAATATTGGTTACTTTAGAGTGCTACGCGTGTGTTCCAATTTTGAGTTATTGCTTAATTGTATATTACAAAGTGCAATATACTTCAGTATCGATAGTGATGTGACAGTGGTTTTTCTGTAAGTGATATCGATAATAGACATCAATATTTAGGTATGGCGAGGGAATCTACATCGGATAAGGGTGCCCGCATAAAGAAAGCAGGTACTGGTCGGTACAGGTCTATACCGATCGGTGCAGGTAAGTAGCCCCATACTTTTCTATGGGAGTCCGCATTAAGAAAACAGGTGCCGGTACCGGTTTACGCATACATCCCGGCTCAACAGATCTGTACCGACCGGTACCGACCTGTAACCTGCTGTCTTTATGCGGGCTCCCTAAGTCAGGAATGGGGAATGTCCGAAAAAAATCAAATTGGCTGAATATTTTTTCATAGGTTGGAATAAGCTCCCTTAGTTATAGAAAAAAAATCAGAATTTTCGGTTGCGTGAAAAAATTTAAAAAAATGAAGGTCTCTTCAACTTTACAAATATAGGAAAGTAACAGAACAGCAGAATGAAGATTAATACCTTTGCCATCACATGCTACAACATGGAAATAGTAAACCTCCTTGTGCTACAACCACAACATGGTATTAAAAAAAAATTCAGCACAAAATGTCAAAATTGTTTTTTTTTATTCTTGTTGTCATAGTGGCAGGTGTTGGCAAAGGTATAACCTCTATTCTGCTGTTACTTTCTTACATTTGTGAAGTCGAAGAGACTTTAATTTTTTTAAAATTTTTTCACGCAACCGAAAATTCTGAATTTTATTTCTATAACTAAGGGAGCTTATTCCTACCTATGAAAAAATATTCAGCCTATTTAATTTTTTTCGGACATTCCCCATTGTAAGGAAGCGGAAGCTAGTCAAGGAAATAAAAGAACAGGTAAAACGAAATAAGGGTCCCCCAGACCTACCAGTTTCGTTTCTTTGCTTTGCTGTTCTACTTGCTGTTTAGACCGCCGGCCAACCAGGGTCATTTTCAATCTATCGCATATTTGGACCAGACCAAATTGGCAAGATAGCCATAAGCTTGGTGTTATCAAGTATCATCGTCTGGGTTGCGAAGTAGGAAGCTTCTGGGAGATATGCCACCCTGAACATGGTCTCCGATTGCTAAAAATAAATCGATCGCATATTTATATAAATTGTAAACAGGGTTGTGGGTGTCATCATTACCTATCTGAACTATTTTTTTGTGTTTTCATAACGATCGTTTAAGGAACAAAGCTCACAAGAACATTCTTATTTGTGAAATGTACTTAAATTGAAAATATGCGATAGATTGAAAATTACCCTCTTGGCCGGCGGTCCATTGCCGAACAGCAAAGCAAAGAACGGAAACCGGTAGGTCTGGGGGGACCCTTAAGGTCAGTGTTTATTATTATTATTATTTGAAGGCGTTTGCTGGGAAACTTTTTTAACTCTTTGTAGTTGTCGCTGCAAACTATAATTAATAATTGCTTCATGTCGACAGCACGCAGACTCTCCTGAGGTGTTACATTTTTGTGTTATGTTGGATAACGATACCTAAAACAAAAAAATGGAGCTTGTAGTAGTACCTACATACAAAACATTATGTTGAAACTGATATGAGTTTCCTCCTTCTTGTTCCCATCAAATATAAGTTAAAGTACAAAAAAAAAACAAATTTTCGATATAGAAATGCACATCACTATGCGAAAATTTGAGATACATGCCTAGGGATGCGCGATCCGGGTCCTTCGATCCGATTTTTCGGATCGTAAAGCCACGATCCGATCCGCAGATCGGATCGCATGCCGTCGATCCGATCTTTAGGAAATCGATCCAGATCGGATGCAAATAAGACACAATTAACTTTAGATCTTTGTTACGTAAACCCGTGTAAAACTTGTAAACAAATAATATTTAAAAGAAAAACAATGTGAAATTGTAATAATAAAATTGTATTCAGAGAACATAAGGCTATATATATTTCTCAAAAGTTTAGACTTCGAAGACTGGGATGGCGGGCGCCTAATTAGTTACAGTTAAGTACAATTTTTACAGGCGCCTTTTTTTTCTTCGACGTCTTAACTCTAAACTTTTGAGAATTAGTAATTTGACAGACGGCGTGGATCCCGTCTGTTGCGACTTTCACACACATTGGCCGATGATATTATGATTCGTTCATTAATTAATATAATCTATAAAATTAATGGATCTACCCGCAAAGGATGCCACCAAGTTCAAAATGAAAACAAAGATATATATAGTTTGCAACAAATAAACCTAAGTAAGTGCCCATTTTTAGGGTTCCGTAGCCTAAATGGCAAAAAACGGAACCCTTATAGATTCGTCATGTCTGTCTGTCTGTCTGTCCGTATGTCACAGCCACTTTATTCCGAAAGTATTAAGACTACACAGTTGAAACTATGTAGGTTGATGTATTCTGTTAACCGCTTAACGAATTTAATACAAAAATAAGAAAAATAAAAGATTAAGGGGGGGCTCCCCATACATGAAACTGAAACTGAAAAAATTTTTTTTCTTCAAACCAACACGTGTTGGGTGTCTATAGATAGGTCTTTAAAAATGACATTAAGGTTTCAAAGACAACTTTTTCTCAAAGTCAACCGTTTGAAAGATATTCACCGCTAAAATGGTAAAATGTGTGTCCCCCCCCTTAACTTTTGAAATAAGATAGTGAAAAATCTAAAAAAAATATATGCTGTAGATCTTAATAAACACTTTCAACCAAAATTGGTTTGAACGAGATATAGTAATTAGTTTTTGAGATATAGCACATTTTCCAAAACCGCAAATATAACTTTGTCATTCATACCAACACTGTGAAAAACAAAGTTATTTTTACAGACGAAAAATTATAGGTGGTATTAAATATGGTATGGTATAAGGTAACTACGGAACCCTATGGCGCGTGGCCCGACACGCACTTGGCCGGTTTTTTTTTGTAAACAAACCGCGTTTTAATTCATGCGATCCAAGCGATCCGATCTTTCAAGTTTTGTATCTATCCAGCAAAAAATCGTATGGCCTCGATCCGATCCGATAATCGCCGGATCGTATGCCTGCCGATCCAAACTTTCAAAAGATCAGATCGGATCAGTGCATCCCTACATGCCCCGCACTGTACACCTGTAAGAAACAACCTAATATTTGCAAAAATTGGCAAAGAACTGGACACCAACGACTATTTGCACAAATTATAAGCATATTATAATAGTTTTAGGCTATTTACATAACTAGAAATCGAAAACAATATGAACTCACCGATTAAATTATAATGCCTATTGATTATTTTTTTATCTTCCTGTGTGAGATTTACAGCCGTCAATCACACAAAACATGATGTCACAGGTAACGCCTATGTATGTGCTATGTACAAGAACCTTATATTCATATTCTATGACACTGGACATTCTACTACTGAAGGATGGTTGGGGATGAGGTCATTCACCTTTGCAGATTTCTTTTATCACTGTGACTGAAATTGCCATGCTAAAATAAAAAAATAAATAAAATTTGTTTATTTCAGACTTCAAGGGTCCATATATTGTTAGTAACAATCGGCTTACACATTATGTTAGTAAATCAAATTGAAAATTATAATAATGAAAACAAGCTGCACCGATTGACATTTTTGACATGCAAATCGGTGAACCTTGCAAACAAAGGAGAATCTAACCTCTCCGATAACATCCTCAGAATGCCGTTAGAGCTCCCCCGTATTCTTCTGATGATGGAATAAGACTTCTTCCGCATCAAAGCATAGAAGTCATCAGTTCTAGCATCGGCGAACATGCCAGATGCACTGCAGAAACGTGGGAGCCCCAACAAGGATCTGAAGATGTTATTGTATAACACACGCAGGGCATTGTAGGCACGCTGGGTAAAATTGGACCACAGACCACTGGTGTAAAAATTTTGACAGTAGGCTTTGAATAGAGTTAACTTAACCTCTACTGTACACCGTGCGAACCTCTGCCTCACCATGTTTCCACGAACCGACAACGCCCTGCGTTCCCTTTCTATGTCACGATTGTCATCCAGGGTTTCAGTCACAATATGACCGAGGTATTTAAACTGACTTACACGGCCCATAGGAACCCCGTTCAAAAGTAGTGGGGGCACATTTTCAAGTCTCTTAATGTTACCCCTAAAGATCATGAATTCACTCTTTTTCTCGTTGTACCTTAGGCCGTGCTCCTGTACATAGTCCTCACACTCTCGCAGGAGCTTTCTGAGGCCACCCAGCGATGGGCTGAGCAGCACCATGTCGTCAGCATAACTGATATTATTCACACTGACATTATCTATGTAACAGCCAACATGTGTGCTGCTCAACCCAGCGATGAGCTTGTCCATATATATATTAAAAAGCAATGGAGAAGTCAGTCCACCCTGTCTTACCCCACACTCTAAGGAATATTCTTCTGAACATACATTTCCCCACTTCACTACATTTCTCTGGTTACCATACCAATGGGCCAACATATTTATAACTTCAGTAGAGACACCTATATCTTTTAGTTTATTCCAAAGCTTATCATAACAAACAAGATCAAAAGCCTTGCTGAGATCTAAAAAACATGCATATATAGGAGTCTGCCTTTTAACATAATAATTAACAGAGAACTTTAAGGTCATTATAGCACTTTCTGTAGATAGTCCCTCACGAAAACCAAACTGAGAGTCCTGCAACTGAATACAATTCTTTAAGTAGCTATTAATAACACTATCCAGCACTTTAGCCAGAATAGTAGCTAAGGATATTGGTCTGTAATTACATTCATCCGCAATGTCCCCGGTGGAGTTTTTCATTATAGGTACAACAACAGTCCTCATCAGATTCTGTGGTAAATAACAATGACGAATACAAAAAGTAAACAACATAGCTAATAATCTATCCACATGCACACCAGCATGTTGCAGGTGTTCAATGCTGAGCCCGTCATGACCAGGTGACTTGCCCCGTTTCATCTCTTTAATACATAAATGCACCTGTTTTGCATTAATTCCGATGGGTTCTCGCTTATCACCACCGGGCTCAGCATTGCACACCTGTTTAGAGTTAGTCAATGGTTTCACCATGAATTGGTTTTTGAATTTATTTGCAATATCTAAGGGATCGCTAACTCCTCCTATACTTGTAGACAGACTAACTTTACCATTTAGTTTCTTAGTACTTTTCCAAAAGTTTTTAAATTGTTTATTTGAATGTTCTGATGCAATAATATCCATTTTTAATTGTTCCCGATTGTTTTGACAAAATCTAAGTTTAGATTTAAAAACTTTTCGGCTATCACACATTTTTTCATATACAGGCCCACTGGTTGGTTTGCCATACAACACATACATTTCATAATCAAGTCTAGCCTGCCTGTGAGCTTCTGACACATGCTTGTTCCAGCCAAGAATACATTTTCCTTTAAAGGAGGATTTTTTATTTCTATTTTCAACACTATCAACAGATGCTTGACACAAGGTATTAACAATTTCATTATACAAATTATCAATAACAGATGTATGATCTGGATTATTGCATAGTCTATCAGCACACTCATGGAACTCTGAGGGAAAATCAATGCTCTTCAGTTTCTCATTACACAGCTCATGATATTTATCTATTTCCAGTTGACTCCTATTACCCCAAATAATTTTACTATATGTACTATTTTGAACCGAGTGCTTTATTTTGGTCCCTTTTATGGTACCAATATCACATTCAATTTGTAGTGGGAAATGGTCTGACCAAAAAACGTCGTAGAGAACTTTGACGTTTGTGACCGCTTGCCACCCTGATGCTGTTACTATGCAGTGATCCAGCCAGCGCTTACACTTGTGTGCCTCACTTACATAAGTAAATGTTCCAGACGATATACCTAGTTTTACAACATCAGCGCATATCCATTGATTATCACTACAGAAATTAAATAATTCATCACCAAACGAAGCAAAAGGATGTGCGTTAAAATCTCCTAACATAAATACAGTTTCAACTTGATTATCCTGTATAATTGCACATAACTCACCGAGACATTGAGAAAACAGTGGTAGGTTGACCACTTTATCTGTAGGCATGTAAACACTGAATACTAAAATTTCCTTATTGGCACTAGTGACCGCTTTAATAGCAACGATACGCTCACTTATACACTTAATTACCGAGACATTCACAAACGCACTTTTGCGCCATAGCAATGCTACACCGCCATATGGTCTACCACACAGGATCCCTGAGGCTACGTCCACTGACGACTTCCCACTATAGCTAAAGTTGTCATCAATTTCACCAAGAAATTGTAGGTCGCAGGGCAATAACCACGTTTCCTGAAGAGCTATTATGTCAGCAGTTTGACATAACGATCTTATACATTCAATACTTCTTTTTACACTTTTGCAGTTATAGCTTATTAGCTTAAGTACATTCCTTGTGTCAGCCATTAGTATTCTTTGAATCAGCTTTCACCATAGTCTGATCAGCCGCTCCGTCGCGCTTTCTAAAATAAATATATCGTCTGAAAGTAATTCCCTCTGGCCATAATTTGTCGTCCAGGAATAAGTCAATTTTCTGTTTCGGCACGATCACTTTAAATGCATGATATGGTCTTTCCTTCTGCATTGCTATTTTTTCTAAAGTAACTGATACGCCAATCTTGTTTTGAATGTAATCGCAGATATCCATTGTAGATGTCTCCTTGTTTACATTCGATATAAACAAAGGTATGTAGACCTCCGCTGCTTTAAATTTTGACTGTGGCTCCAGTACAGCTTTTCCGGCTTTTCCTTTAAACCTATTTTCACGTTTTTTCTTCTGAATTGTAATCCACTCATCGGCATCATGGGTATTTCGTTCAGTTTTTTTCATTTTTACAATATCCGCCATAGTACGACTCGCGGTGTTTTTGTTTTGTGACGACGGATTTGACTTTGACAGTTCGTCGCACAGAGCACCCCCAACGGCGGCATTAGCACGCTCCTCGGTCCCGGTCGTGTATGTTCGACTCACCGGACTCGGCTTCGGAACTTGCATGGATTCGCGCGCACACGGTGTGTTTTGTTCTCGCTCACTCATAGGCAAACAGACAGGGTTGTCGTGTCCACGACCATCGCTACCCTCAATATCGCAATAATTATCACTCTCAACGTCTGAATTATGATGTGATAATCCGAACGGGCCACTGTTATACAAAAATGTACCTCTCTTTTGGGTATTGATATTACAATATGGATTTTGGTTGACCATTTCAGATTTCATTTTCATACTTTCTAGTTCCTTCATAATAACACTGACTTGCTCTTGAGTTGCATAAACATCTTTAATGCTTTGAATTTCATTACGCATTTGCACTATGTCTTTCAAAATTGTAACAACGTCTACGTGGTCTATAGACACTGGCGGCAGTTTTTGTAGGTCTCGGGCAACAAACACGGGTATGCAATCGGGATCCACCTCCTTAAAAAGACTGATGATGTCCTCCAAGTTCTTCTTTTCTTTCCTTCCTTCTTTTCGGCGCGAAATTTTTAGCTTGTCAGTCGGTATGGACTGAAATAATAATGTTTTCGCTTCTTCAATCTCAATCTCTCAATCAGCTAAGTAAAGTCCATTCGTTTAGATAGTGTCGGTACACCCGCAAGCACTTGTATTCAGAGACAGGAATACCGGTAAGTTTTTGGTAACGTGTTACAAATAACATTACTGACAACGGTAAAAAATAGCGATGATTCAAGTAATAGTTTTAGCTTATTAAGTGTTTTATACTTAAATCCAAGTTTTAGAAATGTATTGACATTTCGCAGAGTCGTACATTTATACGGAAAGTCCGTATTATTAGCTTGTAAGTTTTCCAGAATCGTGTCTAGTGTCGAAAGTTTTTTATTAGCATAAAATTTGTACACTGTTCGGACGTACTACATCACATTCAAAGTCGTCCGTTTTCGATAGTGGGATTCTTCCGTTTTTACGTTTTTTGGTGTTAATGGGCCTATTTTTAATATTATTCCGACGCTAGTTCTTGGTATCCCCACTATTTTTGAAGTAGGTATCTCTGATAGGTGCAGACAAACTGATTTCAACGCAATGCCGATGGAAATTGATCATAAGTTGTTTACATGTTTTACAAAACACCCGTATTTTTTTGTTGGTTCACTTAAAGTTTCATCTTGAGGCACTGAACTGTCCTTCCAAGGATGAAAAAATATTTTCAGTATACGTAGCAGAGTCAACAAACACAACGGCGCTTCGATGCAAACTGCCAAAATACAAATTGACTTGCGGGTGTACGCCGCACGCGGTATCCTTTGTTTATGCGGCGGCATCCTTTGACAAGAAGCGGCACGTGCAAAGGCGGCGCGATAAAAGGGCGACACTATCTAAGTGAATGCGCTTTACAAAATATCCCAATCCATAGTCAATTTACCCAGGTCATGTACAACAATTAATTAGATTTTCTAAATAAATGTAAATATCGGCACACTTTAAATTAGTTACATGATGTTAAAATTTGTTAGTACATGCCAAAGTAATTATTTAGAGGACAGATGAGTCCATTTTGTTATTACAATATTTTACGTTTAACAGTAATTTCTCCATATTTCATAAGTTACCAAATAAAAATAAGGTGGCATCACTGATGGAATTGTCTTTGATTTGACATGTCACTAATGTCAATGATTTTCCACCGCATCTCACGTTTATGTACAAAAATATAAAATTATTTAAATAAAATTCGCGTTACAAAGCATGTGTTGCATTGTGCAAAATTGCAAAAGTGTTTCAAAACCAAATTCTAACATTATATTTCACAAGTAAGTGTTTTTTAAAGTATTTTCAGCATTCAATTTTTTCTTCTCAGAAATCTGAATTTTAGCAGATTTCAAAGATTGTTTCCGATCTAATTCGGAAATATTATAGAAGTTAATTATAATTCCACCTTAATTACGTATTTTTTATTTCAATATAATAAATATAATATGTACAAATCTGTATTCATTTTCGACACATAAGAAGCTTTAGAAATATTATCTGCATATCGCAGGGTGACCATAATCACAGCAGAACTTTTGAATAAGAAAGAAAGATTTGGATGAAAAATTTACGTTTATCCTACCTAACATTACATTTTATGTTTTTATGCCACATTTAACTTTGAGAGCGGAATTATTTTGTATTCTTAACAGAGAGAAAAAATGTAATGTAAACTAAAATATTATCTTACGTAGTTGAGTTAAACAATTTAGATCAGTTTCAGCTAAGAATCGGACCTACCTAACTTACTACCTTACTACTATACTAGTTATTATGGTCTTTGACACCCATTGTTTATTCGTAGTAACAAAATAAAAATTAATCTTATTTTATTTTTCAGATTCCGAAACGATGAGGAAAAGAAATAGTATATCCCAATTACCGTTAGAGGGAAATTATTTTCAACGGCCAAAATAATGCAGTTTTGACATTTTATATTGCAACTTTTTTTAATACAATGACTAATAATGAGACTTATTTTTTTTTTCACACAACCGAAAATTCTAAAACTTTTTTCTATTACTAAGGGCGCTTATTCCTGCCTATAAAAATATTCAGCCAATTTGTTTTTTTGGACATTCCTCATTGTACAAAATAAAAATACACGTGACTTTAGGGTGGAAGGGCAGGTGTGTATAAAAAAAAACTGCCCGGCATATATATTGGCAAGAGAAAGAAAGGGACAAAAGATGCGCAGTAGCCATAAACACTAAGTTTATGGCTACTGCGCATCTTTTGTCTCTTTCATTTTCTTGCCAATATATATGCCGGCATCTGTACCTAAGTCTTAAACCTCACCACGTATCTCCAAGTTTTGACTTTTAACCAGCCGGACCGTACAGGACCAAGGGGTCAAATTTGCTATTATCGTGACTAACGCCGTAATCGTGTTTCAATGGTGTTTGGATGGTAATGCTTTTTGACACAATTTTTGTTTTTGTAAACCCAAAATTGAAACACATTGTTTTTCCTAAAAATCCAAACCCGTTAGACACTGTGTCTCAGTTTTGGGTTTAAGAATCAAGAACTGTGTTAAAAAGCATTACCGTTCAAACACCATTGAAACACGATTATATGATGTTAACAATAGCAGACTTGACCCCCAGTGTGACCACCATTCCAAAACAGTATCGTCCATCCGGAGAGGAGCCAACCGAAAATAATCATTAAGTAAATATTTTGTGTTGCGCGCCGCCGCTGGCCAAAAGGGGGTTTGAATGAATATATAGAAAGGTTATAATATGGTTGGTCAAGAGTAGTAATAATCCTATAAATGCAGTAATATTCTAAATGCGAATGTTTGTACGTTTAGAGATACCCAAACATACAAACTTTGGCACTAACTAACATCTAAACTATTCTAAACATTCAAATGTTTAGAATCTAAACACTTTTGAATGTTTGGATTGGTCGTCCAAAAAACTTACGCCGTAGGCATAAGTTGATAGTCTGTAGTAAGTACCTATTTGTAGTGACTGTCCTACGAATGGACAACATTGTTGTCACCCTAATGAAAGAGATGGAAAATATCGTTGACGTCATTCAAGGTTATTTTTTCGTTCTTCAAGCCCCAAAAGGTGACGCAATGTCCAGAGTCATATATAAGGTTCTTGGCTATGTATCACAAACAATGTTACGACCTTGAGCGCAGCGAAAATTTTTCTATGTCTATGGTTACGACTTTCTTTTGAGTATTCTTACAAGAATACTTTCAAAATATCTAAATTTTACTGAGCCAGAGCTAAGTTAACTCGGCACGAAGCGCGATTGACCCCCTTCGTTTTCTCCTTTCCTCACGCTATCATCGTCAATTTTTTGAAAGTTTTCGAAAGATTATTGATAAATTACCGCTTACAAATGTATTAACGCTACTGGCATGACGACAGTGGCGTCAGGCAAGGAGAAAACGAAGGGGGTCTATCGCGCTTCAGGTGCCGAGTTAACTCGACCAGCCCCCTAATTACGTAACTTTGTTGCAATCAACTTTGACAGAAATCGCAGTGACATTGCTGCTTTAGTTAGAACGAATGTGACAACTATCTTACTGAAAGCAGCAATGCAACTGCGATTTCAATCGTGAATTGTTAGCAACAGAGATACGTAATCGGTGGGCCGGTATTTTCAGAATTTTTAGAACAGTATTTTTATTTATTATATGAACTTATAACACTAAAATCTCGAAATGGTTTTCTAATTTTAGTACTTTCTCAAAATGAAATGTTGTCCATTAACTTTATTGTTTTTAGCCGGTAGACCCGCAGGCAGGTCATAAGATTCCTGTTGTGTGTTCGCACGGACAATGACGTGACGACGTTCCACGGGAAAAGTCATAAGGTACCTTTTGTCGTCGTAGTCAGCGGTAAAAATATCGCGCGTTCAAAAAATCGCTTGTGTGAACGATTATGAAGTTCATGTAATTTGATACCGAAAAATGGGGTGAATAACAAACAATTTTGGATTCAACGCTTCATGAGGGAGTTCAATAGGGTTCCGTAGTTACCCTATTTTTTTCCATACCATAGTGAATACCACTTACATTTTACGTTTTCAAAAAACTAAATCTCGTTCAATCCAATTTTTGTCGAAAGTGATTTTTAAGATCTACAGCATACATTTATTTAAGATTTTTAGAATAGAATAGAATAGATCTTTATTGTGTATGGATTGAAGGTCACATAAACATATATACATGTCTATAATAAAGTTTCACTTAATCCTGCCTTTTCAGACATATACACAAAAATACAAAGTTTCTTGTCACAAAATTCAATTTACAATGACATTATTATTATTAACTTACAGCTACTTATTACCGACTTCAAAAGGAGGGAGGTACTCAATTCGACCCGTTTTTTTTTTTTTTTTTTTTTTTTTTTTTTTTGTTTTTTGTATGTACACCGATTACTCAAAGACGGCTGGACCGATTGAAATGATTCAAACGGTATTACATTAAGTAAACTTCCAAGTTGGTCCCATTTTTTAAAATTTTGAAATCGGTTCAGTACTTTTCAAGTAATCTTGAAAAAAGCACGAAAATAGTATGATTTTGTGTGAACTACCTCGATGATCAGTCGTATAACTTCTTTGTTTATGAACTGAATAAGATAATTATTTTTATGTTGGGAAAAGGGATATCTTTAGTGTAGTTCTTTAACCGACTTAAAAAAGGAGGTTCTCAGTTTGACCCGCATGTATGTTTGTTTCTCCACGATTAACTCACGTTTGGCTGAGCCGATTTTAATTTCTACCTAAATAATTTACCTACACTACCTAATACAAAAGGTACCTACACTAAAAATAAAAAAATAAAAATTGTTTAAAAAAACAAAAAACCGACTTCAAAAAACCTACCTCTAAAAAGCAAGAAATAATATTCGTAATAATAAAACACGTCTATTGAAGTCGGGTGGGGCTTTTAGAATAAAAAAAAGGGATTTGTACTCCAGCCCCACCCGACTTCAATAGACGTGTTTTATTATTACGAATATTATTTCTTGCTTTTTAGAGGTAGGTTTTTTGAAGTCGGTTTTTTGTTTTTTTAAACAATTTTTAATTTAAAAATTCCTGAATACTATAAAAACATTTGTTCGCAAGCGATTTTTTAACAGAGGATTTAAAATTGCAATATTTCAAATTCTTAAACTCTTCTGGTAATTTGTTATAAACTTTAATACACATCATAAAGGAATTATTAGATACAAGTGTTAGTTTTGCTGGAGGATTGTATAGTTTATTTTTATACATTGAGCGAAGGTTTCGGCTAGATACTTGACTACGTTCTTCAAATAAGCATTTATTTTGATATACAAATAAACAAATATCAAAAATATACAAACAGGGTAATGTAAGTAATCTGTAATCTCTGAAATATGGACGACACGAATCAATTTGTTTTATATCGAATATAGCTCGAACACATTTCTTTTGCATTACAAATGCCTTATCTCTATCAACAGAGTTACCCCATATCATAACTCCATAGCGTAGTGTTGAGTTAACATAGCCATTATAGGCAGTTATAGCAGCCTCTATTGATACAATCTGACTAATACGACTTAGGGCAAACACAAACCTATTTAATTTTGAACAGATTTCATGTATGTGTTGTTTCCAATTACAAAAACTGTCTAAAGTTATACCTAAAAATTTAATGTATTTTGCTGATTCGATTAGTTCTCCATTAATATTTATATTAAGCTTTGGATTTATACGTTTGTTACGAGTCCAGAGCCTCTCACTATACCATATACATATATGCGACCGCAACAAACATTCAGATGATTTTCTCCGAAAGACTTTGGAATGTGCAGTGCTATAGTAATTTCGCAACCAATTTTAATTTCGGATGTTCTGTACCGTGCTCGGTGCCTTTGACGCTCCAATCGGGGAAGCGACAGGACGGATCAATCAAGATCATTAGCTTATAAGTCCTAATTGTAATTTTTATTAATAAATCTATTTTATACAATTTTATATTTTTTTTAAAAACGCCTACCGGCGGCCCAAAATCGTATTTGGCGCAGTCGGTAGGATAGTCGAGTCAGTGCGCGTAATCCAACTTCGATACCGCCTGATAGTCGTTTCGTCGGCGCGTCGACTATCGCTACAAAAGAATCTACGAGACCGTCGCGTAGGGCGTTCCCGTTGAACCGCCTCAGCACACCGACAGCATCCAGAAATCGATGGGTCAACATCTTCACACCATGCAGACTACCTTACTCATGTGAGTCACAGATTTTTAAGACACGAACCCTATTGGTTGCAGATCCTTGCCTATCCTGTAGGAATATTCCTTACTTCGGAATCTTTTAGCTAGTTACAATTTACGATAAAATTAGTTTCACAATTTCTAACATCGAAATTGAAATTTAAATAGATAGGTAAGATATATATAGTAATTCGTATTCCTCATATCGGAATCACGAATATTTTTATTAAAAAAAAAAATTGATATATAAGTAGAAACTTTTTATTAAATTAGATAAAACTACATTACCAAAATTTTTCACCCACGTAATAACGGGGCAAACAACCCCGATTCTCGCCTTAATACTAGAAGGTCTAGATTCCATAGGGAACTATTAGAAACTTTATATACAGTATTCCCGAAATTTCAGAAACTGAAAATATGTCTATACATGAAGTGACGATGCCGAGCGTAGCTTCCTCTGTAATTGCAAATTCTAATGATTTGACAGATAAAATTTGGAGAGCATTAAGATTAGTACCAGAGTTTGATGGAAATTCGCATGTTTTAATAAGATTTTTAGATATTTGTGACCAAATAGTTTTAACCTATGTGGATCCGGCCCCTGGAAATGAATTAAATAATTCGGCTGTATTTAACGGCATTTTAAATAAAATTACAGGGCACGCAGCGAAAACGCTAGCTGCCAATGGCATTCCCACGGACTGGCAAAGCATTAGAACTACTCTAATTAATACTTTTTCCGACCACAGGGACGAATCTACCCTTTATACAGATTTGTCTATGCTTGTTCAAGGTTCCGACACGCCTCACGTTTTTTACGAGCGCGTACAACACTTGCTCACGACCATAATGACTTATGTCCAGTTGCATGAGACTATTAGTTCAACTATCGAAGCGAAACGCACGCTCTATAAAAAGTTAGCGTTACAAACTTACACCAGAGGTCTGAGTGAACCTCTCGGTTCCCGAATCAGATGCATGCGTCCCGAATCCCTTGAAAAAGCATTAGAGTTTGCGCAAGAAGAATTAAATGTGTTATATTTACAGAATAAAAATTTTCAGTCTTCCAGAAAACCAACCCCTAATAATAAATTTTCTTTTTCGCCTTTTAACGTACCACTTTTACATAGACAGCCTCAAAATACTTTTAACGCTCAATTTCCCGCAAATCAACATAATTTCGGATTGCCTAATAATTTCTCTAATAATTTTAGAATTAACCCACAAAATAATTTTAGATTTAATTCCCAGAATTTGAACTCTAATAATAGACCTCAAGGTCAATGGTTAACTAAAACTCAACAGATGATGCGAGCTTTACCGCGTTCTAATATGAGTACAGGATTTAAAATTCAACCCCGTACTTATCAAAACCATCCTCAACCTATGAGCGGTGTTAGTCATCCCGTGGCACGTGCCTTACCACCCACACCGCAACAGAATATTCACTTGCACGAAACACTCGATCCTTACGGTTCACAATCGCACGACAGCGAATGCACACCTGACTTTTACTGTGACGACTACTATGAATATGATCCGACTATGTTACTCGAAAATGACATGCAAAATTTTACGCAGCAATGTGAAATTTCTGAACAGGACGACCGTGAAATTTTTTCTATGGAGCCTCAGAAAACTGCCCCCGAGTAGAATTAAACACACAAAATAAGCGTCAATTGCCGTATATTCAAATTAGTAATCCACCTTTAAAATTATTGATCGATACGGGCGCGAACAAATCATTTATCAGCCCAGAATCTGTGCAAAATTTTTTTTCACATTTCCCGATTTCTTACGATCCTTTCGTAGTTACAAATATTCATGCAACTACGCAAAATGACTTTTCCATAACTATACCATGTTTTTCTGAATTTAAAGACGAAAAGCCTATAAAATTATTATTTATATATAGATTCCACGAATACTTCGATGGATTAATTGGTTTAGATCTTTTAGAACAGTGGAAGTCGAAAATCGACCTTAGTTCATACGTATTACGTACTCAGTTTGCTTGCAACCCGATTCACATGTATGAATCACGTCAGAGTAATAACTTGATCGAGACAATCATCCCGGCACTATCCAGTAAATTTATTCAGATCCCGACAAATATTCAAGAAGGCGACATTTTTATAAATCAACAATCAATTAGCGATTGCTACATTACGGACTGTATTTCCGCCGCGGAAAATAACCTTGCTTATGTGGAAATTCACAACCCTACTAATAATGATATAATTTTTAGTTTATGTCAACCAATTCACGCGGAAATTTTTAACGAAAATACTTTACCCATATCGGAATTATCGGAAACTTCGCCCGCGCTCAGTAACAATAAGGCCGCGCGTTTCCAAGAAGTGTTACCGCGATTGCGCATGAATCATATGAATGCCGAGGAAAGAGCGAACATGATCAGTCTTTGTAAAGAATACTCGGACGTATTTTATTTAGATAATGAACCGCTTACATTCACAAATAAAATTAAGCACCGAATTAAAACATCAGATGAAATTCCCGTACATAGTAAAACTTATAGATATCCTTACGTACATCGTCAGGAAGTTCAAACTCAAATAAAAAAAATGCTTGATCAAGGCATCATTAGGCCGTCTACTTCCGCCTGGAGTGCACCTATATGGATTGTACCCAAAAAAGCCGACGCTTCCGGTAAAACTAAGTGGAGGTTAGTCGTGGATTTTAGAAAACTCAACGAAAAAACCTTGGATGATAAATACCCCATACCCAATATTACGGACATTTTGGACAAATTAGGCAAATGCCAATACTTTAGCTCGCTAGATTTGGCTAGTGGCTTCTACCAAGTCGAAATGCACCCCGAAGATATTCATAAAACCGGTTTTAGTGTTTCCGATGGAAATGGGCATTTTGAGTTCCTCAGAATGCCTATGGGCCTAAAAAATAGTCCATCCACGTTTCAGAGGGTCATGGACAACGTCTTAAGAGGCCTTCAGAACGTAATTTGTGTAGTATACCTAAATGACATCCTAGTTTTTTCTACTTCATTGCAAGAACATATTTTAAACTTACGTAAAATTTTTGACAGACTTAGAGACTCAAATTTCAAAATTCAGATGGACAAATCCGAATTCCTAAAACATGAAACCCCTTACCTTGGTCATATAATCACGCCTAATGGAGTGAAACCCAACCCTGATAAAATCTCAGCAATTTTGAAATATCCCATCCCTAGAACGACAAAACAAATTAAAGGATTTTTAGGACTTATTGGTTACTACAGACGTTTTATACCAGACTTTGCTCGTTTGACAAAACCCTTAACAAACTGTTTGAAAAAAGGACGTAAAATTGAACTGACTACTGACTATATAAACTGCTTTGAACATTGCAAAACTTTACTTACCAATGACCCTATCCTTCAGTACTCGGACTTTTCCAAAGATTTCATACTTACAACGGACGCTTCCAATGTAGCATTAGGAGCAATTTTGTCCCAAGGCTCTATTGGCTCTGATAGACCAATAGCTTATGCATCTCGAACGCTAAACGCGAAATCAATTATGCAACGATCGAAAAAGAGCTCTTAGCAATAGTTTGGGCAACCAAATATTTTAGGCCCTACCTTTTTGGTCGAAAGTTCAAAATTGTAACCGATCACCAACCGTTAAAATGGCTTTTAAATCTAAAAGAACCAAACCCCCGTCTTACAAGATGGAGACTGAAACTTTCAGAATATGACTTCACTATCGTTTACAAAAAAGGCAAATGTAACACAAATGCCGATGCGTTGTCACGCGTCGAGATACATAATAACGACATGGAATCCATGGTGGTGAACATCAGTTCCATCCAGTTCATCATCAGCAGGTTCATCAGCAACCCTGACAGCACCCGACGAACGTGCATTCATTAGCCAAAGTTCCACTGACACCGCACCCAGCAGGAGACCTCTAAGCAGCCCTGTTGCTGAAAATCAAAATTCTAATCGAAGTGTTTCTTCTTATACACTTACAGCCCCAAGCCCCAACCCCTTCCTAAGTCCTAACCCCACCCAAAGTCCAATTGCAATTTTAGACTCACCTGAAATTGGAAATGAACAAAATGACGACTTACCTTGTGAAACTATCCACACCAGCGCTGAGCACCCCGTTCTTGAAATTCCTATATCAGAGGACCCCTTAAATAAATTCAAAAGACAACTTATAATTAACTTTACAACTAACTGCAATAAAACTAAGCCTAAAGTGACTGTACCTTTTGACACTTTCCGTAAAACAGTTGTTCAAGTATCAGAAAGCACCCTGGAACAAGATTTGATAGCAATTGTAAAAAATCACATAGACCCTAAAATTCGTACAGCCATACTTGTGAAACCATTAGATAAAATGTACTCTATTGTGCCTATTTTGCAAAGGACGTTCAAAAATTCTTCTATCAATTTAATTTTAACAAAACGCGAAGTTGAAGATATTAGTGACTATTTAAATAAAAATAATAATAAAATAAGTGACTATATAAAAAAGATATTATTTCAAAATATCACGATGGCAAAACCAATCATAGAGGCATAAACGAAACTTGTCTATCCTTATCACAAAGATATTTTTGGCCAAAACTTAGAGAAACTGTAACAAAATTCATAAACACATGTTCAATATGTAATCGTGCTAAATATGATCGAGTTCCGGTTCGACCTGAATTCCAAATTGTCACACCTCCCAGTAGGCCCTTCGAACAAGTTCACGCTGACGTACTGACTATAGAACAAGACAAATATCTGACTATAATTGACTCTTTTTCTAAATATGCTCAAGCATATAGACTACCAGATTGCACAGCCCCGAATATAATAAAATCCTTTGTAACACTATGTACACATCATGGTTTCCCAATAAGACTGACGACTGATAGAGGAACTGAATTTACAAATCAAATAGTGGCCGAATTTCTGAGATTCCACAAAATACAGCATCATTTCGTAGCCGCGCATGCACCGCACGAAAATGGCATTGTCGAACGATTCCATAGTACGCTCTTAGAACATTTGAGACTTTTACGAGTACAACATAATAACGAACTTGTCCACAACCTGGTTCCATTTGCACTTATTGCATACAACAGTTCCGTCCATAGTTTGACCAAATGTAGACCATATGACTTACTAACAGGACATTTTGACCCCAGGGACCCGACAGACTTTAATTTAGAAGAAAGACTTATGCAACAATACTTACAGGACCACCGACAAAAAATGGAAACCGTTTACAAAATTGTACATGACGAATCATTTTCTAACCGCGTATCAATTATGACTAGACAAAACCTTGACAGAGAACCTGAAAAAGACTATGAAATAGACCAAGACATATATATAAAAAATCCCGCAGCATCTAGACAAAAACTTGCACCCCGCTACACTAGTGATAAAGTAATAACCAACTTACCCATTCACATATACACGTCCAGGAAAAAAGGACCAGTAGCTAAAACTCGACTGAAACGAGATAAGAAAAATAATAACTCTGCACCTTTGCAGGACCCTCGTGCTCGCCCTCGCAACCACGACGAGCCAGGCCCAAGTAGAGACCCGACAAGTGACCGACCTAAGACTTGACAGCCTATCAGAAGGACCAGGACTCTTACCATTTGAACTAGGATTGACTAGAATCATTTCCCATCAGCATATTTTCCTTGAAGACATTGACCTTAACAGATTAGAAGAACAAATCAACGTGGTTAAATCAGGACTAAATGATTTAGCAAATAATATTTCAAATCATAATTTCTTATTATATAAAAATCAAATTATACATATTTTTCGCAAATTAGATAAAGTACTCACTCAGTTACAAAGTTTTGAACCCAAAAGAGCTAAGCGTGGTCTTTTCAACCCCTTAGGAACCTTTATAAAAAGTATATCGGGTAACCTTGACAATGATGATGCCCTTAAGTTGGAAAATGCATTAAATATTCTAAAGAAAGACCAAAAAGAATTATCTAACAATTATAATAAGCATATAAGTTTACATAAAGATTTTACTTTCCAACAAACTCAGTTATTTAGCAATTTGAGTGATAACCAGCAAAAGTTACAAAAAGCGATTACCTACTTACTGAACGTAAGTACCGTTAATCAAGGAAGCTTATCTCAATATGCTAAGATTTCTCAAATTCTTAGCATACTGAATGAAAATACCCAAGATCTCTCTCTTGAGGTATCTAGATTAGAGAATATCGTAGCTTTTAGTCGCACTAATTCTATGCACCATTCAATTATATCAATTGCACAACTTTATAATTTGATAAGCAAATTAAAATCACTATATGGTTCTAATTCGATCTTAGACATTGATATTAGGTATTATTATGATATAATTAGCTTAGGTTCATATTACATTGATAAGAAATTAGTTATTGTCCTGAAGTTTCCCATTTTGTCCTCAATTACCTATAACCTATATAAATTATGTCCTGTACCTAACAAACATTCTTTAGTTATTATACCTCCTTATCCCTATATTGCAACCAACTCCAAGGAGTTTGTGTATATGGAGGCTGAATGCCCGAAGATCGACACGTGGTATGTCTGCAAGCAAGAAATCAACCATCAGGCCCGCAACCAGCGTGACTGCATATCTCATCTTATACGCCATCAAGAAGTGGACGAATCCTGCCAGACCACCTCCGTGACGCTCTTCAAAGAAGCACTTTTGGAACTAGACAGCCAGCACTACATCATAACTTTCCCTAAGAAAACTAAAGTAAAATTATCATGTACCCGGGAAGATCAACATAAAATACTGGAAGGAAGTTTTCTCGCAACAGTTCCCCGAAATTGCATCATCAAGACTCCCGAATTTACAATCATTAATATCGATGACAAAGTCCAAGGAAAAGCTGTCGAAATAATGACGGTACCAAAACCAATGATATCGAATTCTGCGAATCGACCACCTTATTATAATCTGACTACAATTGATTTAAATAAATTGCACAATATACAACACCAAGTACTTATGGAGCCGCAGGTGTCTCATGAATCATATGACCTGACAAGTATATACCACACAACCATACCTACATACGTCATCATCTTGTTAAGTGCAAGTGCACTCGTTATCGCAGTTCGATACTACCGCAAGCATAAGAAAATTGCACGCGAAGAAGAGAATCCAGTGGCGGACAATATAGCAATGTCTACGCAACAGCGTCGAGCCGCAACATTTGCATTAGACATTGGCAAATAGTTGCTCATCTAGGAGGGGAGGTGTTACGAGTCCAGAGCCTCTCACTATACCATATACATATATGCGACCGCAACAAACATTCAGATGATTTTCTCCGAAAGACTTTGGAATGTGCAGTGCTATAGTAATTTCGCAACCAATTTTAATTTCGGATGTTCTGTACCGTGCTCGGTGCCTTTGACGCTCCAATCGGGGAAGCGACAGGACGGATCAATCAAGATCATTAGCTTATAAGTCCTAATTGTACTTTTTATTAATAAATCTATTTTATACAATTTTATATTTTTTTTAAAAACGCCTACCGGCGGCCCAAAATCGTATTTCGTTTATAAGTTCCAAATTGAATATATTTAGTTTTATTAACATTAATTTTCAAGTTATTACTATTGAGCCATTCAATAATTGTATTTAAAGTTATATTAATATGGTTTTCGTATACTTTTACATCCTCATTTTTAACACCTTTAAAGATAATCGTGGTATCATCAGCAAACAAAACACATTCCTGAGATATGGAGCTAGGTAGATCATTAATATAGAGGAGAAACAACAGTGGACCCAAAACACTGCCCTGAGGAACTCCAAATTTATTCACAATGAAAGTAGATCTAACTTTTTCCAAGCATCTGCTTTCAGAACAGCACCTCTGAATTTCCACACATTGTTCCCTCCGCGACAAATAACTTTTAATCCAATCATAACATGGTCCACGTATACCATATTTGTGGAGCTTGTCAAGAAGACGTTCATGGCACACAAAATCGAAAGCCTTCGACATATCTAGGAAAAGAGCAGATACTGGAATGTTATCATTAAGACCGCTTGTAATAGATTTAATTAATTTGAATGTAGCTAAAGATGTACTTTTATTTTTTCTGAATCCGTTTTGTTCTTCTTTAATAACATTATGAATGTTCAAGAATTTATTCAATCTACTATACATAATTTTTTCTAAAATTTTAGAGAAAATGGAAATTAAAGTAACTGGTCTGTAATTACTCAACAAAGTTTTATTACCTTTTTTAAAAAGCGGCTTAACTATAGATTTCTTCATTGCTTCACTGCTTTACATTTATTACCGAATTTTTTAATATAATTTAAGTTTTTATTCTTTTGCGAAAATTTAATACATTTTTTTAGGATACATGCATATTTTTTATAAAGATTATCGTATTTATTACGGTTTTTACGATTTTTAAGGTGTAGTTGGCGCTTCTTTAAACAACTTTTCTGAATACCTTTTGTTAACCAACTTGTCATATGTGATCTAGAACTTCTTTTAATTTTTATTACAGGAAAGCATAAATCATACAATAATTTGTAAAGACTGTAGAATTCGTTGAAAGATTCAGAAGCATCTAATTCCTCAACATATACATCTGAAAAAGATAAACATTTTAGATAATCAAGAAATTTCTTCTGATTCTCTTTGGAGTAATCTCTTTGAAACTCGTACCACCACTTAATACGTGGCTGCTTTATTTCTTTTATTGGTATCTTGAGAAATTGTGATCTATGATCTGACAACCCCAACTCAATAACACCAGACGAAGTATTTTTTATGTTCGTTGCAAATTGATCGAGACAAGTCTTAGTAGTATTAGTAATTCTGGTTGGTTCTTTTATCTTCATTTCTAAGTTATAATTTTCAAGAATTTGTTGCAGTTCAATTGATATATTTGTTTCCTTTAAAATATCTATATTCCAGTCGCCACATATAATAATCCTTTTTCTCTTCTTTCTGCACAATGTTTGTAATAAATCTGCCAATTTTTGAAAGAACAATGAAGTTGGAGATGTTGGCGCTTTATTTGTGTATATACATATTATAATAATCCCATATTCAGTCAGTTCCAACCCACAACATTCAAAAACAAATTTGGCCGGGATGTTCTGTAAATCTATGGATTTGTATTCAATATCATTTTTAATTAAGATTGCTACTGCTCCTCGATCTTTAGTACGCAATCTAGAACAACATGATGCGACTGTAAAGTTTTCTAGCTTTAGGTTCTTCTCGCTGCCAGTTTCCAGATTGGTTTCACAGAGACAAATAACGTCTGCTTTTAATATTTTTTGTTTTTCTAAATGATTAATAGAAAATTGTAACTCCTCTTGTTTGCTGAGTGCTCCAGCAATATTTGCGTGCAGTATTCCAATAGATTGAACTGCACTTTCAGCAGAAGATTCCGACACTTTGTCAAAACGGTTGTTGGCGAAAAAGACATGGATTATTATCTATGTCATAAATTAAGCTCTGAACATTCGAAAATATTGTTTTTATTCCAGCTTTATTTATTTTACCTGTTCGCGATGAAAACATATCGAGCGTCAGATCTCGATTCGGGTCGAAGCTATAGGCATAATTGTGTTCATTTAATTCCTTGTACAGTAGTGTATTAAAATTTTCAATTTTATAATTTAATATAGGTGCACCACACATATAGGTTGGAGGGACTAAAATAATATTTGTATGCATAATCTTACCTAGGACTTGTCTCATATTGGCTATCAAATCATGATTTACTCTCAGCTGATAAAAATCATGATCACCTACTAGTATTACACAGTAATCATTAAGGTTAAAACCGTTTAATTTTGAACTTTATTATTTTAAGGGGGGGGACGGGGGGGACACGCATTTAACCATTTTGGAAGTATTTATCTTCCAATGGTTGACTTTGAGAAAAAAATAGTTTTAGGAACCTCAAGGTCATTTTTAACGAGCTATCTAAAGAAATCCCGCACGTATGGGTTTAATAAAAAAATATTTTTTACTTTCAGTTCCATGTATGGGGAGCCCCCCTTAATCTTTTATTTTTTTATATTTGTGTTAAAATCATAGAGCGGTTTACAGAATACACCAACTTACCAAGTTTCAACGGTACACCGACAGGATTACAATCCTGTTTTGTAACGTGTCGTAGCTCCAAACAGCTTGTTTGGACTCCACCCTTTGAGAGTCTGCTGACTGCCTATGTTCCATGACACTATGGTCTGACTATTATGTTCATAAGTTATCCTTTACTAATATTATAAATGCCAAAGTCCGTTTGTTTGTTACGCCTTCACGTCTTAACTACTGAACCGATCATCATGAAATTTTGCATACATGTTGTCAGGGTTATAGAGAAGGACATAGGGTACCTTTCATCCCGAGAAAAGGGATGGTTCCCGAGGGATAGCAAAAAAAATTTCCACGCAGACGAAGTTGCGGGCGGCCGCTAGTGCATAATAATTAAGCAGTATACGAATTTTCAGCCTTTGTACCGACCTCGAAATTCATACAACTTACGTGGCGTGCTGACTCGGCATGTTCCATGACTCTGCGGTCTGACTACCATCTTATTTTTTTTTGTGCTATTCTCTACTATACTGCCAAAATTTGGCAGTATAGTAGAGAATAGCACAAGAACATCTCAAGGTTCAAATTTAATTTGACCTTGAGATAACTCTTGTAGAGCATGTCCAAATGCTACACACTTGGAAGGAAGCGTGCTGACGCCAGGTGTACGCCACTTCCTGGCGCTGGGAGTAGGTGCTGACTCATGTACACCCTAAACACTCTATCATATTGAGAGAAGGACCTTCAGAAAACTCTTGTAGTAATTTTCAATAGCTCTCTAACTATATATCTTAATTTGGAAAAAACAAAAAAAAAAAAAAAAAAAAAAAACGGGTCGAATTGAGTACCTCCCTCCTTTTGAAGTCGGTAAAAACTATTAATATTAGAGACTACGCTAGTAATATAATAAGTCTATGATTAGAGAGCTAAATTTTTTTTTTTATTATACTTAGGTAGTTTTAAGATAATAAATAGGTTTATTGGTACTTGGTTGGCACAAAACATAGTGGTTTTACAAGGTGTTTGCTAAAAGCCTTATAAGGCGAATATGGTAGGTAGAGAACCATCAAACTGAACAGGGACCAACTCTGAAATCGCGAAAAAAATCAGCTGTTTCACATACATTTTGATATTTTCGTTATTAATTTTTGTATGAAACAGCAGATTTTCTTTTTCGCGATTTCAGAGTTGGTCCCATAGTAAAAGTTGTTCAGTTTGATGGTCCCTATCTACCGTATTCGGCTTTATAAGGCTATTACCGTAGCGTAGCGTGCCTTGGCAGGGCCCTGTATAAAATTTGTTTGGGGGCACTTAGGAAGGGTAAAGATTTCTCACAAAAGAAAAAAAATGTTTGCATAAAATTAAATAAAATATTTATTCATCATAATTTTCACTTTTTTCGTCACTTTTTCCAAATTACAAACAATCCAAATTAAATATATACTCTCCTTGCCTTTTTTCAGCAAACTGATTGATTAAATCATTTAATTTTTAAAATGAAATTGATTTTTTTTACATTGTCGATTTCTGAAAAAAGTTTTTACTAATTTTTGCTTACGCACGTGGCCCCCAACGTGCGTAAGCAAAAATTATTAAAAACTTTTTAATTTTTGCTGGTGCCGTGGCCCGGGGCCCCGTTTATGGCAGATACGGCAGTAGCTACGCCCCTGGGCTTATTCTCACTGAAGCGGTAGTGGTCGGCAGCGCAGCAACCTGTGAGTAGAAACCTTACTCAAAAGCAGCAGCAGCAGCGGTCGGAATTTTACTGTCATAATTATATCGTCGTTATATTCATGCATAGTAGGTTTAGCTTGAAAAACCTTTGAAAAACTTGCATTGCATTTAAAACTTATTAAAAAAAAGGCGCCTGCATCAAAAAACAAAGTCAACTGAAAAGATGGAAACAAGATTTAAATATTAAAGGCAATATAATATCATGCAGTCGGAGGCAAGCATAAAGAAAGTGACATAATGAATGATTTGAATTATATGCCTCCGACTGCATGTTATTAATTATTATGTTGCTTTTAATATTTAATCTTGTTTCCATCTTTTCAGTTGACTTTGTTTTTTGATGCAGGCGGGGTTTTTTATTTTTTAACTAAATTTTTTATTTATATCTTATTAGTTATTATATATGTATTACAGTCATGATATATCTTTTTGAAATCCTTATGATAAGCCCTTTAATTTGACACCCATATTGCAGTATTCTAAATTTTTTTTCATGCACAGGGTTAAGTATTTGTAAAATACCAACAACCTCGCAGGAGTAGATTACTTACATCAAAAATTCACATTTGTTCTACAACTTTTCCAAAAACAGAAAAACATCAGACTTTTCATACAAAACTCGATCAGCTGTTCGGAAATTTGTATGGAAAGTAGAATTTTTTGTCTGTTTTCGGAAAACTCGTAGAACAAATGTTGTTGTTTATGATGATAGTAATCTTCTCCTGCGAGGTTGTTGGTGTTTTACAAATAACCCTGTATAATAGCACCGTACAGCCGCCATGTTGGTTTTTTTGAACGCCACTTAAGAACACTTGGGATATCAAGACAAATTTAACGATATCTTTCATAGTTCAGCCGTTTGAAAGATATGAGGTAATAAAGAATATTACATACAAACACACATACAAATTTAAGATACGCGTGAAAAACATAACCCATTTCATTTTATTCTTATTCCCATTTGCAGTCGGGTAAAAAACGAACCCGTAAAAATAAGCAGTCGCGGCTGTAAGCCGCGTCCGATAATTTGTTTCCACGTGACCCCCTCCAAAATTTCAAGCTGCGACCACAGTTTAACAACTGTGCTGCGACCGTGCCTGTTTGGGTCGAGTTCAATAAGGTTTACCAAGGAGAGTGCACTGGGGGCGAAAATATTCACCACCCACCACCATAACTTCTAAATGCCTTAACGGATTTGGGTGTATGGGGGTACGTATCATTAGACCGAAGTGGAGGAGAAATATTCGGAAGGTAGACCCCACCATCATGTGGGAATAATAATTGCGCAGGAGAGAGAGGGGTATCATTAGACTTATAATTCTTACATCAATTACAACAATCAATAATATACAAAAAACCTAATGCATGGACGAAAATATATTTTCGTCCATGTTATTAATGAGATGACAATTCTCAAAAATTTTAGACCCCAGCAAAAAATTTTTTTTAAATGTGTTTCTTTACTTAGACTTTTAATGGAAAATTAGGTGCAGCCAATAATAGAATCGTCTAGGTAAATAATTGCATTTGATTAATGGGGAATGTCCGAAAAAAATCAAACTTGCTGAATATTTTTTCATAGGTAGGAATAAGCTCCCTTAGTAATAGAAAAAATATTCAGAATTTTCGGTTGCGTGAAAAAAATTAGAAAAATTAAAGTCTCTTCGACTTCACAAATGTAGGAAAGTAACAGCAGAATATACTTTTGCCAACACCTGCCACTATGACAACAATAATAAAAAAAAAGTTTTGACATTTTGTGTTGAAAATTTTTTTTAATACCATGTTGTGGTTGTGGCCATGGAAATGGTACTATAAACCGGAATGAGCGCTTCGCCCCAAAACGAGCCGACAGAGAGGTCAAGTAGATGTATGTGTCCTTTTCTTCATTAGGGTGACCAAACCGTATGGTTGGCCGGAGACATAATACATAATACTTTAAACTGTTTAATATAAACTTAAATACCTAGGTAGTTCTTTATATATAATTAACACTTTTTACCGCGTTTTTATTAGGTTGCTTGCTTGCTTGTTTGTTTGAGCACAAATTTTGCAAACGATTTTATACTAAATTCCCGATGAGCTAGAGACTTGAAACTTTAAACACAGGTCAGAAATAGAAGGAAATGCAATATAACAGTGTCATTGAGCTGATCTGATGATGGAGCCGGAAGAACGCCACAGGAACTCTATGATGAATGAAACTATACAACCCCATCGTGTTGGGGCTTGTTAGAATTGTCTTGACAAGTACTCTGACGGAAGACGAGGTTCAGGGTCGGATGATGAAGTCTGGAGGCCATGCCATAGGAACTCAATATTGAAATCATGCAACCCCATCGAGTTTGGGCTCGTTTGAATCGTCTTGACGAGTGCTCTGTTGGGTAATAGTATCCAAGAGTCTGATGATAGAGCCAAAAGAAGGCCACAGGAACTAAAAAACAGAAAATAATTATTTATTAAAAAAAAATTTTTAAGAACAAGTTATTTATCACGTTTTTATTAAGTTGCTTTTTGTTTTTATTTTTTAAATATGGTAATTCAACCAATCTAGTTTATTCAAGTCAATTTAAGTTCAAGTGTAAATAATTACACAACTTTAAAGTTTATTCCAATTTTTAATGAAAATACAATGTGCGTGAACTTCGGAAAAACAAATGAAATGTTGGAAAAACAAGTAAAAGTAGGAAAACATTGTCGAGTGATATGTAGGTAAAAAAAAGAAGCCAACGATTTTCGACTTTATTGACGTTTGAAATTCGATTGCTTTTTCCCATAATTATACTTGTTCATTCACCTTGCAGTTTCATTAAAAACTGTTATTTTGGTAAATATGTCAATAAGGTCTAAAATACTTGCACCAATTCTTTTACTTGTAAAGTTAATAAAATGGGTGCAAGAGATTTACGACGACACAATGTTAAAAATATAAAAAACCAAGATGGCGGCCAACTATACACGCTGAAATTTTAATCATTTGGTTCCCGCCGTGGGGTGGTTCCACTCATGATTACAAGCAACTTTTACTAGGGGGCCAACTCTCCTGCTCGCAAAAAAAAATCAGCTGTTCCATACAAAAGTGCAGTACCTACTCGAGCTTAATGTATGGAACAGCTGATTTTTTTTGCGAGCAAGAGTGTTGGCCCCTAGTAAAAGTTGCTTGTAACCATGAGTGGAACCACCTCACGGCGGGAACCAAATGATTAAAATTTCAGCGTGTATTGTTCGTGGGCCGATTTTGATGAAACTAGATTTCTTTACCGTTTTGATAAAAAAATAACAACGAAATGTTAAAAATAAAAAGAAAATATAGCAGCCAAATATTTTATTTGTGGGCTGATTTTGATGAAACTCGGTTTTTGGTACGATTTTGAGCAGAAAATCAGCCCCCAAACAAAACAGTTGGCCGCCATCTTGAATTTTTGGATTTAAAAATTGTGTAGTTATTTTCTTGTCAAAATAGTACCAAAAACTAAGTTTCATTGAAATCAGCCCATCAACAAAAAAGTTGGCCGCCATCTTGAATTTTTTAAGTTTCGCGTTTTTGCGTTGTTATTTTCTTGTCAAAATCATACCAAAAACCGAGTTTCATCGAAATCAACCCAAAAACAAAAAAGTTGGCCGCCATCTTGAGTTTTTAAAATTTTCAACATTGCGATGTTATTTTCTTGTCAAAACCGTACCAAAAACCGAGTTTCATCAAAATCGGCCCAAAAACAAAAAAGTTGGCCGCCATCTTGGATTTTTGAAATTTTCAACATTGCGTTGTTATTTTCATGTTGAAATAGTTCCAAAAACCGAGTTTCATCGAAATCGGCCCAAAAACAAAAAAGTTGGCCGCAATCTTGGATTTTTAAAATTTTCAACATTGCGTTGTTATTTTCATGTTGAAATAGTTCCAAAAACCGAGTTTCATCGAAATCGGCCCAAAAACAAAAAAGTTGGCCGCCATCTTGGATTTTTAAAATTTTCAACATTGCGTTGTTATTTTCATGTTGAAATAGTACCAAAAACCGAGTTTCATCGAAATAGGCGCACAAACATGAATTTGATTATTATTATTAATTTTACCGTCTCGCCTGCGACCTCTAGCCATTTCAATAGAACAATTTCGTTTTTTTGGAAATCTGAAATGGTGCAGTATTTATGGTCACACTAGTTTTGTAAAGTAACATTTCCTATAGATTGAAATTCTTAAATTGAAATTCGTTCGACGCCAAGGTCAAAATCGGAGTTGCCAGGATTGACACTTCTATTTATGACCACCTCACCGATGATAGCTGATTAGCATTACTGTAGATAGCTAATAAAATCAAAAGAGTAAGTTCTGTTTTATATTACAATTATTATGTGTCATCCTAAATTAATATTCAATTAGTATATAATCGACTTCCCACTCCGAATCTTTAATTTTGATACACTACTTAATTGGTAACGTACATATTTTTTGTCCTACTATCGTGGTATTATTGTTTAGTAATGGCAATTGTGCGAACGAGACACCGACCTCCACCTGGTGTTGTCTCATTCACACAGTAGTGCCTTCAGTCAATGTCGTCGATAGAATTTCAACTCTATGAGCAACGCAATAAAGTTGAATTTCTTTTAAACGATAGGTGAACATTTTTGTAGAGTACTCACTCCCTATTATAAACCTCCTTGGTTGTGGCAGGTGATGGCAAAGGCATAATCTCCATTCTGCTGTTACTTTCCTATATTTGTGAAGTCGAAGAGACTTTAATTTTTTTAAATTTTATCACGCAACCGCAAAATTCTGATTTTTTTTTCTATTACTAAATGAGCTTATTCCTACCTATAAGAAAATATTCAGCCAATTTGATTTTTTTCGGACATTCCCCATCGTCTTAAATTAATTTTGAATGTAAGGGACACCTATTTCAGACGGATTATCAGAATTTTCAGAATTTTGTTAAGAAATTGTCCAGATATCCTTATAGGCAAAGTTGGGTCTTCTGCAAACAACTTTGCCGGCGACTTTGAGTGCTTGTAATGTGAAAACACTGCATGGTTTTAAAATAATTAGCTCCTAAGAAGTTATAAAGTATATTTTCCAGCTGTAACTCATTACATCAAACGCCATTTTAATAAATAGGTGCAGTTGAGATATAGGCAAAAAAAGCCAAAATCCAGGCAAAGTTACAGCATTTTACTGTACCTAATAAATTAATATCATGAGTTTAGTGCAAATGTTTCCTGCTAATGTAACAATAATAAATACACTGACTACTTACTTACACACTAAATACTTTTTTCTGATAATAACGTTAAAATAAGATTAATAAAAATAAAGACATTCCGTAAAAAATAGAAATTTATTTGAGACTAGCGGCCGCCCGCGACTTCGTCTGCGTAGAAAGATTTTTTGCTATCCCTCGGGAACAATACTGTTTTTCGGGATGAAAAGTACCCTATGTCCTTCTCTGTACCCATGAGAACGTGTATGCAAAATTTCATGATGATTGGTTCAGTAGTTAAGACGTGAAGGCGTAACAAACAAACAAACAAACAAACAAACAAACAAACGGACTTTCGCATTTATAATATTAGTAAGGATATTAGTTATTTGAGATATACTTAGAATACAAACAAAAAGTAGCTTATTCTGCTGTTCTTTCATAAGTACCTACCTACTGCTTGAGATATTATGCTACATCGTTTATATTATTTGGTATTAGGATTACAGATGCCAAGCTTCCATCAAAATTCTCAAGTCTTCGTCACTCAGGTAACTAAATACTTTTTCAGTACAGTTGTATGGTAACTCAGGACAGTTGTTGAAGAGAAAATGGAAAATTGTATTGCCTTGTATAAGCAATTCTTTTCTTTTCATACCCTTTCTGAAATTACTTTCTATCATACTAGCGTATATTGGAAATTTTGTTTTATACTCGTCTGATTTTAAAACCTGCACTATATTTTCATTCCTCATATATATTGCTAATGTGCATGTACCTTTTGTCAAGATATCATAAAATGAAGTGTTGAGATTAAACATCTTCTCTCTCTTCATGCTTGCTATTTCTTTCTCACACTCATCCTGAAAATCACTTAATTTATCACTGCTACCCATTGATAATAAATTTTTTTCGCTTACGTATAAATTTGCAGTTTTCGTTTTAACTATGTGGCGTTTAAGAGTTTCAACAGTTACTTCATACGGTAAGCCACTACGATCAGCATCATAATAATCCTCGTCATCAAAATCATAATCCGACCTTATCCCAGCCAAAGCAAGATCAAGAGGTGCATCATTGTCGCTATTTGTAATATTAATATCAGCGCCATACTCGAGAAGAATTGCAACAATATTATCATATCCTTCTTCAGAGGCGATGTGAAGTGCTGTTCTGCTATCATACTCATCTCTAGAGTTAATATCAGCACCATATTCGAGCAATACTTTTACAATTTCTTTATCACCGTTCTGGGTTGCAATGTGTAGTGCAGTGGTATCCTCTTGCTTAGCATTAACATTAGCTCCTTTATTCAAAAGCATTATGCTTATTTCCTTACATCCGTTCAGAGCAGAAAGATGGAGTGGTGTGATGTCATTTTCAGTTTTAGAATCAACTTTGGCACCATATTCGAGCAATACTTTTACAACTTCATCATCACCGTTCTGAATTGCAATGTGTAGTGCGGTGGTTCCATCCTCTTGCTTAGCATTAACATTAGCTCCATTATTCAAAAGCATTATGCTAATTTCTTCATTTCCACACTCAACAGAAAGATGGAGTGGTGTGATGTCATTTTTAGTTTTAGAATCAACTTTGGCACCGCATTCTAGCATTACTTTTACAACTTCTTTCAGACCGTTCTGAGCTGCAATGTGCAATGCAGTGGTTCCATCCTTTTGTTTAGCATTCACATTAGCTCCCTTATTCAAAATCATAATGCTAATTTCTTCATGTTTTCTCTGTATAGAAAGATGGAGTGGTGTGATGTCATTTTTCACTCCAGAGTTAACATTTGCATTATATTCCAAAAGAGCTTCAACAACTTTTGCATATCCTTTTTGAATAGCAGCATGAAATGTTGTTACGCCATCGTTAGTTTGACTGTCTACCTTAGCACCTTTGCTTAGAAGCAGTTTAGCAATTTCTCCTCTTATATTATAATACAGATATTCATTAGGAAATCCACATTCAAAATATTCAGTTTCACTCAAAGCAGTATAATGTAATGCTGTTCTTCCATATTCGTCACAAGCGTTAATATCAGCATCATGTTGCAAAATTACTTTTACAATTTCTATGCATCCCTTCTTAACAGCAATTTTCAACAGCTCAGGACTATCTTTTATATTAGCTCCATTAGTTAAAAGAAGCTTGGTAATATTTAAATTGGCATTCGCAATAGCGTAAAATATTGGAGTTTTTCCGGTTTTATCTTGAGCATTTATATCAGCTTCATATCTTATCAACAATTGAGCTACTTCTTCGTGTTTGTTTTTGACTGCACTATGTAAAGGTGTAAAACAAGAATATGTTGAATAGTTTAACATATTAACATCAGCACCATACTTTAATAGGTCTTCAATAATTTTCAAATATCCTTTTTCAACAGCAGCATGTAATAACTTAGAATTATTTTTATCTTCTGGGTTAACCATAAGGCCATATTCTAAAAGAGCCTCAATAATCTTTTTATATTCTTCTCCATAGCCTAGCACTGCAATTTTTAGAGAGCCTCTGTTACTTTGATCATTAATATCAGGCCAATACTTTAAAACTTCCTTGACAATCATTGAATCTCCTTTTTCAACAGCGAGGTGTAGTACGGTTTTGCTATCTTCATTCTGATTATCAACTTTAGCTCCATGTTGCAAGAGCAGCTTTACAACAGTTTTATATCCTGCTTTAGTAGCAATATGAAGTGGAGTTAAATTACCCTTTGTGCTAGCATTAATATCAGCACCTCCATTCAAGAATAATTTCACAGCTTCTCCATCACCTAGTTCAGAAACAAAATGTAGTGGCGTATATCCTTCCTTGGTTGAAGAATCAGTACAAGCACCATGATTTAGAAGATCTTTGACTATACATATATATTCCTTCTTAGTGGCAATATGAAGAGGGGTTAAACTATCTTCCCCTTTAACATCAACATTAGCACCACTACTTAAAAGCAAAGTAACAATTTCTTTATTACCTTTCTCAACAGCAAAGTGCAGTGGTGCATAACCTTTTTCCCGTGTCACACAATCAACATCAGCACCATATTTTAAAAGATGCTCAACAATTTGTAACCATCCTATCTCAGCTGCAAGATGAAGTGGAGTTGTACCATCATTGTCTCCAACATTCACATTAACTTTATGATTTAAAAGTGATTTAATAACTTTCATATTCTTATTTTTAATTGCAATGTAGAGTGGAGTTTTACCATCATGATTTTTAGCATCAACATTAGCACCACTTCTTAAAAGCAAAGTGACAAGTTCTTTATTACCTTTCTCAACAGCAAAGTGCAAAGGTGCATTATATTTTTTCCATGTTGAATTCTTTGAAGTACACACACAATAATAGGGAACATGCATAAGTCACCGATTTTGATAAATTTGAGCTTGATCGCTGCAGACACGTATAAAAACATGATGGAACAGAAAAATAAATAATAAAATGTATTACTTTAGTTTTATCACACAAGGGAAAATAACGAATTTTTTTTTTTCGTTTTCGGATATAATGCACTTAACAGTCGGATAGAACATCAAATAAGAAATAATATTTTGTATGACACATATGTACTTAAACGCAATATTTAGGGAGATATTTGAAAATTCTTGGCTAACTCCATACTAATGCACTGAAACGTGACACGAGTGACGTCACATATGTTGACCTTTTTGTATAGAGCGTTTTCGGCGGGTGCTGCTGCGTGCTAACTTCAAGTAACTATATCACGAGAAAAAAACACAAGAGAAAAGTTTTAATTTTACAGTTGATTTTCTCACGCATTATACTTTTGATTTTGATAGAAAAAAAAATTGATGCATGTTCCCCATTAACATTAGCGCCATATTTTAAAAGATGTTCAACAATTTGTAAACATTCTATCTCATGAAGTGGAGTTATACCATCATTGTCTACGGCATTAACATCAGCTTTAAGCTTTAAAAGTAATTCAGTAACTTCTATTTTCTTATTTTTAGTTGCATCATGGAGTGGAGTTCTACCATCATGGTTTTTAGCATCAATATTAGCACCTTTGTCTAGAATCATCTTAACAATTTCTATGTCACTATTTGTAACAGCAAAGTGGAGTGGAGTTCTACCATCATTCGTTTTAGCATCAATATAAGCACTTTTGTCTAGAATCATCTTAACAATTTCTATGTCACCATTGATAACAGCAAAGTGGAGTGCAGTTCTACTATCTTTCGTTTTAGCTGAAATATAAGCACGTTTTTCTAGAATCATCTTAACAATTTTTATGTCCCTATTTATAACAGCAAAGTGGAGTGGAGTTCTACCATCTTTCGTTTTAGCTTCAATATTAGCACCTTTGTCTAGAATCATCTTAACAATTTCTATGTCACTATTTATAACAGCGAAGAGAAGAGGAGTGTTAGAAGGCTTTTTATTTTTGCTGTTTACTCTAGAACCGCTTGATAAAAGTAGTTTAGCAACTTCTGCATGTTTATACTTTACGGCATCACGAAGTAAAACATATCCTCCTGCCCATGCTTGTGAGTAAGACAGCCCATAACAATTGATTAACTCCCTTGCTGTTTCTAGTCTTCCTTCACGAACCGCACAAATTAAATTGTAGTTTACATTAGGATCACTTCTAGATTTAAACATTTTCCAATCACTAATTAAATTAGTTTATACTTAGATGAGAGAAGAAATAAAATAAATGATCACAAAAAATCACAAGTACCTACATACCATCACAACTTTTTAGTAAAAAAAAAATACGGATGTCCCAGAGCGCGGTCCGAATCACGGTTACAGCACTCTGTTAGCGCGAAGCCGACAGAACTAGTCGCAAAGTTAGGAACTGAAATGGGGTCTTAAAAATTTGAAGTTGTGCGATTAGAGCATGTGGGGTATCATATGAAGAACGCTATTTGTTTATTTCGAATATTTATTTACACGAATTAAGGTTTTTGCATAAGAAAATTCTTATGATTTTTGAACCAACTACATTCATATTGGATTCGAGCTAACAGTGTTGTAAGCGTGATTCGGAACGCGAACCCAATAGAGTAGAAATCCATGGGACACCCCATATACAAAGACAATAAAGATACTTTAGACACGGTAAAGAAATATATCAGTATTCTAATTTGGCCCTGTCCTTGAAAAAACTACCGAGGGCCGCGCGGTACATCAGCACGCGATGGGGCCGCCTGGCTACAGTATTTTATTTTCATCTAAGTACTTTCGTATGTTTCTGGTTTTGTGATTGTACGTAATATTTTAGAATCCATATTATAGAGTTTGCCTTCGCCGAAAAAACTATTTTTTTGAGCAATACAATATCTAAGTTAACAAAACTATATTGTGAAAACAGAAAAATAAAAAAGCTAAATACCTACTTATTATAGGAAGAAACAAATTAGTTTCAAATCCTTCTGGCCATAGTTAGTTGGTAATACCTGTATAATAATAATAATTAAAATTAAGTACCTTAGTATTATCTTAATCTTATTTTTCGGACTTTCCGGGCATTTAAAAATGTTGTGTCTGGATTAATTGGTTAATTAAATATAATAAACACAGCATAATCTGCACTTTGCCATAGTTATTACTTGTATTTCAATCAATAGTATGTAAATCTTTCGTTCGTCACTGCGGCGCATTCGCGACTGTTTGTAAACCAAGTGCAGACCGAACTCGAGGCGCATAGGTGTGTGTGGCTCGCATTTCGACCGTTTGTACTAAGTTAGAATACTAATACATTTCTTTACCGTGCTTTGATAGGCAGAACGCACGCACATCAGACAGAACAAACGTCATTTTTTTACTGGAACAATATTTTCTGTCACCTAAGTTTAGATGTGTCACTAATCTGCAATACTCTAATAATAATAATATCTGTCCCCAAGAAATATATTATAATATACAACGTGTAACAGAAAGGGGGTATCAACCCGAAAGGAAGTCAATGTACTCGTGAAATTGAATACATTCCAACAGAAAATAAAATTCAAATAAAATAAAAAAATTTGAACTCTCCATACAAAATGTTGGTGGCAAATTCAAATATTCTATGGAGAGAGCCAAAATTTTTATTTTTCGATTTCAATTTTTTTCTGCTGGAAGGTGTTCAGATTCACGAGTACATTGATCTCCTTTCGGGTTGATACCCCCTTTTTGTTACACGTTGTATATATATTATATTATATATAAATATATTTGTGGTAGTATAAATAATTAACTCAAAACTGACAAAATTGATCGCTGCGTTAAGTGGGATCCCGCCGCGGGAACACGCGACGCGGAAATATAGATTGCTGGTTTTTGACGGACAGATGCTTGCGCAGTGCATGAGCTTGTTCTAAGTGCATGAGTAAGTTCTAATATAAGTCACCCCGCGCCTTAACACAGCGGAGAGCCTTACGGGCCGGTCACAGTTCGCCGCGGCAGGCGGCGCGGCAAGCGAATTCGCTAATCACTGCGCGGTCGTGACGACGAGCTGAGAGACCGCCATCGAGATAGCGCGCACTGATTATTGAATTCGCTTGCCACGCCGCCCGCCGCGGCTAGCTGTGGCTGGGCCGTTAAAATTTAAAAAAAACTTAATTGTATGTATTTAAGATAGCCTGCGTAGTGTACAATTACAATCCTAGTTTCAGGCGCGGTCGCAGCCTGAAATTTTGGAGGGGGTCACTAACACACAATAATACAATTGCTTTTTTTTATTTTGTAAATTTATAGAAGCAGTGCTGGTTTAAGCATTACCAGCGCCCTGGGCGATATTTCTACGGGGCGCCCCCTACTTATGCGATTCCAAGATTTTCAATTTTGCCTGTTAGTCAAAAAACGGCCGCGCAGCGCGAATTTTTAGTCAATTTCACCTACTAATCTTGTAATCTTGCTTGTTTATGGTAAAAAAAATGGCCGCGCAGCGCGATTTTTAGTCAGTTTCTACCACTAATCTCATAAACTTGCTTGTTTAGAGCAAAAAAAAAAATGCCGCGCAGCGCAGTTTTTAGTCAGTTTTATCTGCTAATCTTCTAATTTTGCTTATTACAGTAAAAAAACCGCCGCTCAGCGTGATTATTAGTCAGTTTCATCTACTAATCTTGTAATCTTGTTTTTTTTTTTTTAAAGAAAAACGGCCGCGCAGCGCGATTTTTAGTCAGTTTCAACTATTAATCTTGTAACCTTGCTTGTTTATAGTAAAAAATGGCCGCGCAGCGCAGTTTTTAGTCAGTCTCATCTGCTTATCTTCTAATTTTGCTTATTACAGAAAAAAAACTACCGCGCAGCACGACTTTTAGTCAGTTTCATCTACTAATCTTGTATTCTCGCTTGTTTTTAGAAAAATAATTGCCGTGCAGCGCGATTTTTAGTCAGTTTCATCGACTAATCCTGCTTGTTTACATTAAAGAATGGCCGCGCAGTGCGATTTTTAGACAGTTTCATTCGTCGCTTCGTCGCTCATCACCAGGCAACAATACGATTGATAGTCGATCGGTGGTCGGGCGTTTTCGGCGCCCCACACATGAGGGCGCCCAGTGCAGTCGCACCGCTTGCATATAGAAGATTTTTCTATTTGACGTGTACGATTTTGGGGGGGGTCATGTCCCCCGTGACCCCCCCCTTCGGACCGCGCCTGCCTAGTTTGTGTCATCTTCGTCTATGGAGACTGATTTGGGGCAGTACATTAAAAATATATCTAATATAAGATTCTATTGATAACAACGACACAAATTGTGAATACTGTTAATGTTTCGTTACCCCATAATAATAATGAAGACACAAATTCTAATAACTTGAATAGTCTTTTATGACTTTTTCAGGGTGTTGGATGGAAAGAAAAAAGAAAAATCTCGTAATAATCAATTTTAACCAAGCTAAAAATTTAAAATCAAGCTATTTAAGGTTCAAAATTCATTGGAGATTTTTGACAGTTTTGTATAGCTTGATGTGCTGTTGACCGTACATTCGTTACAACTTCGTAGAGTCTAGTCAACGAAAGATGAGACTGGCAAAAGGCGGCAAATTAAAATAAACAACGCATGGCAACTCTGATTGTAGTCAGAAATATAGTTTTGATACTTGTTATACAGTTTCTTTGGTCTTGCTTGTACTAGCGATAATTTAAAGGCGTGAAATACACTTGATATTATCGAGAAAAATACCCACATGTTGGGGTCTATCCTCTTTTCTGTTGGAATGGCCGCAATTTCTTACTTTTTATTAAGATGAACCTGACGAAAAATGTTGATTTCTCCGGATTTTTGTCGATAAAATTAGGTGTATTTCACGCCTTTAAATTATCGCTAGTACAAGACAAAAAAAGACACTATAATAAATATATTAGATAGTTTTGATACTTGTTATATTATTATAATAATAAATAACAAGTAAGTATCAAAACCATATTTCCGACTATAATCAGAGTTGCCATTGAATTTACCGCTTTTTTCCAGTCTCATCTTTCGTTGACCAGCCTGCCTTTTTGTTGTCTAACTTGCATTGCAGCATTTCTTTGGTAAGTTTTTATTTGCGCCAAAAAGAAACTTCAATGGATTACATCCTGAAAGCGATTGCGATAGATTTTGAAATTAGACAATTAGCCCCCAGACCCTAATCATCATGAAAGTAAAATTTTTATCTTGAATTTTCTTTTCGTCTTATATTGTTATTGTTAAATAAGACAAAAACCTAAATTGTAACATAAATGCACTTACCTGATATGACACAAAATCGTGTTTTAGGCCAAGTAGGTAAATAATGCAGACACCCTATTTCCAAAAAAATAATTCAATACTTTGAATCCTAAAACCCTACGGTACCGGTCTATAATAAAACCATAAAATAAATATTCTGAATCATGCAGGAGTTTTGTGGCAAAAACATTAACCCGGTTCCACAGCGCGTGTTTTGCTCTACACAATCAACAAAAACGATGTGTAGACGATTTTTTTTAATGTTGAGATATTTTTGTTGATTGTGTAGCAAAACACGCGCGCTATACATAGAGCGGCGGTAATCTGAGAAAAGACGCTTAGAAAACACTTTTCGCACAAGTCATCACGGAAATACGAAAATTTGGTATCGATGCATTCAGTACGATGCCCTGATCACAAATATATAAAATGACAAGCGCGAAAATGGTGGGGGTAGAAACTGTGACGTCATAAAGTTTTCAGTACCAAGAAATAATAAAAACATATCATGTGGTATACCAAATGAAAGGGCTTTGTGAGTAGATTACGAATATATAACACACTATAACATTTTCACTACTTGGTCTAACAAATTATGAGAAAACGTCGAAAGATTTCACGATTCCGGGTTGCCGTTGAACAGCTCTGGACTGAAAACGACTGAATGGATTTCTGCAAAATACTTATCAAATTACTCTAAACATCCTCTATTCTGGTATCCAAAGGTAATTGACCAAAGATATTTAAAAATAAGAAAGTTACATCAATTTTACTAACAGCATAATTTTCTGTAATTTCTAAGTTCTGATTCCTATAATAGTCCAGTAGTCAAGTCGGTAAAATTCACTCTATTTGGAAATAATACGAGGAGTTTTGAATTTTTGTGCATCAGATGAGCTATTAATAATAGATTAAAATTGCGACCTCGAAAACTGTGTGGAAGTTTATTTTGGATAAAATCGGAACATTGAAAAACAAATGTCCTAAAAATTAAAATAAATGTCAGGAAAGCAAAGGAGACTACATTTGCAATAATTTATTATACTTACTAGGTACAACATTTTGATAGTAATATAATCTATACCTTCAATAAAATCGTAAACGCAAAAAAGTCTGTAAATTAAATATATTTGAAAAAAAAAACAACCAGAGCGATTTAAAATCGGTACGTTAACTGAACATGTTAGAACCGTTAAAAAATGTCTTGTCTGTCTGTCTGACTGAATTCTCATCACGCAAAAACACTGAACGGATTTTGACGAAACGAAACTTTAAATAGTGGCGGTGTATATCTCAGAATACAATATTAAATTAAAAAAAATCGAAAGTGACCAACAAGTAGTAAACCAGCAAATAAGGCCTTTAGTACAGTTCAAAATTAGTATGCTTCAGAGATCCATTGAAACCAGCGAGGTTGAACTTTGTCGCAGTATATTTTTCTTGTCATAAGGAGATCAACCTATTTTCGCATTCAGAGATCCACAAAAACCAGCAGGATTGACCTTTGTCACAGTACATTCTTCATATCATAGAGAGCTCTACTACAGTGACACACGGCGCCGGCATCACTGTCGTCTATGCAATCGACGGTGCGCAGCATGAGGTGGCACGGCACGCTTAGGGCATACCGAATCATCGTGTGGTATCCTGCGGCCACAACAGCATAGCCTGGCACGACGCGACATAGCACTTCGTAACATACTAAAGCGTCCTGCGGCATCCCGCGGCATACTGCATGATCAGTACCGGCGTTAGGGGGGGGCGAGCACGGGCGACCGCCCGGGGCGCCGGATATAAAGGGGCGCCGCAGGCGTCCCTTTATACACACTCGCTCATTGAGCGAGTCCTACAATTACTATCGTAAATTCCCTTTTAGCGACAAAATCGTTATGGTGGCAACACATAATCAGAACAACTTGACAATATCTCGCCGAAATTTCATCGCTGGCTACCATGTGCCGTTTAAGTAAGATATGGTCATTTTAAAATCCAGGAGCGGCCCTAGGGCGGTGCAAGCGGTGCGACTGCACTGCGCCGCCCCCGTGTGTGGAGCGTTGAAAACGCCCGATCACCGGTCGACTATTAATCGTATTGTTGCCTGACGGAGCGACGACGCGACGAATGAAACTGACCAAAAGTCGCACTGCGCGGCCATTTTTTAGAAAAACAAGCAAGATTAGTGGATTAACTGACTAAAAATCTCGCTGCGCGGCGGCTCTCTTTTTATTATAAACAACAACGAAATAAGAACTATGGAAATGTTATTCTGCTCAAAAAATAGCACCACGCAAACTACAACCGAGTGGGCGGGGTTAAAAAAGTACAACCGAAGCACTATTTAGTCATGTCTGCCAAGCGCTCGGTGACAGTCATTAGCGTTCTTACAAAAAAAAATAGCATAAAAGTGGTAAAAAATGACGTCATGTGTGGTCAAGTGGTGTAAAAGACCAACAGAAGGCAGAAAAAAAATACGGACATATCGTATCATTGGTAAGTAAAATATTTTTCGTTATTTAGAAATATCTATGAGCGTATAAATACAGACTATGGTCGCTATTATGCAACAAGTGTTCAGTCGCTTTGTGGGGCAATCAAATCTTCCCATTCACTGCTATCACAAATTTTTAAACAAATATAAAACTCAACTCAACTCATATCGTGTTTCGGTGGTCGTGCTAGGGGGCTGAGACACAGGCCGTGTTCCGATTCACGCCTATAGTGCTCACGATAGGTACTAGGCATTGATTCGGACCGCTTGTGAGAGCACTAACGCCGCTAACGTTGGATGATTTTTGACAACGTTATTACGTTACCTCAAAAAGGGGTAATCTCGGTAAAGTAAATTTTTATAAATCAAGTTCCTACACTCTGACCAATTATTTACCTACCTACCAATTTATAAACCATCAAAGCTTAAAAATAGGTAGGTAGGTACTTAACTAAATAGGTAGGTTCAAAATTTTTATTGCTTTTATAAGTGAAAAATAAAAATAAAATGACGTATTAATTAGGGTTTTCGGGTACCCTGCCTTTTTTCATACCCGGGTATCGGGTATTATTTATTTCAATACCCGGGAATACCCGGGTACCCGGGTATCTTCAAATACAAATAAAACTTCACATTTTTCATGTGTTTCGCTCAATTAAACATACACACCGTTAAATTTTAATCGTTTAAAACTTAAAATCCCTTTATATGAGTGTTCCACTAATGAAAATAAAGATTTTTTGCTAGTGTTATTTATCAAACTAAATCGTAAATTTGCTTTCCTTGTGATTTTTACAACAATTAATATTTACTTATAATTAACTGAAAAAAGTGCCTTTAATAAAATAAATATTATGTGCCCGCCGTTAGAAGGTTACGTTGTTAAATTTTGATGAAGCGTTTAATGTGATCTATTAATTTTACCCTACTTTAGACAGCTAAGAACATTGTATTAGTCATTAAGATCAAGTATTAGTATAGGGAAGTATTTTTGTAATTTTTCGAACCATGTATCTTTGGCAAAAAAAATGTTTTATTCGTAGAAAACCCACTTTAAAGAACTTAATCGATTGGTTAGACAGTGTATTTATCAAGAAAAAAACAACTAGTTACTCCCAGCAAATATCTGTCGAAAAAAACATAACATAAAAGATCGTATTTAGACTATTTTCGACTTGCATTTCTTTAAAAAAGTTGCTCATATGGTTATAGAAATACTTTAGAAAAATCGCGCAGACATCTTAACAGTGATAAAAGCTTATTATTAATGTAAAATAGAAAAGGAACAATAAAAGTTATTGGTTTATTATCATTAATGTTGTCCTCTTAATGAAACTAGCTTTTGAAAATGCCAAGGAATTAAGAGAATGATTGGACAGCCTATCTGTGCAAGTGGGTTTTATCGATTATAGGGCTTTGTACCCGGGTTTTTCATCAATTATTACCCGGTTCCAAATTCTCTTGTATACCCGGGTATACCCGACCCGGGTACCTGGGTCCGAAAACCCTAGTATTAGTACGTTGTTCTTTATCAGTCACACCACACCTCTAGAAGACATATTAAGACGTTGCTCGTACAAATATGTTAATTATCTACATAATATGATATGTAGGTAGGTACTTACATGTTTGAAACAATAGAATACATTGTATTTTATTAAGCTTACCTACCTATTTTATTTCAATAGCTTACCTAATTTAAATCCTTCTTGAAATGAAGTATCTTAACTATTTGTGACAAAATATATGATCATCGAATGATGAATATCAATATCATCATTTTATATTTTTTATAAAATAATATACCTAACAATAAAATCATCACAGCCGAAAGACGTCTACTGCTGACATAGCGACTAATTACAGACGACTTGCAGCCAGCGTATTCGATCGGTCTTTACCAAGTTGTCTTTCTACCTAATAAAACAAACATTATACCTAACTAATAATAATGTACTAGCCATCAAATTCCATAAAATAATTAAATTATGCCACCCGCCGCCGGCCGTAGTGCCCGTAGTAGGTTCGGTGTACTGACTGGATTCTACATTACACCGTCCTTGCTTCAATGACAAAGGCACGACTACGGCCTAATGAGTGACACGACGCGAGCCAAATATCCAATCATGTTTGATCTGCGTACAAACCCCAGCCAATAGAAAATAGTATATGCGTCAGAATACAACCTAATACCGATTATGCGAGCATTGTAATAAGGTTTGTTTTTGTTTGTTTATTTTTGAGTTTGCGGCCTTTTGTGTTCAGAGTATGGTGAAGGTGCCATTTTTTAAGCAATATTTGTTAGGAGTTAGGCTTCCTTAGTTCTTATTTCGTTGATAAACAAGCACAATTACAGAATTAGTAGGTAAAACTGCCAAAAAATTGCGCTGGACGGCCGTATTTTTTACTGTCATAAGCAAAATTAGAAGATTAGTAAATGAAACTGACTAAAAATCGCACTGCGCGGCCGTTTTTTACTATAAACAAGCAAGTTTACAAGATTTGTAGATGAAACTGACTAAAAATCGCGCTGCGCGGCTGTTTTTTTACTATAAACAAGCAAGGATACAAAATTAGTAGGTGAAATTGACTAAAAATCATGCTGCGCGGCTATTTTTTTACTATAAACAAGCAAGGTTACAAAATTAGTAGATGAAACTGGCTAAAAATCGCGCTGCGCGGCTGTTTTTTTTACTATAAACAAACAAGACTACAAAATTAGTAGATGAAATTGATTAAAAATCGCGCTGCGCAGCCGTTTAATTACTGTAAACAAGCAAGATTACAGGATTAGTAGGTAAAACTGACTAAAAATCGCGCTGCGCGGCCGTTGTTTTTACTATAACATGCAAAATTAGAAGCTTAGTAGATGAAACTGACTAAATCGCGCTGCGCGGCCGTTGTTTTACTTTAAACAAGCAAGATTATAAGGTTAGTAGGTGAAACTGACTAAAAATCGCGCTGCGCGGCCGTTTTTTTAACTAACAGGCAAAACTGAAAATCATGGAATTGCAGATAGGGGGCGCCCCGTAGAAATGTCGCCCAGGGGCGCTGGTAGTGCTAAAACCGGCACTGTGCATGATCACGGGTTTGGGTGTTGTTCTTTAATACGGGTGTAAGTATCCGAGTTTCATAGATGACGACTTTGAAGAAATAAAATTCATGTTGAGATCTTCATTCCAGATGACAGCTGTCAAATTTAAAACGGCAATATCTCGGAAAGTACTTATACTAGACTGCTGGTGTCTTTGAAGAACTAAACGTCTTAGTAGGATCTTCATTTCAGAAGACTGCTGTCAAATTTAAAACGGCAATATCTCGGAAAGTGCTCATCCTAGACGGATGGTGTCTTTGAAGAAAAGGAAGGTCTTGGTGAGATCTTCATTTCAGATGACAGCTGTCAAACCTAAAGCAGTAATATCTCGGAAAGTGTTCATCCTAGACCGATAGTGCCTAGAAGAAAGAAAGGTCTTAGTAAGATTCCCTTCAGATGACAGCTGTCAAACTTAAAACTGCAATATCTCGGAAAGTACTTATCCTAGACTGATGGTATCTTTGAAGAAAAGAAAGATCTTGGTGAGATCTTCATTTCATATGACAGCTGTTAAACTTAAAACAACAATATCTCAGAAAGTACTCATCCTAGACTGATGGTGTCTTTAAAAAAATGAAAGGCCTTATTATCTTCATTTCAGACAACAGCTGTCAAACTTGAAATTGCAATGGGTGCATTCTTCCAGACAAATCTCTGAGTTATCGATCGCCGTAGAGTACATTTCAACCATGGAAAGTAAAATATTGAACAATCCATACAAATTACTTTCCATGGTTAAAATTTACTCTATGGCGAACCACGATCGATGACTCAGAGATTAATCTGGCAGAATGCACCCACTATCTCGAAAAATACACATCCTAGAATGATGGGGTCTTTGAAGCAATGAAAGTTCTTACTGAGATCTTCATTATAAATGACCACTGTCAAATTTAAAACAGCAATATCTCGGAAAGTACTCATCCTAGACTGATGGTGTCTTTGAAGCAATGAAAGTTCTTACTGAGATCTTCATTATAAATGACAGCTGTCAAATTTAAAACAGAAATATCTCGGAAAGTACTCACCCTAGACTGATGGTGTCTTTGAAGCAATGAAAGTTCTTACTGAGATCTGCATTATAATTGACAGCTGTCAAACTTAAATCAGCAATATCTCGGAAAGTATGCATCCTAGACTGATGGTTTGATGAAATGAAAGGTCTTAATGAGATCTTCATTTACTTATTTGTTCACCGGTTGTTTCTAGATTTTAATCGGAAATGAATTCAAAAAATTCAAAATTCAAAAATAATTTATTCAGTCTAGGCTGTTACAAGCACTTGTGAATGTCACAGAAGCAACGCCATCGGTTCGCAAACCCTAAGCGGGAGACCTTGTAACGAGAAGAACCGGCAAGAAACTCATCAAGGGCTGCTTTTTTCTCCCTGTATATTTCATACAGAGTCGTCAACATTGAAAAATGAGCTCCACGTTTAAATAAATAAATAAAATGCATTTATTTCAGGCTCAATTACACCTATAATTTTAAATTACATTAAATTTAACTTTCATTAAACTTAACATTTAAGTTTAAAGTGAGGTCATTTTCCATTACAATAATTAACAAAAGTTTGCACACAATGGGTAGGTAGGTTAAAATTAAATATCTACTACATTCAGATAGGTAAATGTGAGAGTAAATAACTTTCAACTAGTTGAGAAATCACTGTGTCTGCTTCTCGAACCAAAAAACACTTGATGCAAGACATAAAAAAAACGCAATTCTTACAATTCAATACGCGTTAAGATAGTACTCAGAAGCAGACCCATTCCCACTGGCAGCACCCGTTCACGAGCATGACGCATGGACCAGCCATCGCTTCGCTCAACCATATTTGAGGGAACGTAACGACCCGCCCCACACGACACCACCGCAGAAATGATTAAAGAGAGCATGACATACTTAGGCTACCCATCCTAAGGCACTGAATTGAAAACTAATATCCAAAAGCTTTTCATAGGCCTTTGCTTACAAAACTATAGACGAAAAAATACGAAAAAATATTACAAAAGAAAAATAATGATTTTAGTCATTAGCAATAAAAAAAAGTGAGAAACCAAAACAAGGATTAGTAATTAATTTTATGTTTTGAGTAAGAAGTGCCATACAGATTGATAATATTAAACATGAAGAAAAAAAATATATGCGACGCCCTTAGTACAAGCAGACAGAAGCAGACATATTCCCAGTTTTCCACTGGCAGCACCCGTTCACGAGCATGACGCATGAACCAGCCATCGTTTCGCTCAACCATATTTGAGGGAACGTAACGACCCGCCTCACACGACACCACCGCAGAAATGTTTAAAGTGAGCATGACATACTAAAGCTACCCGCATTAAGGCGTCGAGTCAAAAAGCTTACAATACATTTTAAATAGGTAGGACAATGGGGTTGCAACGCAAAGCTAATTGTAGATGTCGCTGCGTACGCTTGTTCCTAAGACAGTAGACGTTCAGAACAAAATGTATGGGAAAATAGGTATTTATTTTGTGGTATTTATTTACCGAAAAAGACCCATTGACCCAAAATTAATATAAAAGACTATTCTACATTGCAAGTGCCGTAATTAGAAGCCAAATTAAGACGTTCTTATTCTTACAGAATTTACAATTTTTTTCTATATCCAGATTTTTCGGAAATATGTAAGTGCCAACATTGTTAAAGCCTATTACACAGAATTTGATCATTTTAAGCCGGTTATCCATAATTCTATTAAAATGTAATCTGCTAAGAACCCAGATAATATTAGAATTTACTTACAATAACTTTTTTATAGTATTTTTGCTTATAGGTATATTAATTATCTTAATATAAAAATAGCATTATGAATGCCTAAAATCTAAATATTCAATAATAAATGTTTGTAGTAAAAAAATGGGACAAGTATGTAACCCTATATGAGGATAATATTTGTAATTGATGTAAAATAGGAAATTACACTGTTTTTAATATTTTTGTAATTTTCTTATTTCTAAATACCTTTTATCAACTAAAGTGTCAGCTAGAGTGGAGTACCGTACCATCAAGGTACATTAGCCCTAGGGTGCTACTTTAGCCCAAAGCCTAAAAAAAGTTTAAACTTCATGCTAATCTGTCACAGTGAGAGCTATCGAAGCAATTCGCAATTATAACTAATAAATGGCGTATTGTGCTGTCGGTAAAACAGCAGAATCGGCGGTTATAGTGCGTCTACGTAGTGAATTACTTGCTCAGTGGTGCGTCTGTGTATTATGTCAAAAACGGAATCGGATATGTGAGACTGCAAAAATTAAAATATTATAAACTGCAAACTTTCTCACTAGACGAAGATATTAGGTAAGTTTATAACAGATGTGGAGTGTACCTGAGATCCTAACGCGATGTAAAACAAACAGATGTACCATGGGCAACAGCGTCGTTTAACCACTGCTAAGGTTAAAATCGATTGCACGCCGCGCAAGCTGTCACATACGTTTAGTTCGTGCAGGGGCGATACGATACGCGCGCACACGAATTTTGTTGCAAACTGGTTGAGCGACGCTGTTGCCCACAGTACCATGGGCAACAGCGTCACTTAACTACTGCTAAGGTTAAAATCGCTTGCACGCCGCGCCCGCTGTCACATACGTTTGGTTCGTGCAAGGGCGATACGCGCACACACGAATTTTATTGCAAACTGGTTAAGCGACGTTGTTGCCCATAGTACCTAGGTTCTTTTCTTTTGTAGTAATTATGTGAGAATTAAGAATATACCGGGTGTAACAACACCTTCAACGAAGCCGAGGTCTAAGTATTCTCCCCATCATCATGACCATTTCTGTTCAAAATTATTGCTGGGAAACGATTTTCATTTTAGGTGTTAAAAAGTATTGCATACTTTATCACGCAATGTAACGCGTACAACAGACCGCGCCTGCGAGTATATGCTACACAACTGCGTGCAGCCAAGTTGAAAGACAGCGTTTATGTGCATGCTTATGAGATACATCTAGTGACGTCGTTTTGAAGCCATTGTTTGTTACGAAATACATAAAATTTTGATAATGTTTAATTAAACAAAAAGTAGGCAATAACGAATAAAATAAGATTACATAAAAATTTTGAAAAAAAAAATTTGATTTTGACCTTCAATAACTTCTTAGCTATTGGTTTCCCAGGTATAGTCTAAAAGACAAAAATGATCCTGATGATGGGCGGAATACGTGGACTTCGGCTTCGTTGAAGGTCTTGTTACACCCGTTATATATAAAATGACATTATAATTTGCCCCGCATTTTCAGGTATCTTTGACCTATGGGCTGAAGTAGATGTTTTTTTGTACTATTGTGCCCTATGAATAATGTTTCCTTCCTACTCCGAGCTCTCTGAGGTAAGAGGCGCTGTACGCTGAAAAACAGGTTTTTTAGTACAAATATTAATTAGGACCCACCTAAACACGTAAAAACGGCTGATCGGATTTTGATGAAATATGTATATAATACTATTTATTCGAGTTAAAGGGTTCCCTAAGGATTTTCTTGAATATCCACGTGGACAAAGTTGCGGCTGGAAGCTAGTTTATAATATTCAGAATAGGGTCCAGAGATATTAGTATCCCATTTCTATCCCTGCCCCCGTCCATATCACAGAATAGATATGTCCAAGTCCCCGTTTCTGTCCCCAATCAATCCCCCTCCTCCGTCTCCGTCCCCCTCCCCGTCCCCCTCCCCGTCCCCTATCCCCTTCCCGTCCCCGTCCCATTTTAGAAGTATATACTCCTACGAAGTTTCAAGTCGAAATGTCTATTTTACAAACATTACTTTTCCATATGAAATTTCAACCCTTAACAAGTTGAATCATGTCCACCGTGTTGAACTTCAAAATAAATGTCATCTTTGCAATCGTCATCCCATTAAGTCTCAATGACGACATCCATCGATTTTTAGGTTTATTCATCTCATATTTATTTTATTTATAACCTTTAACCCCTTTGATTTTCAATAAAATATGAAATGTGTGTTTGCATATTTATTTTTACTTTCCAACCCTAAGCCTAAATAATAAATTTAGTGAGTTTTACTTTGAAAATGAAGGACTTTTCAGATACAATTTCATCCACCTTTTCACCGCTTCGGGGATGCAATCGTCAAAAACGCAGGCACACATAAATATTAATTTTCAATTGTCAGCCTAAATACAAAATTTGAAGATCCTAACTTCGAAACTGGCGGACTTTGATACAAAATTTCATCCCTTATTTTACCCCTCTTTTGGGATGGAATTTCCAAAATCCTTACTTAGTAGATGCCTTTACTGTATAAGGTATTTATGTGCAAAATTTAAGTCTCCAAGTCAGCGGTTTGGGCTGTGCGTTGATATATCAGTCAATCAGTCAGTCAGGACTTTGAATTTTATATATATAGATTAAGATAACATATACCTATTACAAGAGCAAAGCTATCCTATAACCCCGGAATAAAATAAGAAAAAATAAAAAAAATGATAGCAAAACCGATTTTACTACCGAAGCTACTGGACTATTATAGGAAACGGAAAACTTAGAAAATTATGCTGTTAGTAAAATTGATGTAACTTTCTTATTTTTAAATATCTTTGGTCAATTACCTTTGGACACCAGAATAGAGGATGTTTAGAGTAGTTTGATAAGTATTTTGCGCGTGGTCGCGTGGAGCGTAGCGAAAAATTTTCTATGTCTATGCCTATTGCCAACAACTGGGAAATTTAATAACATTTGTACTTTTTTGGAAAGCTAATGAAACTAGTTAGTTATTTTACGTACGCGAACTTTCATACAGTTTTTTTTCAACAACTTACGACGAGTTTCGGGAAAAATACAGAAAATAAAAGTTATTGCTACTTAGGAACTTTTATTTCTGTGATAATGTGTGTTTTCGACCAGCGTTTTTTTTTGATACTTTCACACCCGATTGCACTAAACTTAAGGATCGCCTAAGTCTGTTCCTAACTACAACACGACCAAATTAAAACGGTGTCAAACTTACACCCGATTGCACTAAACTTAAGGATCGCCTAAGTCTGTTCCTAACTACAACACGACCAAATTAAAACGGTGTCAAACTTAGCGGTCATGTAGCTGTCATTCGCCTACTTAACTTGGTCGAGTTTTAGTTAAGAAAAGACTTAGGCGATTCTTAAGTTTAGTGCAATTGGGTGTTAGCGGTCATGTAGCTGTCATTCGCCTACTTAACTTGGTCGAGTTGTAGTTAAGAAAAGACTTAGGCGATTCTTAAGTTTAGTGCAATTGGGTGTCAGAAAAGTATCAATTCAATGTTTAGAGTGGAGTAGTGTTTTCATAAGTAATGGTTTTTGGTAACAAGTCGGAAAATTTCTTAAATAGCGAAGAACTGCTACAGCTCGGAAACCATCAAATTTTGGTCCATGGTTCACTGGGCTTAATTTGTTGATAGTAACCTCTATTAAAACCCCTTTCAAGGAATAGGTCGAATTTCCATGCCATACTGTATACCCCGTCTTAAGTATGATTCGGAACGGGCATATTCTGTGTAGGCTGTGTTTGACAGTGACACTGACAGTTCGTTCGTCAACAACATAACCTATATATAAAGTGGGATAAAGTGTGATTTCATTCTCAAATATGAAATAAATAATTTTATAAAGTAGAAAAACTGTAAAGACATGTCTATAGACACTTATTTTTGCTTCTGTTGTCTATCAACCAACGATCTTTCTAGTCTATACAGCAATGACACCAATACAAACTATGCTTACCTTTTGCAAAGTTTATTCAATATTTCTGTGAGTTTAAAATTATTATTATTGCAATTATTTAATAGTTTAATTAGGCTTATTCATAATATATCGTAAAGCCTGCTTTCTACCACTTCCAATACCAATTTTTACTACTGTTTTCTTAATATTATGGTAGACTAGTAAGTACTTACTAAAGATTTACCTTACAATGTTATTTAACTTTATATATAGGTTTTCAATGTTTGATATTGTGATTTGACCATGGATTTAGTAAACCTACATGAATTTTACCAAGCTGCTTTTAGAATGAAGAGTCTATACCTAGTCTGTTTATCCTAACTTGTTCTATTTGGTAAATTCACCTAACTGTTCAAAATGAAATATTCGTTTATAAACACAACAAATGGGTTTCCACTCCTAAAATACGGCAGAATATTTTAGATTTTTCCTGAATGTATAAAAGTAGTATAAATGTGACTCTTTTTTTCCCTTTCAGTGCCAGGCGTCTACTTATCAAATAGCCAATTTCTCATTCTGACTACTTTTCAATGAAACATCTTCGCAGCTAGCCAACCTATCAATTGTCCTACTTTGCATACAGTCTACTTCTCAAAGCAACTACTTCCCAAACTTCTACTTTTCTCCCAAACGTCGGCCTCGGACATTTAGCATCAAAATTTTTGTCTGAGGTAGGTATTTTACTATCTTTGTGGTCCAGTATTTAGAATGGCGAGGATATTTCAGACTAGATTATAAAACTATCGATAGTTCGGCAACACTCCTCTCTCATGTCCTCAAGCAATAAGGTTAATATACATAAAAATACTGCTTAAAAAGTACTGGCCACTTATAAATTACCTATCTTTTGTGTTGGGTTAACACACTTTTATTTGGATGTTGGCTATGAATATCCGTTATTGAATATATTTAATAAATTTGACGCTGACTATACTTTATTTATTGTTTGACAAGTAGGCAGTCTGCGAAGTAGTTGCTTTGAGAGAAGACTATGCGAAGTAGAATAATTGCTAGGTTGACTAGTTGCGAAGATGTTTCATTGAGAAGTAGTTGAAATGAGAAATTGGCTATTTGATAAGTAGACGCCTGGCGCCGAAAGGCTTTTTTCATTAGCAGAAATGACCATTTAATTGATTGTAACTATGAGAGCTAAAACATTTGTGTATAAAACATTAGAGTTCATAGTTGTTAAATAAATTAAGACAATGTTAGTATGGAAAATATAAATTCTCCATACAAAACGGCAATTTCATACTTAAACCCCTAATAAGACAAGTAAGGTTAAACAGAAAAAATACCTGCACAATTTTCATAACTTAATGCAACTTTAAAAGGTATTTTTATAAAAATAAACTATAGTATTTATCCTTACTAATATTATAAATGCGAAAGTCCGTTTGTTAGTTTGTTACGCCTTCACGTTCTAACTACTGAACCGATCATCATGAAATTTTGCATACACGTTGTCAGGGGTACAGAGAAGGACATAGGATACCTTTCATCTCGAAAAAAGTATAGTCCCCGAGGGACAGCAAAAAACCTTTCCACGCAGACGAAGTCGCGGGCGGCCGCTAGTTATACTAATATATTTATTTACAGATATCTTTAGACGATTATGAATATGATGGCCACATATGCAACGACTGCGCACACAGCCTCATGAGGATACAGAAGTTTAAAGTTCAAGTATTTGACACTTTAAATATTTTACAAAATAATTGTTGTAAGTTGAATAGGTTACTTCTAGAGGGCCATCCATAAATAACGTCACACGAATTTCATGATTTTTGACCCCTCCGTCCTTGTCACAGCTGGTCACATTTGTGAGACCCCCCTCCCTAGTGTGACGTCACATATTTTACAATTTTACATCTAAAAATAATTATTGAATTAAAACAGCTGTTCCGAAATTTGATTTATTTCAATTTAAATAATTTTGAAATGTGACATCACAAAATTTAAGACCCCTCCCACTCCCTTGTCACACAATGTCACACTCGACCCCCTTCCTCCCCCTTAACGTGTGACGTAATTTATGGATGGCCCCTAGGCAAGTGCGTGGCCCCTAGGCAAGTGCGTGGCCCCTAGGCAAGTGCGTTTCATCTTAGATCGCAGTCTTGGATGAATTAACCACTGGATACGTAACGTAAGAAAAATGTATGAAATCACGATCAACCAATTTTTGCGGGGTGAGGGGGGATTACACTTGTCAAATAATGTCAATGTTATAGGGTGATGTAGCCGGTTTTCGGCCATAATTGCCGGCCAAATATTATGGATTGTGAAACTCATACATTAGTTTTCGGCCAGGCGGCCGAAAAGCAAATGACCTCCCAAAAACGCATTTAGTTACCAGGCCATCAAAGGTGAATGCGCAGGCTATATACAAAATTACCCGAGCCCCGGCGCAAATTGAATCTATCTCAGGTTTAAGTACCTTTTATGTGTATAACAAAAATAAATATGGGACCTCTGTGATCGGTGAATAACATAAAAAAACTGCAATTTTTTTTCAGGCGTTAATATTTTACGTGGCTAAAGGTATATTTTCAAAAAATATTAGGTAATAATCACGCCCTACCAATCCGCATTGGGGCCCCTTATTATTTATTTATTATTATTATTAGTTAACAGGAGGCGCCCAATTACATAACTAACAAAGTTAACTTACTTTAAGATAAACAGAAATGGGTAATAGCCGAACACCCTCTTGTATAGGTAACTCAAGACCTTTTGTACTTTTTGACCATTACCTTATATTTCGCTTCGTGTGGATTCCGCACACATGAACTCGTTTCTAATTTTTTATCTTAGTTATGGTCAGTCCTGTTTATCCACCCATAAGAAAAGCCTGTGCCCCAGCAGCGGGGACATTATAAAATTATAAAAATAGCTGATGTGCAATCACGTCTGATAGTAATATAATAAAAATAAAATTAGAATAACGTCTTAACATATTTTTTTATTTATGGTTTTATATTATCCACATACAAGTCACAAGTCCTACAAATCTATTAAAAGATTATCCAAAAATGAAATGGATGCGCAAATTCTTCTTGGTTATGTCAAGCTCAACCAAGAAAGTACAAAATGCTCATAACATGAGCGCAACATCCAAGCGTTCGGCGGCCATGAATGCACGAGCAATAATATTCATTTATGGCACTGCGATGCGACCCTGTGCTTCAGGATTATACAAAATGTAGGTATAATATGTTTTGCTCCGCACATGCCTCGATTGAATTTTACATCTTATTAGAACATTTTGTTCATTATTGATATTAATTCTTTCTGGATGTCGATAGTATTCAATTTCATATACTCCCGTCCTTTGCATATGCTCACTGCAATAAGAACGCGCGTACCAACTTTAGGTGGTACGTTCCTATTGCGATTAAAATTAATTGTTCGTGTGTGAGCTGTGTGTGTGGGGGAAAATCTATAATATGTTGGTCATTAGCATTTAATCTTTGAAATGTGACTCTTTGGCGATTAATATTATTTTCTTCAATATAATCCGCCAGAAGATTTGGTTTATTTAAATTCAACCAGATTGATTCTATGAATTCAGCTGTGTATTGGCTATCCTCATAAGGCTATTGGAAGCAGTTGATTAGAGCTCCCGCTATTTTAAAATCATTGAAGCTGTTTGGCGAGGCGCGGTTGAAAATTCTGTGCCTGAAGATTTTAAAATCTCTTTTGAACTTACCGTTTACGGCCTCAATGACCCATCTGCAGATTGTAACTAGTCTTGACTTGTTAGCTTCTATAGTCGTCAGTTGACTTTCGTTTCGCCGTTTCGTCAGCGGCATATGTGCAGCATATCCATAGGATTCAATGACTGGTACTGCATCTCTAAATCCTCTGTCTAAAACCAGAACATCATCCTGTTCAAACAAATAGTGAAATGTGCAGTCTTCAATCGGCTGGTCGTCATTTTCTAATATATTTTTCATAATGTCCGCATCTGTGGTTGTTGCGGCATATGGTCCTTTTATATCTATTATATGACCATCGGAACTAAGTATAATAAATGTTTTAATAAGATTTCGATATTTATGTGAGCTGTATGTGCGTCGCTGGTACAGAAAGTTGGAGCTTTTCTCAATGAAAAGGTAATTGCCATCTAATATAATGACCGCTTTAGGAGATTCATCACTTCCGAAAATGTAGTTCGGAAAAATTCAATTTTTTTCTATTATCTCGCTTCGGGATATGTGATCAAGGTCTATATGCAATGGCACAAAATCGGCCAGTAAACATTCCCGAGTCAAATGGATTTTTCTGTCTATGCATCTTCTCGATAAGCAAAAAGCTGATCCTAGCCTATCGCTCGGCTCTCCTGTTCTTATTTTCGTCAAATATACACCAAAATCTAAGTTTGGTGTATTAGATCGTCTTGTTAAAGATGGCGTTTGGTCCCTAAGTTGCCTGAATTTTTCATGGTTTAGACCAGTCCGAAATTGTAGGCAGTGCCGGTTTTAGCACTACCAGCGCCCCTGGGTGACATTTCTACGGGGCGCTCCAGACATTCAAAATTATTAAGTGCCTTCCCTATCGGAGCACTAAAGCTTTTCGGCCCTGTAGTACTACCGTCTAAGTATTCAAAAAGATGTCT